>JAHHFK020002252.1:0-134576 GCA_024533555.2 Aedes koreicus | reverse complement strand
AGATCAGGCCAACACAGAGTTGATCCTTTGGCACTCTTCCGTGTAAATCGCACCGTTTATTGTTCCGGAAGTGATGAAGGGAGCACTTATTTCACCATATCCGCAAATCGCCTGCCTGATCTGAAACTTCTTAGCAAATTTCGATAAATTCTTCTTTCGAACATCCTCCGGAACATCGAACTTCGACTTGGAAACGAAATATTCTTGCCCAGGAAGTTGACGGAAGTCGGCCTTGACGTATGTTTCGTCATCCATCACGATGCAACCGGATTTGGTGAGCAGCTTCGTGTAAAGTTTCCGGGCGCGGGTTTTCGCAGTGATGTTTTGTTTTTCATTCCGGTTTGGGGCTTTTTGCACTTTGTAAACATGTAACCCAGCACGCTTCATGGTTTTCTGCACAAAACCGACTGACACCTTAGACTTTTTAGCGACATCTCGAATTGACATGTTTGGACGGTTCTGGAATTGTTGTACGACTTTCCTGGCCATTTTACTGTCCATTGGACCACTTTTACGACCACTCCCTTCCTTCCTTTGGACACTCAGACGCTCCTTGAAGGTTTTTATTACACGAGACACAGTTGTATTTGCAATTCCAAGCCTTTTAGCAATCCACCGGTGGGACGCCCCTGGATTTTGATTGTGAGTGCACAAAATTTTCTCACGGACAATTTCTTGTTTCGACTACATGACTGGAACTACTGAATGTATAACTATGAAACTTGGCAGATGTAAATAATACACTATGGATAAGATCTACTCAAATTTCTAGGTTTTTTACTCATACGATTCAAAAGTTACAGAAGATTTTCTGTGTGCCATTTTTATCGAATACACCCTTTAGTTAAGGTATATTTTTAATAATATGAAACGACCTCACCAATGTTCCTTATCTGATGCTGGAAAGCTCGTCCAGATGCGGGAGCGGGTCACTAAAAACACAAAAAATGGGAAGAAACAACCCATCTTAAGAAACACGACCATAACACACTATGAGAGGGATTCCATTCACAACGTCCTACGCAAAGCATTCGGAAAAACTATAAGTTCACCAATTATTTTGGTTAATGTTTTTAATTTTATTTCCGCGAAAACGACGCAGCAAAAGCAAAACACGTCATTTTCAAAGCACGGCTTACTGCGATCCGTCACAAATTTATCGAAGACAGTGTACACTTTTATTCAGTCTGTGTGATTGTATACAGCCATTATCCTTTTGGGCCTGAAGGAGTTAATATACCTTTTAAGACAAGGCTTAACATTTATGAATTTTTCAATAGTATGTGGCCCGAAATCAACAATGTTCTCTATTGAAATTGATGTGTAGAAATACTTCCGATCGATTGGTGTAAACATTTTGAAAATCTCTTGAGAAATGACTGAGATATTAATGCTCAAAACCCACTGATCACTTTTCGTGACGGCCGCATTGCGATTTTATTTTTAAATTGTACTCCAGTATAGAAAATAAAGACGTATTCCTACGTCAAAAATCTGGTTTGCAGAACTCGTTTATAAAATATTGCCAATGCCTCAACCCACCAGCCAATGCATCCAGTGAAAGCTCCAAGTATGTTGTGAAAATCGTCAAGTTACTTCCGATGCAGGTCAACTATGATCTTCTTATTAAAGAATAGAACTTGTTAAAATGCTAGGTGCTGACCTTGAGTACAGAGTACAGAATTGAGGAGTATTGGAACCAGTTTTTACCAAGAAAACGGCTGTAGGTGAGCCAAAATACCCTGATTAAGGTTATTAAGGTGATTGAGGTAGTGAAAACAGCTTCACATGGCAACGGTTCAAAAAAGGAATTGAGTAGCAAGATATGTCAGAAGTAATTCTAGCACAGACCATGTTGGAGGGCGTTTCAACCGTGCGTATAAGGAGTGTATCGAATATAAGCTATCCACATACATTTGCGTTGTACGCATGTATTTGTGATGGTTTTTTATGCTCTGAACACTGCATGCTGTGCGTTTGACTGTCAGCTTTCTTTTGTTTACTTGTTTGTGCGGTTCAAATTCTGCGTTTTCAGAATGTCGCGTATTGAAAAGGAAGTGAAAATTAAGGTTCTGGACACATGGCTAAGTGAGAAGGGTATTACTATGCGAAAATTGGCGAAGCGGTTTGGAATTTATCATGCGAGTGTTAAAACCATCATTAATAAGTTTGGGGAACACTATTCTTTGGATGAGCTACCAGGAAGAGGCAGAAAACCCGGTTCTTCCAACCCGAAACTGGAGCAGAAAGTGGTATCTCTAATCATGAAGAACAAATCAATGTCAATACGTGATTTGGCCAAAAAAGCAGGAACGAGTGTCGGAATGATCCAGCGTATCAAGAGGCGAAACCACCTGAAGACCTACAAGAAGCAGAAAATCTCGAAACAAAGTGCAGAACAGAAGAAGCGAGCAGAAACAAGGGCCCGGAAATTGTATTCGCGTCTTTTGCAGCGTCCGGATGCATGCGTTTTGATGGACGATGAGACCTATGTAAAGGAGGACTCAAAAACCCTTCCAGGTCCACAATACTTTACTGCCGTCGTTGAGGAGGATGTGAGCGATGCGGACAGGTCGATTCAAGTGGAGAAATTCGGTCGAAAGGTACTGGTATGGCAAGCAATATGTTCTTGTGGTTTGAAGTCAACAATTTTTTACGCTACTGGAACTATAAATGCGGAAATCTATCGATCTAAGTGTCTCCCAGAAGAGATTGTTGCCTTTATATAAGAAGCATAGTACACCTCTACTGTTTTGGCCGGATTTAGCGTCGGCTCACTATGCCAAAACCACTCTCAATTGGCTTGCGGAAAAGGGTATAGATTTCGTTGAGAAAAATATCAATCCACCAAATTGCCCTCAGCTTCGACCCATCGAACGTTACTGGGCAATCGTGAAGAGGGTCTTCAAGAAGACTGGTAAGGCAGCTGGGAACATGCAGGAGTTTAAAAAAATTTGGGCTCAAGCGTCCCAAAAATGCGATGCAACACTTGTCCGGAACATGATGAAGAGCATTCGATCCAAAGCTCGAAAATTCGTGAAGGAATAACTTAAATTTCATCCAGTCTTCATTATGTTCAAGTTTAACCTCGTACAATAAAGGATCAATTTTTTGTATGAATAAAATATCGGTTTTCAACATAATTTGAAAGAAAGTTTGTGGATAGCTTATTTTCGATACACTCTTTAGACCCGTCTTCGCAAAAACGAACTGCGCACCAAGTGAAGGAGGTCATGGAGAAAAAAAAGTCGCTTGATTACGTCGCTTCTTAACAACAACAAAATCCAAAAAGTGACACTGCCCCGCAGTATTATTCATTTTTGCAAACGGGGGTGATCACTTAGTTAATTTTTACTGTACTTATACAACAAATGTATAAAAGATTAAAAAAATACTAAAATTTGCAAATCACATTTTAGTAACTATTTGGTCACTATTTTTATTATTTTAGTCACTAAAGTCACTATTAGTTATCCATAAATCCGCTGCCAGCCCTGATAGCTAGAAATGGAACAAAATTATGCGAAATTACATTCCAATTTTGCCTTTTTTATTTCGAGTGCAGAAGACTGTTGAAAGCGAGAGGCAGATTAAGACAAACTGGATTTTTGCGGTGAATCTGATGGCAGTTCAAACGAAAGGCCCGGCAGTTCGGATTCGGTTAACCGGAAGCTTGGCTGAATATGTTTCTGCATTAAATGCTGATTGAACTACAAAAATAAAATGATTAGATTTTTTTAACAAAAAAAAAAAAAAACATGATCAATTTACACGCAAGCATGATTCGCCAAATTTGGATCGCAACATTCTTTATCAATTATGCCTACTTTTGAGGCTAAAGCTGCAAGAATAAAGTACCATCATCCGTTCATGAAAGGACGATGTATTGACCACAGAGTTGTTTGCACTGCAAATTAATTCTCATAGTGAGGAAAATAATGGAATTACCGTTTTGACAGAATTGAAATAACATTCCACGTGCAGGGATAAATTTTCCTGAGGTTTTCTGGTTTCCATGCAGTTTTTTTTAAAGATTCTTAACAAAAAAAAAAAAAATGTCGATACCAGGCACCATTTCTGCAATAGTATGGTAGTGCTAGCAAGATGCCCAAGGAGTCGAGAAATAATCCTGAATCGAACCCAACCTAAAGTACATAAGGCGAACAAATGTCGGAGATCGAGCCCGCTGTCTCTAGATTGGTAGTTCCGTGTATTTAACGATTAGGCTATATGAGAACCAAGTAGACCAATCAATCTTAAAACTAATCAGAAAATAATTAAGTCCTTGCTTTCAACCGCCTGCATGTTTGTCAGCTACTGACTCTGCATCTCAGTGACTCTTTTATCTTTAAGTCGTTGTTCTCTTGCTGGCCAACATCAAAGTCATCGACATGATTGATACCACGAGAATATTTCAAAACTGTATCGTCTCTCGAAACTGCACTTTTCTTCAGAAACTGAAAAAATTAACAGAACAACGTCTATTCAGAAGCGCTGCCTACTACAATCTTCCTCACGCCCATCCCAATGTCTGTGAATTCCGAACAGTGCTGTAAATCGTCATTTCGACCCAATGCGCTAAATTTCCCAACAACTCGTTCCAGCAGCTGATTTTCACAATAGCACGTATGACGAAATTGTTGTGCTTGATTCTTTTAGTAGATACGGTTCACAGTGTATTGTTCTAACTTTAAAACCTAAGACGTGAGAGCGTAATATCTGAATATTCAAATGATTCATTATTGAATATGACAGTGAATGTCACACTTTCTATATATACCAGTTTGTCAAGGGCTACAATTTTATCATTATAAGTTTTTAGATAATTTAGAATTTAAATTTAATGTGTTATGTAAACCATACCTAAAATTCCCACCCTCTTCCCCATCCGTAATTTGTAATTCCTATTAATCTCGAGACGGCCGCGAGTAATCGGCTCTATCCTCCTAACTTTAGTTTTAAGATAAATGATGTATATAAATATGAAAATTTGGCTCTGTAAAGTTGATTCGATTGGGCCTGTACAAATAAACGATTATTTAAAAAAAAAAAACAATTTTATCATACACCATATTCATAAATTGTTGAACCAAGTTATCGGTAAATTTATCCAATTTCACGAAACGACTTTTTACAGCACTGATTCCGAATATCGATTGTCCCCCTTCCATAATTCCCACTTCCACCGGGGAAGGTAGTGAGAACCTTCATTCCATTTTACCTTTGTGCGAGTGCAGAAACATGGCCGACAGCATGTTGGTCGGCACAAAGTCCAACGCGCCGCTTTCCGTCTGCTCCGGCGCTGGCACGTCCTGCTCGATGAAGAACACCCGGACCGTTTCCTTCCGGTCGTGCTCGGAGATGGTCATGAACCGCTCGAAGCTCCGGTAGACACGTGAGTACTCCTCCCAGGTTTCCACGATCGGTTCCCTCCGGCGGTGCTGGTCTTCATCGTCACTCCACATGATTTATTATAATTTTTTTTTTACGTTAATTAGGGTACTTCAATTTTTCGCCCTCTGATTCACTTTGAATTGGTGCGCGGGTGGTTCACTTTTGACTTTTCAAGGATCGAGCACGGAAATTGCTCCTTTTCGGCGCACTGACTGGCGGGAATGTTAAATAACGGACGGAAGTCGTACTTCTCGTTTGGAGGCTTTGGGGTGATGAAAATTGATTGCTTTAAGATATTTTAGTAAGCTGGTAGTTTGGGGGGAGGAGATAGTAAATATCGAACGTTGCTCATGTGGAGTGCTGATTCCGGGACCAGATAGTAGAGGGAACCGCGTCGGTGGCACCGGACAGTTGTAACGTTTTGTTTTTTTTTTTTGTTTTGGCTGGATGGTCTGGGTGTTCTAATCTTCAGGATTTTGGGCGATATGTTTATAAGTTTATTTGGTTCAGGTTAATTTTTGATTTTGGAAAAGGCAGACCAACTTGTTGAAGTTCTGTTGTATGAATTAAAATCAATTTCGGTTTGGAATCTCGGCTTTGGGTTTTGCTCGATCGCATGATTTTCCGTAATAATGAGAGCAGAAGTTTTGTGGTTAGTAGGAAAATTCCAACTAAAAGTTTGATTAGTAATTTTGAGTTAAGTAACAGAAAAAAATCAACGCAAGTTAATTGGTTTCAATATTTTTCGAAAATACAAGAAACGCAAATCTTAAAGCAATCAACTTTCATAACCCTGGAAGAGAATAACTGATTTTAACATTCGCACAACATCTTCAACAACTCTGGCTCAAATAGTAGCAGCGCTCGGCGTGGGTGGGAGTTGGGAAATGTGGATGGAATTTCCAAAATGGCCGTTTTCGTCGCCCGGAAAATGGTTCCACACAGAGCACAGTCACAAACGCACGCACATTATTTTCTCCATGCTTATCCAGCAGACTGAGTCGTACGGAGGTCACACAGTTTCCACCAAAAACAGCTAAAATCCACAGCCCCACACTGGGTGAGATCTCTACTCCGAAGTAGTCCAAAAGTCCCGGAGCAGGATCACCTTCAATGGGTAACTACTTCTTCTTCATCTTTCAATAATAACAACTTCCGAACACTCAGAGCAGAAAAAAGGAACTGGAAAAATTGTGCGAGAAATCAATGAAGTCACACTCACTCACACCCACCCGCACTGCGATCGAGGTGAACGGCGATCGAGGGGAAGGGTACCAGCGGAACCCAGAGTAGTACTACGTACAATTAATTTCGTTCGATTTTCCAGGCGGTTGTCGTCGTCGTGGTCGTCGTCGTCGTCTTCGCCAACAGCAGTCGTACGATCACACACTTGTCCACTCGGTTCTCTATCCTACGAGCGCTTTTGGCGTGGGAGGTTTCAGCGCATCAAAGACACCGTTGCACCGTTTGTCCAGTACACTGCGAACTGAGCTCCTTTTATGGTCAACGTACGCCGACACTCGTGCAGATTCCAGCGTTGAACCACTAAACTAAACTAAACCAAACCGATGATCACTCTCACTCGCGACAACTGGACAGGACTAAATCGTCCAGCAGTAGCAACTCGACAGCAGCGGCAGTAGCACAAATAAGGACAAAAAGAGACCGAAACCCGAATTGGTGTGCAAACCCGTGTCCGTGGTGTCCGTGGGGTACGTCCAAACGTTCCTAGCGACGTTTTATAAATGAGACAAAATATTTTGGATACTGGGTGTCCGCTTATTGCAACACCGGAATCGGGATTGAGCGGTGGATTTTCTTCGCAGCTGTATTGGAGAAAAAATCCACCCCCCTCCCCGTCACTCGTTTCCACAAACGGCGGCCTTCCAAAATTCACAGCATCGCCACCTCCCTCCACCAGGGGAGGATCGATCCACGCACGGAGAGTGAGAGTATGCGCGCAAAGCGCCATTGCTGCCCCCGTCGCCACCTCTGCAAGATATGCTTGCTGGTGATGACGATGACGATGACGATTATGATGATGATGATGATCATGACGATTGTGCTCGCTGCTGGATGGAAAACGTTCAGCGGAAAGACTCGTCTTCCAACCATCGGAGATCAACACCAATACAAAGTAGGCAGAGAGTTTCCTCCGCGCGGCCGCTGTCATTTGAGTGGTTGAAAATTTCCTGTGCAAATGGGGAACTCACTCGTTCGAGTGAAAGCCGATGCTACTTGTTGCCGAACGTAAGGTAGGTGGTATATTGCATAAGCCGAGCGCCGTCAAAGTGCTGCATGAACTGGATCATATTTAAGTGGGTACGATTATTGTTGTTTACTTTTCGCGCTTACAATGTCGTGTTGTGGTGTATCGCCGCCGCTCGGCATGTGGTGAGACCGAAATGTTGGTGGTGTCAGAGGAGCCGCATGGTGCTTTGTGAAGAGTTGTTGGTTGGGATGGGAAGTAGGGTATTTACTACATTGATGGAGACAGTTCATTATAGATGGTCACACAAAGATGGTCAGGTTTCAATCGAAAATTAGAGAATCAGAAAATGTGCATTTCCAAATCAGAAATTGGGTTTCCTTTTCTGTGGCAACTTTTTGTTTGGATAGTTGTATATGCCCAATCGAAGGGTTTGCTTCGCCGTGATGAAAACGGCAATCACAAGGCCAGCGAGTATCTTGGTCGCACTTTTTGTGAGATGCTATCTATGCTCTCTGACCAGAGCATAAGATTAGCACTGATCACAATCGCACAATGGACCAGGATCGATCTGCTTTCACACTTTGCTCATTAATGTCGAATATAAGTTACTTTCGGACTTGGAAAATGGGATTTAACTTCACGCAATCGATCGTGTGTGGTTTCTCGTAGGAAGATACATTTGTATTTGACATTGTTGTATATCGGACGATCGTTAACCTTTTCAAATTCTGGTGAACGTGTGTAAAAAATGGTATCGATCTGAGCAAACTCTCTCTATCTCCAGGGTGGCCACACAATCTTAATTTAAAAATTCTCGCATTTTTCCCGAAATTGTTCCCGCATTTTTGCCTAATTTTCCCGACTGGGAAAATGAATTAACATAAAAATAGAAAATGGATTATTAGATATTTTTTTAGTTTTTTTGGAAAAATTTGTAACCCAAAAATTTTTTTTTATGTCCCACCAGAAAAAAGTAAAAAATTTTTTTTTTTTTTTTTTTCTTCAGAATGTACAGGGTGTCTCACAATAGGTGTCACAAAAACAAAATGGGATTACAGCAAAACAGATCAACCAAATCATGGCATTTATTTTTCATTTGAAAGATACATGTTATAGAAATAAACCATATTAACTAAATTCGAATCTCTCGCCCTTTTCCTTGACAACTTTGCGCAAACGCTTTGAAAACCCATCGCAGCTGGCACGCACGATTTCCTGAGAAATTTGGTCCCAAATATAAACCAAATGTTTCTTGAATCGATCTAAAGTAAGCGCTTTCGTAGGGCCTATATGTTGAAGCATATAACCCCAAACAAAGTAGTCAAGTGGGTTGAGATCCGATGAAGATGCTGGCCATTCGTCGCTTGTGATGAAATCGGGCAAATTTTCCGCGCACCACGCTTGTGTCTTCGTTGCCTTGTGAGCTGGAGCTGAATCCTGTTGGAAACAATATGGAGTATTTGCATACAGCGTTTAAGCATGACGAAGCAGATGGTTCTTCAAAACCTGCTCGATGTAATAGTCAGTGTTGATTTTTACGTTAGGCTCTGTGAAAAGAAGAGGAAGTTTTCCTTTTCGTGAAACAGCGCCCCATATCATGATTTTCGATAAATTCTGATAGCGTTCTACAGCTAGTTTATCTCTTGAAGACTTTTGTCATACACACGACCATTTTGTTGATTATGACTGTCCTGATGGAGGAAGAGCTTTTCATCCGAAAATAAAATCTCGCAGTTACCGTGCCAAACCAAATGATTTCTGCTTCTTTGGACCCTGGCTTGCTTTTGACGCTCCGTCAACCCGTGAACCCGTTGTTTCTTGTACGACTTGCATTTCAGATCATGTCTGAGAAGCCTGTTCATTGAAGTAGGTGACATTTGAAATTGTTTGGTCAATTTACGGCCAGACACGGCCGGGTTACGTCTTATTCGCTCCCTCATACATTTGAGTTCTGGCAGTTCGTCTGGCACTTCCTTTGTATTGAATATGAACATTTCCAGTTTCCTTGAACCGTTTTAAGGTACGAAAAACCAAACCGCTTTCTCACTCCGAACTGCTTCAGGCTATTGAATATCTGACACGGTCTAAGCTTTTGCAAATGTCATTTTAAAAGAATACACTCAAAACGGGTATAATCAATTCCGCAGTTAAAATTACCCGGCTGAAATAAACCAAGACTGGAAAAAGGTGACACCTATTGTGAGACACTTTGTATTTGAATTATGGAGAGTGTGAGCTGTTTAGTGGAATACCTGTAACTAGAAAATAAGAAGAATGATTAGTAATTTCCATTTAATTCCAACTACCTTTATTGCTTATCTTGACAGATACGCGTATTTCGTCTACAATGTGCAGACTTCTTCAGTGTCGAGTATTAGTACACGACACTGAAGAAGTCTGCACATTGTAGACGAAATACGCGTATCTGTCAAGATAAGCAATAAAGGTAGTTGGAATTAAATGGAAATTACTAATCATTCTTCTTATTTTCTAGTCACTTTGTATTTGTTTTTCGAAAAATATTTGTATCTGCGTTGCGTTTGTTTTGTGTGATTAAGGTGTAACTGAGTAACTGGAGCTACTGATGAAGAAATTTACAACCATGGAGGATAGCGGGAAGAAAATAGTGCTATAAGTTTACATTATTTTATTGAGTTGGAACACATTGTTGTTTTTGACAGCATCTTATGCATTCCGCGTGGCATCTTATGCATTGTTTTTAATGTATCTTATGCATTCCGCGTGGCGGGCAGCAAGAGCGGCTTGAATTTTGCATTCACTTCCGGCCGTGGGGATTATTTGTATGGAGGGGGATGGGAGGAGGGAGGGGGTATTTGTGAAGGATAACATGCAATCATATACTCAAATACTGCCTTCTTTCTCATCTCCTTTTTGTATGGGTGGTTCTCGTGGCCAAAAGTAGTTGTTGGGTACAGGCGACTCGTGAGGTGGTCAGTGCTCTCAAGCACGTGGAGCAAGACAGGTAATTGTTACCCATTGTTTATTGTGTTTATATGTGTTTTTTTAACATTTATTTTTAATAGGTTTGCGTCGACCAACGGTTGAATCGGTTGTGTCGATACTTTGTTCCGCTATATTTTGTTATCGGGCGTAGCGTTTTGTCGATTGTTTCGGTTGCCTATTTTTCTTTGCGCGAGTGATCGAGTGAGCATGAGAAGTCGTGGTTCGCCGGGTAAAATGGGTTGCCAAATTATTCGTTCGCCATGCTCGTCGGGTCACCCTATCTTGCAACAAATATACCACTGCCCATTTTGTAAGTGACTCCAGCGACATCCGTACTGTTGGTGTAGATCGGTCCAAGTTGGCTCTCAAGTGTTGAGATGAATTACCTCGTTTTTTTAATGAAATACCACTATCACACTCTGTGAGTGGCCCCAATAGCATCCTTACTGTTGGTTTAAATCGGTCCAAATCGGCTTTCCAGCATTATAAAACATCTCTTAGTTTCCCAACGAAAAACCACTATTACATTTTGGGAATGGCCCCAATAGCATCCTCACAGTTGGTTTAAATCGGTTCAAATCGGAAATCGGTACTATTTTTTTGAAAATTTCACTTGACTGCTTATCGTTAACCAAAACGAACCCTGCTGCCACCCAATCCTGTTATCCGAAATTCCAGTGATTTCTCGTGGAAGTTCAGTGGACTCCTTGGCCTGCATTCGGGCGGGGGCCGGCGCCGGTATTGCCTTAGTTTGGGATCACCAGTTTGTACACATTAAGATGTATGTTAGTCCCAAGCATCATCCGTTGGTTCTCTGTGTAATAACAGCTGATCTGGCAACAACGGAGTAGCAACCTCGGGCGGTCAATCATGCTCATGCTCAAATTGTTGAATCTGAAATACTGACTTGTTTCATTTAGGCAAAATGACGGATAGCAGCCGCAAATCGGGCTTCTTGCGTATCGCGTAACCTGCTATGGTCTTTCATTTTGCAAACGAGAAACCAAAATCGCTCTATACAAGTGACTAGATGCGAGCGCTGCTACGCTTGCAACTACATGAATGAAAATTTAATAGAACTCGCACGGTTGTGGTTGTTTTTCGGAATGATTTTTTTTCTGGCCTAAAAAGGGTTCAAACTTCTATCACAACATGCTTCTCACCCGAGAAATACACGTTTTGTGTTTTAGTAACCTGGAAAATTATGATGTTTGATAGAAATTTGTGTTTCTTTCGTATGGGAGCCCTCCCTTCCCGAGGGAGGAGGTTTCTCAAACCACCATACAATCATTGCCTTCAAAACCCCCCACATGCCAAATTTGGTTCCTTTTGCTTGATTAGTTCTCGAGTTATGCAGAAGTTTCAGTTTCATTTGTATGAGAGCCCCCCTTCTAGAGAGAAAAGGGGTCTCAAACCACCATAGAAACATTTCTTGCTTCTAAAAACTCTCACATTTAAATTTGGTTTGTTTTGATTGATTAGTTCTCGTGTTATGCAGAAATATGTGTTTCATTTGTATAGGAGCCCCCCCCCCTTTCAGAGAAGGGAGGGGTCTCTAGTTATCTTAAGAATCTTCCCGGTCCCGAAAACTCCTCCATAAAAAATTTCATGCCGATCGGTTTAGTAGTGTCCGTCTATAACTAAGGTTCAGACAGACAGACAGAAATTCATTTTTATATACAGGGGATTGAAAAAATGATCGGGACTAGCAAATTTTTGGTCTACTTTGTAGTGCTCTAACTTCATGAAATATTATCCGATTTCATGTTCAATATTAATTTCACCAAAAAGCATTCGACTGGAAAATTAATGTAGTTTTATATCTCCGTAGTTTTTCCGGGTATCCGGAAAGGCTATCTCACATATTGTACAAGATGCCGTTGTCAAACAATCTCGCAAGTCTATCAAAGTCATAATTATGAAAAATCATGAAGATAGAGCTGCCGCACGGCATGTTTTGGGATAAATGCCTAACTGGTCCCTACTACAGGTTCCCCTGGGGACGTTCCGGTGGTTCCGGGAGTGGTCAATATGGTCAAGGATCCACTTTAAATTTATAATAAGGTTTGTGATAAAAAACCAAGAAGAAAGAGCTGTCACATGGCCTGTTTTGAGTAAAATAAAGATTTAACCGCATCCAGGACCCTTTATCAGAACCTGTTTCACGGAAATGGCCATGCCTCAGTTAATTTAAAGCCGATTCCTACAATCGACATTTTATTCGCTTGGCAAATAATTACTAAAACAATTGTTTGACAACGGCATCTTGTACAAAATCTCATCACAAATTCAACATGTGAAATAGCCTCTCGGGAAACCCGGAACAACTCCGGTGTCCGGAGGGCATAGCCAATTATGTTGCCGCAATATAAAACTACATTAATATTTCAGTCGAATGCATTTTGGTGAAATTAAATCGGATAATATTTCATGAAGTTAGAGCACTACAAAGTTGATCAAAAATTTGCCTGTCCCAACCGTTTTGTCTCGGGTTGTCTAGGCTTGGCGCGGAATTATTAAATTATTTTTCGTGTAAAATGTGTGGCTTCAACCACAAGATGTCGCGACTAAGAGCACTCAAAATTCATCAATATTTGTCATTCAAGATACACTTCCGTTCCGTGCTTTAAGTGACCATTGAAAACAGCTCTATTCCGGAATCTAGAAAATGACAGTTCTATTGTAGATCCAGGCCATTTCAGAATATCTGCAAAGCCACGCCTATTTTGAGTCTACTTTCACATTCTACTGTCTATCAAAAAAAAAGGTGACTTTTGTTATATTTCAAAAAATCTTTATTTAATCATTAAAATCTATTTCGCCCCCTTCAAAGTAATCGCCCTCTGATGCAATGCACTTATGCCAGCGTTTTTTCCAATCCGCGAAGCAGGCCATATAGTTGGCTTCCGGGATGCCCCTCAGTGCGCGCAGCGATTCTCGTTGAATCTCTTCAATCGCTACAAAACGGTGTCCTTGAAGTGGTCTTTTGAGTTTGGGAATAGCCAGAAGTCACACGGAGCCAAATCAGGTGAATACGGTGGTTGTGGAGCAATGTGAGTCGAATTTTTGGCAAAAAAAATTAAGGAAGAACGAGTTTCAAAAAAATTGAGCGATTTCGGCACCAAACGCGATTTGACTCTTCTGAGGCCCAATTGATCCTTATAAATCGATTGAATCGATCCAATTGAGATGCCAAGCATATCGGCAAGGTCTCTAATTGTTAATCGACGATTTTCAAACACTAACTCTTTGATTTTCTTCACGTGTTGCTCATCAGTTGACGTCGATGGCCGTCCTGGCCGTTGCAAATCTTCAACGCGTTCTCGAAGTCATTGTACCACTTATAAACAATTTTTTTCGACATGGCTGACTCGCCGAAGGCTTTCTGCACCATCCTCAACGTTTCAGCAGCAGAAATATCGTTCCGCAAACAACATTTAATGGCACTTCTTTGCTCAACAAATTCAGACATTGTAAAAATCGCCGAAAGCACTTTTGGTCGTTTAGAAAACACAAGCGTAAATAAACTAGTTATGGAGGGAATGTCATGAAATGCCCAATATATGTCACTAACAAGCCTACCAACGTAAAAAAAAATGTTTGGACAATATCTCAAACGCACAATTTTTAAATTAAAAAGTCACCTTATTTTTTGAACACAGTAGTACAATAAGCTCTGATGTAAACATTACCGATATAATTTGGATAAAGCGGCTGAAACCCGCTTCCCGATTTGTAAATTAATATTTTCAAAACAAGGCACGTGTTCAGTACTATTTGAAAATAAGTTTTTGTAATGTATTTATTATCAGATAGATCTCACCAAAGGCTGCCTCCAAAATAACACTAGCCTGGTCAATCGAAAAAATGAAAATTGTCGATGCTGATTCTCAACTAATTTCATGCACTCGCAACGAAATTAATGCAATCTGTAAATAAAATCAACATTTTAAACAATTTTTTCACACTACCAGTAATCAAAATCCCACGATATGGGGCCACTATAAATCGAACTTCTGAACTTTTTTTTTTAAGAAGAAAGGCAATGATTACTATCCATGCACTCGCGCAAAAGAGGAAAAACTCTCTTTTCTTATTTTCTTATACGGGAGTTTCTCCAAGAAATCAACCGGGAATCCACACCAGTCAGTAAAAAGTAAAATCAAAACCGATAGATTTTAATCAAAATTTGTTGATGTGTTATCACCAATGTGATCTACTTTTTTTTTATTCCACATAAGTAATAAAACAAGAGCTCCATACCTAAATTATGCAAAAAATTGCTAACATGCGGCAACATTGCGTATGAGCTGCATCACGCGAGGTCTTTTTTTCTCTATAAATCTTTATTAGTTATTTAATTTAAAATTTCACCTAAAGAAAAATCAGTCAACTATATGGTAGCTTCAGACCGACAACTTCACGAAACCAAAGCGCAACGGTGAAATTGTGTTGGAATCGAAAAAGAAGTTTCTTGACGGCGATAGAACACTGAAAAATCGTTTAAATGCAAAACCGGATAGGAGTGAAGTGTCAGCGCACTATTTCCAAGCTTGGATAATTCAAGAAAAATTTAGATTTTCATTCAACTGCGGTTCCAGTTTTTATCTACATCGAGAATATGCATCTCAATTTGTGACACGACAGCAAACAAATTCCTACTCGAAAAAAAAAAGAGTCAACCTTCATCTCACGTCAAACAATTATGCAGTGTGCTGTATGTGTGCATGCAGCTCGACTGTACGGCTAGATATCCGTTTTCGACGAAGACGACGACGGCGACGGCTGACTAACGACCGCACTCCGTTCGGGCCAGCTGTCACCTAATGCTAAATGTTCCAAAAATAATGGCAAGTGCGACCTCATCCGTTCTGTCATAAAGCTGCATAAATTTATGATCACTTTCCTTTCGGGCACACACAGACACACACGCATGGGCACAAGCACAGAGACGGCGTTACAAACACAAACGGAAAAAGGGGGACGCATCGGCAACATCATCAGCATCACCGTCAACTCGTTCGAAAGACTGCGACGCCGCATAAATATAGCGTTGCTAAATATTTCCGCTCCGGAATTTCCATCCGCTTCGCTCTCGATTGCATCTTCGATTGTGAGGTGGAAAAGTTTTTCCAAACCCAACTATCCGGTTCCGGAGCACGTGTGACAGTTTCGATGATTTAATACACCACGAATGATCTAGAATGATCAAATTTCAGTACGATTTATTCGATTGTTTACAACGCATCCCGATTTCGATTGCGATGTGCCCAGTGACAGCCGTCTATTTTTAAGAGGGAAAACACATCGCGCTGGACGAATGAAATCATCACCATCCCAGATTCCATACCCGATTCGCGCACCGTCTGGTCACAAAATCGAAGAGCATCATCATCAACATCAAACCCCAGTCTGCAGAAGAAAACCGTGAAAAATTTGAAACAAAACGACGGGGAAAACGCACCGTCCCGGATGGAGAATATGTTAAAATAAATAAAATATGTTTATGATACAAGCTCGCACAAAATCGGATATTTTTCACCACTCTGTCACGGTGGAAAATCGATTCCACAAAGTTGGAAATTTTCTTCTTTTCTCGAGTGCCAGGGTTAAGCCAACAACACCCATCCTAGTTATGTTTTATGGCGTCCGTTGTCCGAACCGGATGGAAGTTTGCCACGACAACGATCACAGTAGGCTAAAAAACAAGCTCGATTAATTGCGACAGGAATCGATAGGAATCGATGTTCCATGAGGGGGCGATGAGATCAAGAATTAGAGATAGAAACAAGTGTTTACTTTCAGCGATGTATTTTTGCTCTTTCTGTCTACTCTGGAAGACAGCGATGAAGATTGCCTGAAGCAACAGTTGCTGCTCCGCAATGGAATTTTCAGATTGATGATGGAGAAGATTTTATCCGAAGTGAATCCGTGTTGAGATTTCCCGACGAGCGGAGGTGGAATGATGAAGTCATTAGTAAGCATTAAAACCGTGCGTCGTGAGATGAATTGGCGATGTCCCTCGGGCATAAAAACGGGGGATTATCCAGAAAATATAGTTCCTTTAAAAACCAGCTTGATAATAGCTGGCGGTTTTTTAAGGCCTCACGAAAGCTAATCGGTTCAGCCACTTCAAGATGAGGGAAAATTGAGATAACTTTAGGCAAATTCACTGCGACTTTTGATCATAGTTCTACTGAGTTGCTCGGTTTGCTAGTGAAAACAAATGTTGACATCAAAATATTTCGGATCTGCCAACGAGCGGGAAAAAAAAATGCAAAAATGTATGATATTTCTTTCAAATCCCATTATCAACTACTTTAAGCAATAACATCAAAATTTTCGAGTTCAGTTATCTTTATAAGGTCATTACAAGCAAATTTACACGATATGTCCTGTATTTTTGCGGATAAAGGGTGATACGGTCAAAATTTGGTCAAGGGAAAACGCGTGTAAATCGGTGAAATCGTTTATTTAAAAAATCAAATTAAATTTCTTTTTCAAGTTCAATTAGTATAAAATTCAGGAAAAATATTCAGTTAGGCTTCCGCTTTTCCAAATCCGAATTGCCGGGCCTTACGCTTGACCCCTGCCATCAGATTTTGTACAGCCACCTTGTCCACCTTCTTCGCCGCAGAAAGCCAGTTTGCCTTGAACTGCTGCTCGTCCTTAGCAGTTTTTTTTGGTCTTCTTTAGGTTCCGCTTGACAATAGCCCAGTATTTCTCAATTGGGCGGAGCTCTGGCGTGTTGGGAGGGTTCTTGTCCTTGGGAACCACCTGCACGTTGTTGGCGGCGTACCACTCCATGGCCTTTTTACCGTAATGGCAAGATGCCAAATCCGGCCAAAACAGTACGGAACAACCGTGTTTCTTCAGGAAAGGCAGCAGACGTTTATTCAAACACTCTTTCACGTAAATTTCTTGGTTGACAGTCCCGGAAGCTATGAAAATGCTGCTTTTCAAGCCACAGGTACAGATGGCTTGCCAAACCAGATATTTCTTTGCGAACTTTGACAGTTTCGTGTGCTTGAAAATATCTGCTACCTTTCCCCTTCCTTTTGCCGTATAAAACTCCTGTCCCGGAAGCTGCTTGTAGTCGGCTTTGACGTAGGTTTCGTCGTCCATTACCACGCAGTTAAACTTCGTCAGCATCGTCGTGTACAGCCTCCGGGATCGCGCTTTGGCCGTCGTATTTTGTTTATCATCGCGATTTGGAGTCACTACTTTCTTGTAAGTCGATAGTTCGGCTCGTTTTTTGGCTCGATGCACGGTTGTAGACGATACACCCAGCTTATTTGCGGCATCTCGGAGAGATAGGTTAGGGTTTCGCTTGAAACTACCGGCAACTATCTTTGTCGTCTCAGCGGCTTCCGGTTTTCGATTTCCCCCCGATCCAGACTTCCTGGCTGTCGACAAACGTTCCCCAAACACTTTAATTACATTTGTAACGGTTGATTTGGCAACTTTTAGCGATTTTGCCAACTTTGCGTGCGAGTAGCTCGGATTTTCGCGATGCGCGAGCAAAATTTTGATACGCTGCTCTTCTTGCTTGGACGGCATTTTGACAACTGAAGAGTGAATTCCAAAATCAAAATAGGAGCAACATTCTACACACACACACCTTCAAAATGAGGGGTGTTCAGGTTTTTTAAATGCAAAATTGAAAGAAATACGTCAAGTTGATATTGACCAAATTTTGACCGTATCGCCCTTTAGAATGGGAGCAGCTTTGAGCATTTCTGCTGATATAAAAACGACTCCAGGAGCTTTGTTGGATCTCATGCTTCGGATAGCTGCTTCGATCTCCTGCAGTGATGGGGCCTCGGAGCGGAGTTGACGCGAGTGATGCGCCGCATCCTTGGCGGATCATTCAGAGACGTTGATGGTTGGTTGGTCGTCGTAACTTGAAAAAGTTGTTCGAAGTGGTCTAAGTGGGTCGGTTAGTAACTGTCTAGTCGCACCTTTCACTTCACGCCTTCGGGCTCATCCTTGCTTGACTCGTAGATGAGGCTAGCTTCATCTAGCTTGTGCTAGATTCACCCGTTGCGCGTGTTCAGCGGCTTCTCGTATGCGTACTGTGAAAATAGTCATCGCTAGGTAGGTTTTCTGCTTGATAACTGCTTCAGCTACCGGAAACTCGTCAGCAGTTCATTGCAACACATATTGTGCTGAACATGGTCATCAGGTATATCTCTAGAGACTGAAACACGCATGCACACGAAACATGCATTCACTGATGTGTTCAGGGATCATTCCAATCTCGTGGAAAATTTTCTGGATATCGCCACAGAGTCCCACTCGCCTGCCACCTCCCTACAGATTACATCGCCTAACTGGGAGTTAAGCGATACGCAATGTGCCACTGTATCCCACCCGAGTTTGACTTCTTCGAATGTATTACAACGTTAGGTGGAAGGTACCACACCCGAATTGGATCAACCTAGTTACTCCTCGGCGACCTTATGGGCATAGTTCTTATCGAAGTATTCCCGAATTTGCTGGTACCCGTTTTTTAGCAGGTCCGGCGGGTCTCTGTCCAACTACACTTCGAGACGTCTCATTGTCTTAATCGCCATCGGCAGTCTGTTTGGAAACCGGACATTGTCTTACTTCCATGATAATCCTGTGACAAATCTACCATCCTTCCGCATTATAGTTCGCTACAGTATTTCTTGAGCTCGCTTCAGCTCAACTGACTTAGTATCCATAGTATTCGTGTCCTGCAAAACGCTCGATCTCAGATTTCGCTTCACACGGACCATATATAGTAGTGTAGACATAGTATTCCTAGTATTCGTGTCCTGCAAAAAAAAAAAATGTTTCTATTGTGGTTTGAGACCCCTCCGCCCTCTGAAAGGGGGGGCTCCCATACAAACGAAACACAAATTTCTGCATAACTCGAGAACTAAAGACTGTATTCGATGAAATTTGGACACACGCAATTGTTCGTAACTTTTTAGCGTGTGGGTAAAAAATATTGAAATTTTAACTGAATGTATTTCATTGTGTTGTGTCAATTGTGTAATGAGTTTCGTGAAAATCGGTCGAGTGATTTCAGTGATGGCTTCGAATGAAGAAATAGTGCGCCAACAAATTTTGGGCACTCACTTCGAAAACCCTTCGAAACGCTTCTCATCGATGGATCGGAAAACAGCTCGGAATCGCACATTCAACCTTATCTCATGTGACCAAAACGTTCAAGGACCGTAAGACAACCAAGCGGAAAAATGGTAGTGGCAAAAAACGTGGCACATCAAATCCGGAGAAGGCCAGGATGGTATTGAACCAATTTAAGCGTTATCCCAACATTTCGATCAGGGATGTTGCGAAAAAAGGCGAAAGTTTTAGTTTGTTTTGTGCAGAAAACAACGAAACGTTCTGGATTACATGTGTACAAGGTCCAGAAGGCACCGAACCGGAGCGATAAACAGAACTCGGTGGCCAAAACTCGTGCAAGAAAACTGTACAGGGAGTGGCTCACAAAACCGTTCTGCATTGTGATGGACGATGAGACCTACATTAAAGCCGACACCAAACAAATGCCAGGACAGGAACACTACGTCGCCACCTCTAAGTTGGCCGTTCCGGAGAGTGTACGGAAGAAGAAACTGTCGAAATTCGCCAAAAAATTCCTTGTCTGGCAAGCGATCTGCGGATGTGTCAAAATGAGTCAGCCCTTCATCACCTCTGGGACCGTCAACGGACAAATCTACAAGGACGAATGCCTCCAAAAACAACTTCTGCCCTTCTTGAGATCTCACGATGTCCCGACACTGTTTTGGCCGGATTTGGCATCTTGCCACTATGCCCGGCCCGTCTTAGACTGGTACAAAGATAATCATGTAGTTTTTGTACCAAAAGACGTCAACCCTCCAAACACTCCGGAACTTCGCCCAATTGAAAAATTTTGGGCAATCATGAAGGCAAAGCTCGTTAAAACTCCAAAACTGATAGAAAATGAACTTGAACTAAAGAAAGTGTGGTTAAAAGTAAGTAAGCAAGTTGGTCCTATCATTGCCCAAAATTTGATGAAAGGGGTCAAGGCAAAGGTGCGGGCATTTGGGTTGGGAGAAGAGGTTCAATAAGCCAATGATGTCAAAACTTAACCATTTAGTAGTACTTAATTTCCAGAAAGTTTGAAAAGAATCGGGCTCAAGGAAAATTTTTGGTGACCTATTTTGTGTGTCCAAATTTCATCGAATACAGTATTTAATCAAGCAAATGAAACCACATTTGGCATATGCGGGTTATTGGAGGCAGGATTTCTTTATCTATTTATCTTCTATATACAGGGGATAGACAAAATGATTATAACTTCATGAAATATTATCCGATATAATTTCACCAAAATGCATTCGACTGGAAAATCATGTAGTTTTATATCTCGGTAACAGAATTGGCCATGGCTCCCGGACACCGGAGTTGTTCCGGGTTTCCGGAGAGGCTATCTTGTCTTAACGTGTGTTTACTAAAAAAATATTGTTTGACAACGGCATCTTGTACAAAATCTCATCACAAATTTAACATGTGAGGCAGCTCAAAACATAGCTGTTTTCCGGAAGCCGTGAGTTACTGTTTTGTAAACATTTCCAGAGAAATTTATAAAATGGACGAATCTGCTTTTGTAAACAAACGTTTCAATGAACGTTTTTAAGCGAATAAACGCACAATTTAAAAAAAACCAAGACCAAACTTGGCTAGAGGAAGCCTTCTTTTATCCGATTGTGGTCTTAGTTTAAGAAATTTAGCTTTTATTCGTGAGAAATAGTCGATTAGAATGTTTGTTTACAAAAGCAGGTTCGCTATTTTCGCAAATTTCTCCGGATTTAGGATATGACCCCGTGGTCAAGTGTGCTGTGCGTCCTGCGCACAGACACACAGTGGAACGAACCAGATTGTGCACAAAAAAAGTTGTTGTTTCCACAAAAATTATAGAATACACTAAAACATGCAACTTTGTCGAAGACAGCAACTCGCTATCTCTGAACGTTGACGAGATATGATGCATTGTTTATGAAAAGCCCTTAAAAATCAGTGTTTGGCCAATAACTTTGTAAACCATCATTATAAGGCTTTTAAATATTCTACAAAGTTACTTACTTTATTAAAAAACACGTTTTTGTTGAATATTTTGAGGCGCTATGATGTATATTAGAAAAGTTATTGATGATTTTAATAAAATTTAGTCTCTTTTTCAATACCTTTATCTTAAATTGAGGCAAGTTGTGGCAGATCAAACATCTTTCGAGTGATTATACTTACTTTTAGCTACAAAATACATCGACTATTGTTAGGAGATATTCGGAGGAACTGTGAGATCGGAGTTACAACTAATGTCACCATTGGTAATTAAAAATGTATTAATGGAATCAAAGAAATGGTAATTCAAAAAATTCCAGTTGTTAGAAATGATGCCAGTGAAGTGGTAAAGTATAACAGCAATACTCGTAGCAATACTCTTCAAATTTGATAGTGTCAACCTCTAATCCCGAAGCAAGTGCTTTCAGAATTGATTTGCATCTGTACAATAAATTACCGTTTTTATCCAGTAATTGACGCTGATGTTTCCCAATTTTGGAAGAATCGACGTGCACTATTTCCGTCGTTAGACGTTCCAGCTCCACCAGAGCGAGGTTTGTCTACAATTAGCCCCATTTCAATCCGAAATCGTTCTTGTATACTCTTTTTTTGCACCATCTTTGTGTGACCGGCTCCACTAGCTCGCCATTTTTTCACTTCCAAGCGATAAGATAAAAGAAGAAAATATACACAGAATCTTATCCACGCGTGTAGTGTAGATAAACCAAATTTAAATACATTTGTATTCACCGTCCGTTTTCTGACCATATCAAGATCGCTCATTTCGGAAGGCGTTGCACTGCAAATATAGCAATTTTGCGCAGATTTGGTCGAAATTACCGAATTACAGACTTTTCCGTCTACCATAGTCATGTGCATTTCACATGTGATGACTACATTTCGACCGTTGCAAGTAATGCGCGTTGGTTGTAGCTCCTCAACGGTGACGGTCGACATAATCTTTTTCCTGAATCGATATTTCCGAAGTTTCATTTATCATCTGAATGCGGAGCGGACGACAATACCGGGTTGAAGACGACCGAGGATTCTGAAAGATGAACTTTCCATCAGATTGAACATAGATTGGAACAATAGATGTTACGAAGATGCTTGAGTCCGTTCTGGATCCATCATCAGAACTAAACTGCTGCTTATACTCGGAATAGCCCGAGCTGCCATCGAATCCCCATTTGACTGTCATTAAACGTTGAGTAACTCGGTTTGAGAAAAACTGCCTGCTTTATCTTGATTCGCAATAATAATTCTCGTTGCTGTGTGATCTGGTAGATTCGGAAGCTTCACTTCAATCGATGTTTCGGTTACTGAAATTCCGTTGCTACACGGGTAGCAATTTTGTTTAGCCTTGTGAACTTTGCAGTAACTTGGATACAAGTCAGCATTTCTTGCTACAGAACCTTTTCTGACTTTGTTGTACTGTGATTTAGTCATGTTTACGTCTACAATCATGGCAAGTGCTTCATCTGCCGAGTAAGGAATAATTTTGGGCCGTTCTGCTTCCTTGAGAACAGAAAGTAAGGAGTAGTGCACGTTGCCTTTCGAACCACTTAAGCTTCATATTTTCTGTTACAACCACGAAGACTCTTCTGAGCAGCGTAACACAGTTCACTTGCTTCATAACATTCCAGCAACTCAGAAACGTTTTGCCTTTTGACGCTTTCTGAACAACCGTCAAACGATTTTGCCTTCGGAGCACGCTTATTCCCTTCGGCTGTAGATGGTAGTTTTGAGAGAAGCTCATCAGGCTGTTGAAACAGCTGATCAAAATATGCAGCATGCTTATCGAACACACGCGTCAACGTTCGGTTATGTCGCAACTAAAGTTTTTCAAAATATTTGCACAGATGTATCACAATTTTTGAGATTTCTGATCGAATGTCTGGCATAAAATCGAATTCAATGTTATATAAACATATTATTTTCTAAACAACAGCGTCGCATTTTTTTATTGACGTGCCTTCAGTCTCCTTCCTAATCAGAAACAGCTAGCGTTTGTCAATGTTTTCTAGATGCACAAATATTGAAAAATTCGCATGATTTTTGGGAAAACGACACCTCACCAAGCCAAGCTGTGCACTTACCTGAGGAAGAATAATAATTTTCGGACTCGGACATTTATAATTTTAGATTTCCTTGGACAAATTATAAATCGTTCTTTTCACAACACTGATAACCAAAAGCACCGCCTACTACTCAAGCCTAACAAAATCATCCTGGTTGACTTTTGATCCATCTCTCATATTCAAACAGGAAATGTTGTCTACGCTGTGCCATCAATGCAACTGTGAAGTGTTGTGAGTTAGTGTGTGAGCATTTTGAAACCAGCACCAAATGTTATTCGTGACTAACTTTACAACTACACTGGCATCATCTCTAACAACTGGTGTATAATCGTTTCTTTGATTCCATAATAAATTTTTAATTACCAATGGTGACATTAGTTGTAACACCGATCTCACAGTTCCTCCGAATATCTCCTAACAATAGTCGATGTACTTTGTAGCTAAAAGTAAGTATAATCACTCGAAATATGTTTGATCTGCCACAACTTGCCTCAATTTAAGATAAAGGTATTGAAAAAGTGACTAAATTTTATTAAAAATCTTCAATAACTTTTCTTATGTACATCGTAGCGCTACACAATATTCAACAAAAATGTGAGTTTTAATAAAGTAAGTAACTTTGTAGCATACTAAAAAGCCTTATAATGATTATTTATAAAGTTATTGGCCATTGATTTTTGAGGGCTTTTCATAAACAATGCATCATATCTCATACGTTCAGAGATAGCGAGTTGCTGTCTTCGACAAAGTTGCATGTTTTAGTGTGTTCTACAACTTTTGTGGAAACAACAACTTTTTGTGTGCACAATCTGGAAAAATAAATTTTGGATCACCCTAATACGTGGATACTAACTACCCCTGTAAAATTGCACATTTTCACGCTATTAAATAAATCGTAGATGTCGCCCCGCAACGTAAACATTGGGGTCATCCCTGGTAGATGCACCGATGTTTCTATTCGGAGGAGTATGTTTTTGTTGCGTCATGAGTGGTTGCAAAAGAACAAGCAAGCGTAGCATATCAAAAGAGTCTATTTTTATATTCATGATATAATTTCAGTTATAAGTAAATTAAATATTGAAATAAATATTTCACGCGGCTTTCCTCCGAGCAAAAATACAACCACAGCGTTTCGAAAGTGTTACACCGCGTTGTATTTTGTGAACATTACGTCGCGCGGTGTATTGTATCCAATAAATCTGAGATTAATTGAAAGTTATTGATTGGCCATAGAAACCGTTTAAACAATGATTTTTGTGCTGTTTTTTACTGAAGTACTTCATGAAAAAGATTAACATTTACGTTGGGAGGAAGCGGATGTCAAAATTCATACACATATGTATTATCTTTTTACGTGAGGGAGAGTGGGAGTTGAAAATGGCACTGAATTACAGAGTTTCAATTAAATGTATAGGAGATATGTCGAGATATATGAGATTACGATGAATGGCGCATCACTTTGTGAATCCAGTGAAATACCTCTTACTTAAGGTATCTCATATAGTTCTCGAGACAAATCGGGTTTCGGCAGTAGATTTTCCAGATTTTGACTGGTACGAGTATATATTGTTTATCTTGTTAAATACCTAGTTCGAAAAAGAACGAATGGTGACACTTAATGAAAAACCGTTGACATAACTTAATTTGTTACATGGAATATCCATGATTACACGTTACATTTTACAAAAAAATATAATCGGCTCTACACAAAGAACTTGAAATTAATGGTTTGGCAAACAATCTAATAATCGCTTTTACCTTCCAAACGTTATTTCACTTTCAGAAATATTCAAACGGCTAACAAACAAATGTTCAAAAATAATGGACTTCATGTTTGAACGATCCCTTGAAACTCTTGCGCAATTGATTATTGACCGCTCTCCTTAGGAAATGCTAATCGGCTCTCTCTTCCCCTATGAAACACGTTTTATGTGAAGCAATTCCAAATTTGTACCGATTGTCACATTTAATACCTCTCCCTCCCTTCAGTGCGTGATGTATTTATGTTTCAAAAGTGTTTGCATTTGCATTAAAATTTTTATCGCACACAATATCTGCATTCCGACCTTTTTAGAAGATACGCTAGATTTTTTTTTCGGTTTGACACGTTTGACAGTACCACCGGACCAATTTTTTGAGTTTCAGTGACTATGTACTAGAAGTGTCAAGATGCTCCCGGGTTGACTTTAAAAGCCATGTTTCTGTTAAATCAATAACTGCTGTTTATAATTTGTTTTATGCAACGAAACATAAAGAAACCATTAAAATAAGAGCTGTTTAAAACATGTTTACCCCTAAAGAGACATAAAATGATAATTAATCAAGATTCAAATAGAACTGTTATGTAGGAATTTTTCTCAGCTTTTGAATGAAGAAAGAAACATCTTGGTAAAAAAACATAATTTATGAGTTACAGCCAATTTAAGACTAACATGTACCAAAACATAAAAAGTTCAATAACTCCGTAAACTTTGAGATTTGACCATATGCGTAGAACCATTTTTTTCATCAAATAACATCTCCTATCGGCCCTGAAAATATGTGCACTAAGGAAACGAAAAATATTCGACTTGTATTTTTTTATTTCACTATTAGGGTAGTCCAAAAAATTGCCTTTTTTCAAAAATGCTGTTATTCAAAATATTAAAACTTTTGAAGTCCCGCCAATAGGAAGACACTTTGCTTCAGCAACGCCGCTGAATCACCCTTCTGTGCAACCGACAGCTCAGATCGCCAAAGATCCACTTCACTGAACCGTTGCCAACTGCCATGATGCCATGTGCTTTAATCCTGACCGGTCCGAACTCGCTTCCGACGTGCGAATTCCTGAACGTCACCCCTTTCCCGCTACCTTCCTCGTCACAGCAACGGGAATCGACGATAAAGATGAAAACGTTCAGAAATCAATTAGTGTGTCGCAAGAAAGAAATCTCCTGGCAGTTCTCTCCGGTTGTTTAAAATAAATGTCTCCGTGTGTGCCCCATGTCGTCACAATCGTTCGGTTCCTGCCAAGATACGCCTGCGCGTCTCCGTCGTCCCGTTCCAACAGGTGCCATCGTCGTCTTGATCGCCACCCTAAGTCGGTGGACACTTTTACTGAGCACGCAAATTTCTTCCATCTCTCCACGAAAATAGGTGGGTGATGATCATCATCGCGAACGCAAGCCACTGACTGGCCGATCTCATCTTCCATACCTATCGTGCATGTTCGAGCAACGTTGTGGAGGTGACCCGACTCAATCGCTTCACAACTCCTTGACCACGTGACTCACACACAGGCCTGTCGGCAAGGGGACAGACAGAGTTTAACATTCCCCGCAGGAAGTTCTGTTCTAGAAAATTTTCCAGCCAACACCGACGGATGATGATCGGCGGCCTCTTTTTGATTTTCGTTTTATCGCAGTCCAGCCAGCAGCAGCAGCAGCGACAGTGTCTCAAAGTTGACCGCACCCCGGGATGTAAAACTAATAAAAATAGCTTTAATCTCCTACCAAACAGCTGCAATTTTCAATGTCGCCAGTGCTGCTGCAGGCAAGCAAACAAGCGGAAGAAAGCAAATATTTAGTCAGTAAAAAAATAATCGGGAAAACGTCAGCGACGTGCATTAAATTCCATTGGCCGTTGACGTAAGAGCAAACTACAGGATCGAGAAACTAAGATCCATCCAGAGTGTGGGTAGAATGGCCGGATCGCGAGTCCCTGTTTGGAAATAGTTTGAATTATGACACACAGACGCAAACACCAACACACACACACACGTTGAACCTGGTGAATTATTTGACGGGAGAAATCACGTGGCCAAATTACCAGCGTTGATTCACGGATTGGCCGCTTGCTATGGGGACCGGCGATTCAGGAGTCATGCGTCATTCTGGGATGGAAAAGCAGTTGATTTATTTTTATAAGTGCTCGTGGAGGCAACTCTTAATTCGTGCCCGGCCTAGGTTGGAGAACTCTTTTCAATTTATGTGCAAAAAAATGAACATGGCCTTGTGATTGGGAAGACGATCAACGGACAAAGTTTATCCTACTATATATCATTAAGACTGTATTTTAGCCGTGGATATTATTTGCTTGCTTTCTTTGCCTTAGAATACTAGTGAACCTTTAACTATCGAATCGTTTGTGATAAGTCCCGTGTCCTCGGCCTTAGTATAATTATTCTACACAAACGCAAGGCAAATTCACCAAAAGCAGGAGCTCTTTTGAAACTACCCATTCTCCAATGAACTCGCAAACATTTCGATAAGAAAAGACGTTTTGATGGAACAAACTGAATTTCGGACAACAAAGAATTTATAAATCACAGAATTAAAAAGCTAACCTCAACATCGCCATCTTTTCAGTTGCAGATATAATCTTATGATCTCAACTAAGTGTTCTAGATGTTCTCCTTTCGAAAGTTATCAATAGAAAGCTTTCAATGCATGGCAAAACTGACTCCATTCGGTGTCAACTGTTTGTATCATTTGTCATGTCATAAGTCTAAAACTTCTGGAATTTTCTTTAAAAAAAAATGAAAATAATGATACGAATATAAACTCTATCTATCGGGCTAATGATTCAATGTCTAAATCATGATTGACTACATAATGTTTTTAAAATGTACCATCTAGAAAACCATCGGTTTTCTACCTGCTGATGAGGTTCCCTTAGATTTTGCCTTTACGTATGGGCCTGTTCATAAACCATGTTGACTAATTTTTGAAACTCTCAGAGCCCCTCTCCGCCCTCGTTGACTCTTCTCCATACATTTTTTTTTTTTGAAATTTTGTATGGAGCGTAGACTTTGGTCAGACTTTGGCTCACCCCCAAGGAAAGTCTACGTGGTTTATGAATAGCCCTTATTTTACATTTGTTCACGTGTACCAGAGGGAATGTTTCAATCAGTTCCTTCTCACACCTTGGCTTGTTGCCAGAATGTAATGTTGGATATTGAGTTGAATTTCTTTCATAAACACGTTTTTTGTTTCTGCCGACCACGGCTGTGTGGATCTCGGATGAAGATTGTTCGCTGAATTCTCTGCAAAACTGACATTTGATATCAGCTGTTCTCTAAGGGTCCTGATGTAAATAAACTATTTTTTCGCTAATATGTCCGTTAAATTTCATTTGCTTAGCGTTCGGCTGTGCGTACCTTGGCTAAAGATACGGGAAAAAACCGAGCTCAACTCAACTTACTTCGTACGAATCCAATTCTCACATCCACTTCGAATGCAATCGAGAAAGCAGAACAAAGCAAGCATTCTCGAATGAGAATGATATTCTTGCTTTACTCTTTTCACCCTCGATTCATCATCAACGTTCGTTTCAAGCAAACGGATCGAGTCCGAAGTGGATCTGAGGTAACGCGATTCAATCGAATCGAAGCAATCGAAGCCATCGAAACGATCCAAGCGAAGCGATCGTAGAGAAGCGATGCAACCTGGTGTTGAAAATACTTCTCTCATGGTGGCATTTGACGAGAGGTTTATGATCAGCTGATTTGTTGTTCATGACTGTGTTCATGTGTGTAATTCCTACGGCTTCCAGAAGCAATATCATGTTATATCAGAACAATATTAAGAGTGAAAATTGTTTAAACCTTAAAACTTAAACATTGTATATTCGTATATTCGTATTCGTTTAGAAAATATGTTTATGTTTATTTGTAATCATATCATCCGACAACATGGTCTTAAGGAAATCTTAATGTATAATAAAGGGCGAACACGAAATTATTGCGACACATTCAACAGGGCATAACTTTTTTACCATTGGGTAAAAATCAACCAAATTTTGCACACTTTCTCATTGATGTGTATTGTTTACATGCTGTCAAACTCGAAGTCGTGTTTTTCGATTCAACGAAAATGGAGGTGAACCAACGCGAGTCGAGAGAACAAATTCTTTCCAAACCCCTGGAATTTCCTGACCTGTCGCACCGGCAGTTGGGAAAATGTTGAACATTCACCATTCAACCGTCTCCAGAGTGTTGAAGTGTTTTCCAGGAGCGGTTGACGTTGGACCACGGCAAAGGAGCTGGAAGAAAACCGGGACTGGAGAACAAAAAGACGGAGGGAAAGGTGAAGCGGATGATTAAAGCAAATCCCAACGTCTCAAGCCGTGATTTGGCTAAAAAGATCGGCATGTCGCAGAGCTACGTCCAGAATGCAAAGAAGAGAGCTGGACTACATACATACAAGGTACAGAACTTCCCAAACCGCGATGAGCGGCAACAATCGACGGCTAAAACTCGGGCACGGAAGCTCTACGAGAAGATGCTGACAAAATATGGCTGCTGTGTGATGGACGACGAAACGTATATAAAAGCCGATTTTAAGCAAATTCCGGGGTTGGAGTTTTTCACCGGCAAGAGCAAGTTCTATGTGGACGACAAATTTAAGAAGAAGAAAATGTCGAAGTTCGCCTCCAAATATCTCATTTGGCAGGCCATCTGCTCTTGCGGACTGAGGAGTGAGCCTTTCGTGACAAAGGGCACAGTAAATGGCGAGATCTACAAATCTGAGTGCCTCGAGAAGCGCCTTTTGCCGTTCTTGCAGCAGCACGACGCAGCTCCGCTATTTTGGCCAGATTTGGCATCATGCCACTATTCTAAAAGTGTCCTGGAGTGGTATGAGGCCAATTCTGTCCATTTTGTTCCAAAGAACATGAATCCGCCAAACTGTCCGGAGCTGCGCCCGGTGGAGCAGTACTGGGCAATGATGAAGCGGGAACTTCGGAAGAGCAAAAAGACAGTCAAAGACGAGAAGGACATGTTAAGAAAATGGAAAAAAAAACTGAGAAACTGGTACCGGATGACACTGTAAAGACTTTGATGGAGGGCATCAAGCGAAAATGCGTTCAATTTTACACTCAAGGCTCCATCGATTAACTTTTCTTTTGATTTTTGAAGTAAATATATGTATAAAACTACCCTAAAATTTTGGTTTGATTCTAAACATTGTAAGAAAGTTGGCATGACATTTTCGGTGTCGCAATAATTTCGTGTTCGCCCTTTATTTTAAGATTAAATCCTCCAAAGACATCATATGTCTAAAGTGAATGGCTTTCGAGTTATCGATTTTTGTCGCGAAATTTGGCTATTCGTACCATAGTGGAATGGCGATACACAGGTGGATTCACCACCTGGTGGCAAGGTAATTGCATACAGAATCGTTAAAACCAGTCCTTTTTTTTAATGCATACATTAATTGCATCAAAATAAGAAGAACCTCAAGAATATGTGTCAATTTGAAAAGGCTATGACTCCCTAAAAAAAAAGAGATTCTCCAGAAAGTTTGTGACAGTTTCAAAACAGAAAAAGTAAATGAATAAGGCTCTCAAAGCCTATGTATTACAGTGTATTAGTTTACCTTATTTTTGCGAAATAACCTATATTCTTTACCCAAATTTTTGACAAAAACCTAAATACAGACAAATGCAGACATTTTTCAATGTTCTTTACAGACATTTTGAAAAACTATCTGGCATCCCCAATTAACGGATGCAATTTCATCCTGACAGCTAAAGGGTCAGCGAAAGCTAACGGAGTTGGAACCAAGGCAGCTGATTTCTCCATTGACACGTTACTCGCCTGTTGGGCAACTCAGCAACGATTCAATGCAGCCACAATACGCTCTCTTACTGTCATGCGTGAGCATTGGTGCTCAGAGAATAATAACTCTCTGTGTTCCAGTCTGTTTACATTTGGAGAATGTTTGAAAAATCAAGGCTATCATATGGAAAGGGCTTATTTTTAAATTATTAATTATTTTAAACTTTAGTGATAATACAATTAAATCAGGTGGTTGATCCTGTTTATTACCAAAACTTTGAAGTATATTACAAGAAGGACAATAAATTGGAAAACAAAAGCTTTGTAATAATATCTGAAGTATTGACCCATGACTCTATACACCGTGTCCAATATATTCTCATACACTTTTCCCTTGCATTGGTGTCGTGCAACTACTCAACATGCTTCACGTATGCGTTGGTGTAGTTTTGCACTATGTTTATACAAACGCTTTTAGGTTCTGTCCGATTGTTTTCATTCGGTGTTTATCTTTTACCAGCGATGAAGGAGTTTCGTGCTGTGGTGATAAACAAGTTTTTGAAAGGTGAGCGCCCGGGCGCTATTTTCAGAAATTTGAAAAACCTCGGAGTAAAGCGGGATTTTGTGTACCGAACCATCCGAAGGTACCGTGACACCTGCTCGTTGGATGACCGGAAGAGATCCGGTCGTACTCGTACGGTGCGGACGGCACGAGTTGTTAAAGTGGTCAGGGAACGGATAAGACAAAAATCACAGCGCTCTGTACGTAAAATGGCCGCAGATCTGAATGTTTCGAGATCGTCAATGCACAATATACTGCAAAATGACCTCGGATTCCAAGCTTTCCATAAACGATTCACGGAGTTTCGGAACCTACCAAGCAGAAACGACTCGAAAGAGCAAGCCTGCTTTTGTCGCGGCACGGTGGGGAAGAATTTATCTTTTCCGACGAAAAGTTATTCGTCTTGCAAGAATTCCACAATGTCCAGAACGACAGATTGTGGGCTCTCTCTTCGAGAACTGTTCCAGAGAGTGATAGGAATATTCCACGGTTCCAAAGTGCTACGTCAGTGATGGTTTGGGGAGGAATTTGCAAGCGAGGCAAAATACCACTGGGTTTAATCGAAAAAGGCGTAAAAGTGAAAGCCGTATGTTATAAAACGGACGTTTTGGAGAAAGTTGTCAAGCCATGTGTACAAGAGGTGTTTGGAGATGATCACTATGTGGTTCAGCAGGACGTAGCGCCATCGCATACTGCAAATCTCGTTCAGGGCTGGTGCCGAGAAAATTTGACCGACTTTTTGGACAAGAATGAATGGCCTCCCAGTTCACCAGATCTGAATCCCTTGGATTATTTCGTATGGTCATACATGCTGGCGAAGGTAAATGACCACAGGGCGTCTAATATGAACCAATTCAAAACCGTAATCAAACGAATTTGGGACGAAATGCCGATGGAAGTCGTGCGTGCCGCCTGTGACGGTTTCGAAAAACGTCTGGAGCTGGTCAAGAAGGTTAAAGGCGGTGTTATTCCAAAACATATGCTGTAGTTGATCAGTATTATATTGCAATATTATGGGTAAAGTTATCAATAAAATCTGGATTATCGATTTGAAATAAATGGAGTTTAATTTTGTATGAGAATATATTGGACACGGTGTATGTACATGTTATTGAGCTGGAATTTACAATAATTTTCGAGCTGCGTATGTTATCGTGTTATCGTGTGTGAGATAGTCTGAGATTTGACAATTTGTTTGACCGATTTGACCAAATTGGTTGGCAAAAATCAAACCGAGTTTGGTTTTGTTAAAACCATTGGTGGGCGGATTTGTTTGATAGATTGACTATACACAGTTTAAAAGAAACATGGAATTTCCTGCGTTATCTAATGCACATATATGGAATGCTAGATTTCATGTCATGTGAATATTTTATGTCAATTTAAGCCAGATGTCGCCTAAACCGGGTCTGTTGTATGAAAGATAGCAAACAAGGATTGTACCAAGGATGCTCCTTCACTAATATCCTAGCAGTAGCAAGAGCATATTTTTTAACTCTTCTACTTTTATTTCATATCCTGACGCTAGACACGGCAACACAGCTCATCTTTAACGATAAATAAAAATTATTTTCTCCATGAATTGGTTAATTAACCAATCTATAAAATCTGCTATTGAATAGAAAAGATTAGAATTGCTAAATTAAAGATGAATCTGCACCTGTCTATTAATTATTTCTTCAATCCAGTAATTTCGGCAGCTTTTTCTAAAAACTTGAAAAAAATTCTGGCGGTGTTGCCATCATTAGAATTCCCGGTTCCGCCACATTTTGGTCTATCAATATTAAGGCCCAATTCTTCCCTAAACTCCATTTGCACCATCTTTTTCCTAGCTGCCACCAAATCTTTGTCTTCGGCACTCCTAACCAGCCACTTTGAAAATGTTTTGCCAAACAACAAGATATATTATAATGTCAAACTATTATCCATGGATTACTACGATTGATAGGTAAACAAATTAGGATTTCCATCGAAAAAGGGTCACTAAAAATTAAGATTTTCATCGACTTAGGCTCAATAGATGCTTTTTCGAAAAATTCAAAGGCTCACGAGCTCGCGTAAATTTGTGTGAAATAGTAAAAGGAATAAATGGACGAGAGCTTTTTGCATTCTAAAATGATGCTTTGAAAAAATCTGCCTTAGAATTTTTCGAAAATTTATCAATCCGGGTTGAGTGCTATTGTTGATCATGTGATCTCAATCTGAACCAAATATAATGCAACAAGTTTCAAAAAATCACAAAACAAAAATCAAAGAAAAATCAACTGGTATTAGAAATGCCGCACCTATCTTACATGAGGACAAAATCAAAAAAAGGAAATCGCGTTATAACAGAATTGAGCAAACTCAGTTTTCAAACGCTGTAGTTTTAAACAATGCATTAGGGGCTGTTCATAAACCACGTAGACAATTCAGGGGGGGGGGGGCTCGGGGGGTTAAAAAAGTCTACGTTTGTCTACGATGGGGGAGGGGGGGGGGGTTACCAAAAGTCTACGTAGATCTTTGTTTTTTTTTCTCTTCAAAACGGATATTCATACACTTCGACGTTATACACGAAGGATTAAAACAATTGTTAAGACCTTGCGAATTATCCTCTTGCCACCCCGCGCATTTTCGGAACCCGGAAATTTTTTTTCTCAAAGGTTTACAATTACATGCATTGTAACAATACAATAGAATGTATAGTATACATAATTAATAGCATTTTTCGCAACGATAAGATGGCAATAGGAGTTATTGTTACCACAATAGATTCTAATGTAAACTGAGACATCGACAATAGAAAAGGGGGGTTGTTATGTATCTTAACTATAGAAAAAACGATTTTTTTTTTCGAACAAATTTGAGTCAACTACACACCTAGAAATTATGAATTTTACACGAGACGTAATTCATGTTTGTAAAAAGTCGGGGAACGTAAAAACAGATTTCGTGTAAAATTATGTCTTCCGAAACTGACAAATACGCAAATCGACGAAAGGTGTGTATGATTGAATTTATTTTCTCATCTCTTTGAACGCATTCTTATGTGCTAAAGGACGCTTGCATGTGTCGGTCTCAGGGGACAGAAATTTACATGACATTTTGGTAGTGTGTACTATTAATTGTATCGTTTCACAATTGTTGAAAATCCTAGCATATGGAGTGAACTGTAAATTTATTGTACTGACAATATGCATTATTCATTTATCTGATTCATGAACAATAAGATTTATGGTCAGAAATAGATTTCAATGTTATTTTATACTATTGTATTTTAATTGTATGGTTATTTTTATCCGGGAATCCATTATTAAGTCAAGTATGCTCGAGCTTTCACACAAAAAAAAGCGTGGAAATGAAAACGGACCGTGAACTATTTCAAGTTTTCAGGATTTTTCCCTCTAAACGTGATTCAGTTCACGGTGTATTTTTTCTTGTTCTCGAATTCATGACTGGAGTTCACGGATTTTTTTCCATGCATGGCTTGAATGAAGTATGACAACGTACTTGTTTAGCAAAAGTAAGTTTTAAGGCAATTGTAAACCAATCTGAGTCATGCAATCTGTGCTGGTTTGTAAGCTTTCAATACATAGCCTGTTGGTTTGTGCTTATAATTCAAAAAGTGCTACGAAAAAATATAGTTGACAACTACACACAGTGGCAGGAGTACCTAATATTGAGTTCAATTCACCCAGGTCGACACTCTTGAAGCGATTTTCATTCCTCGTGTCGTTCACTCGCATGTAAAGGGTGTATTCGATAAAAATGGCACACACATATATACTCATCAAAATTAAACTGATTATCGGATTTTCTTGAAATTTTCAGGGAATGAAGAACTACTAATGAGTTTTGATTTACAACATTTGTTTTATTCAATTTCGTCTCCCATCCCGAATGCCCGCACCTTCCTTTTCACTCCACCCATCAAATTTTGTACAACCGATTTTCCCAGTGTTTTTGTTGTTTTTACCCAAATTTTCTTCAATTCTAGCTCTGTTTTTATAGTTTTGGGATGTTTGCGAAGTTCCGTTTTCATAATTGCCCAGAATTTTTCAATTGGACGAAGTTCCGGTGAATTTGGTGGGTTCATATCCTTTGGCACAAAATTGACTCCGTTGGCTCGGTACCACTCCAATACGTTTCGAGCGTAGTGGCAGGATGCTAGATCAGGCCAAAACAGAGTTGATCCTTTGTGCTTCTTAATGAATGGCAAGAGACGCTTCTTAAGGCACTCTTCCGTGTAAATCGCACCGTTTATTGTTCCGGAAGTGATGAAGGGAGCACTTATTTCACCACATCCGCAAATCGCCTGCCAGATTAGAAACTTCTTTGCAAATTTCGATAGTTTCTTCTTTCGAACATCCTCCGGAACAGCGAACTTCGACTTGGCAACGAAATATTCTTGCCCAGGAAGTTGACGGAAGTCGGCCTTGACGTATGTTTCGTCATCCATCACGATGCAACCGGATTTGGTGAGCAGCTTCGTGTAAAGTTTCCGGGCGCGGGTTTTCGCAGTGATGTTTTGTTTTTCATTCCGGTTTGGGGCTTTTTGCACTTTATAAACATGTAACCCAGCACGCTTCATGGTTTTCTGCACAAAACCGACTGACACCTTAGACTTTTTAGCGACATCTCGAATTGACATGTTTGGACGGTTCTTGAATTGTTGTACGACTGTCCTGGCCATTTTACTGTCCATTGGACCACTTTTACGACCACTCCCTTCCTTCCTTTGGACACTCAGACGCTCCTTGAAGGTTCTTATTACACGAGACACAGTTGTATTTGCAATTCCAAGCCTTTTAGCAATCCACCGGTGGGACGCCCCTGGATTTTGATTGTGAGTGCACAAAATTTTCTCTCGGACAATTTCTTGTTTCGACGACATGACTGGAACTACTGAATGTATAACTATGAAACTTGGCAGATGTAAATAATACACTATGGATAAGATCTACTCAAATTTCTAGGTTTTTTACTCATACGATTCAAAAGTTACAGAAGATTTTCTGTGTGCCATTTTTATCGAATACACCCTTTAAACAGAATAACTGACAATCGGGCTATGTTCGATAATGCGGGTATCTTTGATGGGAACTATACAAATAATTTATTATGTCACAGCTCTTCTACATACAATTCTATTATTTAGTAGCCTAAGTACCTGATGGAATAAACAATTATTTTCATAGCTATACGTACGTATCAAAATAACCCACATTAATCAAGATATTCCATGTTCAGACAACTCAGTGAGTTTTACACTCATTGTTTATTTCTAACCTTTCGATACGCGTGCAAAATTTGCAGAAAGAGAAACCAAGCGAGGTTTTCTCAGGTGTTTTGTGTTTTTTACAACAGCGCGTTGCCCGAAAGGTTAAGATGACTCAAAAGAGTCCTTATTCGGCCACCATATTTAAGGATAGACTCTATCATTTTCCAAACCACACGACTTAAAAACTACCGCGATTCCGTGATGGAGATTGTTTACTAATGTGTGCCGCACTGCTCACAGTTTTCAAGCCCTGTACTTTGAAAATATTGAAGCAATACATCAAATCAGTATGATATGGCATCTAATTAAGGAATTTAGCATAACATCCCGTTCACACTACAACTTATAATACGTAATATAGACTATCTTGATAGTAGCATCTATACGTCTAGTTTTCATTGGAAATAATTTGCTAGCATTTGATATCAAGATACTCTCAAACCATCATAATTAGTTACAGCAACTTGAAAATAGGCCTATCTGTCAAAAGATAAGCTATCTGTAGTGGAATTTAACGGAATTTGCTTGTTTAAAAAATGTCTAATTTCGGTCTACGTGGTTTATGAACAGTCCCTTAGATGGGGTACGGGACGGGTTTTAAGCAGTTCATGCACCACCTGGAACATTTGATAAAGCTGTATGTGATCTATAAATATTACTGCACATATTCGGACGTTAATTCTACAGCTTATTTCTTATCTGTCGGAACTTACCTTCAAAACGAGCAATAGACTCTGAAAAATTCATAGCGATGGAGTAAAGTTCCCAATTGCAGCATGCGGATTGCTTTCCGATCAAGAAAATGTTTTCTTCAGCTCCACAATCCGTACATAAACTAACAATATTGTGTGAGTTCAATTCCGTGCAGCTGTGAGAAGGCAAAATGAAATAGGACAGTTCACGAATTGCTGCTAACGTCATTTCCTCAACCCGCCCCGTCGTTTTACCCATCCGCTCTAGAAAACAATCAACCAAAACATGTCGATTGCTATGATCACAAACTCAACTACTAGCAGATTATGAGACGGACGTACACGACTAAACTTTTAGTCTGTCATTGATCTTTAGATTGGCAATGTGTATTTCTTATTTCATTTACTCTTACGGTAATGTTAGACAAAGCGGCTATGACGACAAACAAGATTCATAGTTTTAAAACGAGGAAGTGTAAGAGACAACAGATTTCACGTTGCAATACCGTTGCGCTATAGCTGTTGCTATAGCCATGGTTAACAAAGAAGAAAGGAAAAATGAGTACACTCAAACGTAACTGTGGTGCCATATTTGCCGCACAACAGAGAAGGATTATTTATCGTTGAGTACTGTTGGACAGCTCTGAATCATATTTTTTTTTTGCATATGATAGTACCAGATGATGGATAATATAATCATAAGCATAGCTCAACTTCGAATGACTGGAAACACTTGAAATAAATAGTGATTTCAGATCATCTAAATATGAAATAAATTCAACATCACATTCTGGCAACAAGCCTAGCTGTGGGAGAGATCTGATGAAGACATTCTCTCCGATACACGTGATCAAATGCAAAATACGCAAAGGCACAATTTAAGCGAACTTCTTCAACAGGTAGACAACCGATGGTTTTCTAGACGATGTATTTTATATCTTCAAAATGAGAGTAATAATGATTTATGCATCGAATCATTAGTCCGATAGATAGAGTTTATGTTCGTATCATTAAATGTGAAATTATTTGGAAAATGTAGGAGTTATAGACCTATTTCCTAACAACTAATTAAAACAGTGACCCCTGATTAAGTCGTTCGCTACCCTATAAGACACTTAAACGATCCACAGCAAATCAATGCGCAGCTAGAACACAATATACGTCGAAGTCAATACTCTCAATAAAGTTTTGTTGAAGATTCGGTGAGAGGAATCGAGGGGAAAATATGTGAGTGCCAATGATTTATGTACATACGTTCTAAGAGGAAAAGCAATTCATTGATATGAGTCACTTAAACTAACCACAGCAAATCTGGGCGCAGAAATGCGCAGCTGGATCTTATTACAAGTCGAATTCAATACTTTCTGGCAAGTTTCGGTGAAGGTTTGGTGAGGTGAATCGAGGGGGAACGATGTTTTTGCGTATTCCGAAAAATTCCAATTATTCTCTTTTATATTGTCAATAGACACTATTTTGAGTGCATTTATACTGATCAAAATTGTAAATATCAACACTGTAGTTGACATTAAATTTCAAAATTAACTTTATTGAAGGCAAATATCCATAAAAATAAACATACTGTTATTTAGAAAAAAGTATAACTGACGAATAAATGAATATACATCAGTAATAAACTGTAGAGTTTTGAATACCAATACCAATACCAATACTCACATATTCGACCCGATTTCGAAAAATTTCCTTTAAAATCGTCAAAATCAAGTGTTGAACATTGAAATATACATCTTAAACGAAGCAAAGACGAGATAGAAACACGTATTCCTCGAAGTCCATTTTTTGTATTATTCGCTCTAAAGGCACAGACATTTTCGACAATTAACCGCAGTATTAATTTAACTCGCCATATGGTTCGCAGACTTAATACCTGATCCATTGTTCGGCTCTTGTTTCGTGGCATATTTGTCACTACTCCACTGAAACTCTCGTTAATCACGAACCTCTAGTCCCCCTGTCCCCCGGGTGACAAATGATCGCTTAACTGTACAGTTGTGAAATTCTTGTACGATGCATTTCAAAACAATGACAAATATGACAGGCGCTGTCCTGCGTGTGTGGGAAAATGCGTCGGTTTTTGGGAAAAAGTGCTGACGGCGGCAGTGTGCCAAAGCTATGCAGGATGATGACTACAATTTATGGCACTTTCCCAGACCGTTAATTGGTGCTATTTAATGACATTTGTTGCCATTTATTAACAGTGGGATTACAGTTACAGCCACTTTAGCGGTTAAACAATGGGGGAGGTCGAATTTATGGACATGGGTTCCGAGGAGTCCAGATGTGGAATTGTTGTGGAGAAAAACAGAAACGTTATGAGTGTTTGAAACCAGAAGTGCTCAAGTATTACGACTCATATCGATTCTCTTCAGCGAATTTCTCTATGAATCGCTATGGCCGTGTAAAAGCAGTATTGTCGGCACCCAATTAGATCATCAAAATTAGAATCAACTTGACGTTTCCTTCGACTAACATACCGAGATTTTGCTCCAAGGTCAAAACATGGAAAAAGATCAATCCGAGACTAACACATTCGACACAGAATCGCCGAATCAAGCTCCTTTGTCGCCAATAGGTATGGACAGAAATATGAATCACTCAGTAGGCTATTAAGCGGAGACGCTCTACATAGCTTCTAATAAAAATAACGCAATAAATTAAGCGGAAAAACAACCAACGAAAATCCTCCAGCCGCGACATAAAACTGTCAACGGAATGATTGGAATGGCCACCACCCTGGGCAGCTGACTGTTCCGTTGTCGCCGCAAAAGGGTTAGACCAAGCCGTGTCGTTCCTAATTTGCGAGCACCAAAATTTGCTTATTTATGACGGAACAAATGCCTGCTCAGCGACAACATTCCGAACTTTGACATCACTCTTGCGTCGGAATAGAAATGGGCTACCACATTTCGCGATGTGGGATCAAACGCTGAGCGTGGGCCAGTGCTGTTTCCGAGAGAATCCAAATCCAAAATTGTATAAAAACAATCGAAAATTTAAAAATACCGCGTTCCTTCACGCATATGTTGAAACACTTGTCGCGTAGATTGATCATATCACTCGGCCCACGCTTGTCCACCGAGAGATGTTTTGTGGGGGAACAAGTGTTCACCGTCGGTTTCCTATAAACAATTCCGGGTGACCGAAATAGAACCACACGGAAAGACGCTATCAGTCGTTCGAATCACAAGGCGTTCAAGGCGACTCGATTGATGGTCAGGGTTTGGAAATTTGCCCAAAGGGGTCATGTGTCGCGTTGTTGCATCAGAAAACTCCTTCCATCACATGACGGTGACGAAACGCTCTCACTTTTCAGCCCACAAATACTTCCCAATAAATCCCCGGAATTTTCAACGCTCCGCTTCAGAACAGAGGAAAAACACAATCCAATTAAAAGCATCTCTCTATGCGTGACGCTTGACTTTGGCCCAATAAAAATCAATGATTTAGATGAACCGAGGGCATATTTTTGGATCCCACTCTGGTGTCACGTTGTCCATCTCTAGCGCAGCCGAGTGCTGATTATTATCACCAATGGACGCCAGAAAGAGCGAGAGAGAGAGAGAGACAGAGTGCGAATAAAAACAAAACAATTTTCCATTTTTCCCGCCTGCTACGTACCCCGAACACAGCCGGATGGTTGGAGGGGATTTATGATGTGCGACTTGAAGTGAGCGTTCGATGAAAAATGTCACACAGAAGAGCATGGCAACATCCAGAATGTTGGATGCGCCAGCGAACGAAGCAAAGGACGCAAATCTGCCACAGTGGGTTATTTTTAATCGCAGAAAACAGGTGTCCTTCTGCCCTCCGCGCGGGGAGAGATACAGACAGAAAGAAATCGGCGACAAAAAGACAGAAACAGTCTTGCTAATTCGTGTGTAGTTCGTTAGTTTTTTTTTCTTATTGGCATTTTTTGAGTCTTGAGAAGGTATTTTTTTCTTACGGCTTAGAAGAGCTGAGAATGCGAACAGTTTGGCGCCTGGGGTTGCTTTAGTAACGGTTTTTTTTCTCCGAAAGGATGAGTCAATTTTTAATGCAGTGAATTTGGGGAATTCTTACACAAATATTGTAGCAAACCATTTTACGGTTCAGAATGCAATGTTATATATTATCACCACAGTTTCAGAAGGCGTTTATCTACAACGTTATCAGGCCTTACAATTTGGGCCATTTTTTTTTTTTCAAACAGTTAATAAGGTTCGCGGAAAACGGCAAACACAAAAATGTTCACCATGTTTCGGTCTCTTTTGGATTCTTTTGAAATTTGTAGAAAATGAAAATTAACTAATACTGATATGTATTATTTACTAAGCTCGACTTCTTTTCCCCTTCCAAATGCTCGTATTTTTCTCTTGATTCTATCCATTATCTATCTATATAAAGCTCGATTCAAAGTAAATCTGGACGCACGGTTTAATACACCACCGCGTCCCTGGTGGTTGGAACAAAAAACGTTTGATAGGCATTTGTTGATGTTTCATTGACGAAGAAATTGGTGAAAAGTTTTTCTCGATTGATCGACGCATCTCGAAATTACGGATCATGGAACTTGAGAAAAGAAAATTTATTGTGCACAAACATCTAGAGAATCCTTCGTGGTCTGCCTCAAAAATAGCAAAATTGTTGAAATTTACAAAGTCAACGGTGTGTCTTGTAATCAAACGTTACAAGGATACTCTGAGTGTGGATAGAGCACAGCGAATCTATCATAAAAGTGGCACTAGGGACAAAGAGCTGAGGAGAAAGGTGTTCAAAGGCAACCCAGGTGTTTCCATACGTGATTTGGCAAAGAAATACGATTCCAACTTTTCCACCGTGCGTAACATCCTTTCAAGAGAAGGATATAAGTCTTTTTGTGCCAGTAAACATCCGAATCGCTCCCTGAAACAAAATTTAGTGGCCAAAAAGCGAGCACGATTACTATACGAACGAGTTTTGACGAAATTTTATGGCTGTATTTTAATGGATGACGAAACATATGTCAAAATGGATTGTAAACAAATCCCCAGACGAAAATTTTACCTGGCAACTGGTCGTGGGGATGTCTCTTCCAGCTATAAATTCATTTTTGCTGATTAGTTTGCTCGGCAACTAATTATTTGGCAAGGAATCTGCAGTTGTGGCCTTAAAACCAAGGTTTTCATCACATCTCACACAATGACGTCGAAGGTTTACATTAAAGAGTGTCTGAAAAAGCGGATTTTACCCTTCATTCGGCAACACAAGACCAACGTTATGTTTTGGCCGGATCTAACCAGCTGCCACTACTCTAAGGAGGTACTAGAATGGTATGCTGCAAACAATGTTAATTTCGTCGCCAAAGAGATTAATCCTCCGAATTGCCCTGAGTTCAGACCGATCGAAAAATGTTGGGCAATTGTCAAGCGAAAACTTCGAGGATGCGGTAAAAAAGTGACAAATGCATAACAAATGCGTTTATAGTGGAATAAGTTCGCCGGTACAGTGTCACCAGCGACTGTGCAGATCATGATGGCATCGATCACAAGTAAAGTGCGTCAGTTCGTTCGAAACGGTAAAATGTAACAACTTGTTATATATCGTTTAAAAGCTGAATAAATATCCTTTTGTTTGGCGGTTTGATCAACCGTGTATATTGTTTAGTTCTTGAATTATGATCACTTGTATGCGTCCAAATTTACTTTGAATCGGGCTTTAAAAATGAATTTCTGTCTGTCTGTCCGTCTGAACCTTATAGAATCGAAAACTACTAAACCGGTCGACGTGAAATTTAGTGTGTAGGAGTTTTTGGGGCTAGGAAAAGTTTTTATGATAGTTTGAGACTCCTTCCATCTCTGGAACGGGGGGGCTCTCATACAAATAAAGCACAAATTTCTGCATAGCTCAAGAACTAATCAAGCAAAGGAAACCAAATTTAGCAGGTGGGAGTTTTTGGAGGCAAGAAATGTTTTTATGGTGGTTCGAGGCCCCTCATCTTTCTGGAAGGGGGGGGGGGGGGGGCTCCCATACAAATGAAACCCAAATTTATGCATAACTCGAGAACTAATCAAGCAAATGGAACCAAATTTGGCATGCGGAGGTTTTTGAAGGCAAGAAATGTTTCCACGATGGTTTGAGACCCCTCCTGTCTTTGGAAGGGGTGGGGCTCTTATACAAATGAAACACACATTTTAACCAAACATGAGAATTATCCCTACTGTTATGAAAATTTGTATGCAGGAGTTTTTGAGGTCGAAGAAAGTTCTTATGATGGTTCGAGACTCCTTCCCCGTCTGGAAGGGGGGGAGGCTTCCATACAAACGAAACACAAAATTTCAACATAACTCGAGAACTAATTAAGCAAATTGAACCAAATTTGGCATGCTGAGGTTTTTGAAGGCTAGAAATGTTTCCACGATGGTTCGAGACCCCTCCCCTCTTTGGAAGGGCAGGGTCTCTCATACAAATGAAACACAAATTTCAACCAAGCATGAGAATTCTTCCTACTGTTATGAAAATTTGTATGCAGGGGATTTTGAGGCCGGAAAAGGTTCTTATGATGATTCGAGTTTCCTTCCCCGTCTGGAAGAGGGGGGCTCCCATAGAAATGAAATACAAATTTGTGCACAATTTGGGAACTAATCAAGCAACTGGAACCAAATTTCAAGGGGGGGGGGGCTTAGAGGCAGCATTTTTTCTATCGTGGTTTGAGACTTCTCTCTCCGGAGGGGGGGGGGGCTTGCATACAAATGAAACAGAAATTTCCACCAAACATGACAATTATCCTGGCAACTAAAACACATAATGTGTATTTCGTGGGGAAAGCAGCATGTTCTGATAGAAGTTTGAACCCCTTTTTAGTCAAGAATGGGGGATGCTTGAGTTACTCTCAGTGTTACATATGCACAAGAAGTTAATCTCAGGTTATGCAAGAGAAAATAACGTGAAAACTGACAGGATACGGCGTAGTTTGAAGATAAATGTTTTTTCAATTAAATGCTTCTACACAGAAAGGAAAACCATGGTGGAAACTAAATGTCTGAGGGTATAATTAAAAATACACACCTACGTTTAATTTTGCAGAAATTACACATGATTGCAAGCGAAAATATTTGAACAAAACTCATTCCTAAAAAAAATAAAAGCGCCAGCTCTATTATACTTTCATTCATTAAATTGCGAGCGTAGCAAGGCTCGCACCGGGTTCAGCTAGTGTTCTATACAACAGCTTTTTCCATCTGTTTGGTCACCTTTATCCAGAATTTCTTCTAATCTAGCAAGTTTTGGATAATTATGGAATTCTTACGAAGTGTTGTCTTCAGAATAGTCTAAAATTTTCAATCTGGTGAAGTTCCGGTGAATTCTAATGATTTATGTCTTCCAGCACAAAAATCACATTATTGGCTTCGTACCACTTCAACAGGTTCCTGGAATAGTGGCATCCGGCAAGGTCAGACCAAAACATACTAGAACCCTTGTCATTCTTCATAAATGGCAAGAGTCGCTTTTGAAGACACTCTTGCTTATACACCGTGTCCAATATATTCTCATAAACTTTTTCCTTGCATTGGTGTCGTGCAACTACTCAACATGCTTCACGTATGCGTTGGTGTAGTTTTGCACTATGTTTATACAAACGCTTTTAGGTTCTGCCCGATTGTTTTCATTCGGTGTTTATCTTTTACCAGCGATGAAGGAGTTTCGTGCTGTCGTGATAAACAAGTTTTTGAAAGGTGAGCGCCCGGGCGCTATTTTCAGAAATTTGAAAAACCTCGGAGTAAAGCGGGATTTTGTGTACCGAACCATCCGAAGGTACCGTGACACCTGCTCGTTGGATGACCGGAAGAGATCCGGTCGTACTCGTACGGTGCGGACGGCACGAGTTGTTAAAGTGGTCAGGGAACGGATAAGACAAAAATCACAGCGCTCTGTACGTAAAATGGCCGCAGATCTGAATGTTTCGAGATCGTCAATGCACAATATACTGCAAAATGACCTCGGATTCCAAGCTTTCCATAAACGATTCACGGAGTTTCGGAACCTTCCAAGCAGAAACGACTCGAAAGAGCAAGTCTGCTTTTGTCGCGGCACGGTGGGGAAGAATTTATCTTTTCCGACGAAAAGTTATTCGTCTTGCAAGAATTCCACAATGTCAAGAACGACAGAACTGTTCCAGAGAGTGATAGGAATATTCCACTGTTCCAAAGTGCTGCGTCAGTGATGGTTTGGGGAGGAATTTGCAAGCGAGGCAAATTACCACTGGTTTTCATCGGAAAAAGCGTTAAAGTGAAAGCCGTATATTATAAAACGGAAGATTTGGAGAAAGTTGTCAAGCCATATGTACAAGAGGTGTTTGGAGATGATCACTATGTGTTTCAGCAGGACGGAGCGCCATCGCATACTGCAAATCTCGTTCAGGGCTGGTGCCGAGAAAATGACCGACTTTTTGGACAAGAATGAATGGCCTCCCAGTTCACCAGATCTGAACCCCTTGGATTATTTCCTATGGTCATACATGCTGTCGAAGGTAAATGACCACAGGGCGTCTAATATGAACCAATTCAAAACCGTCATCAAACGAATTTGGGACGAAATGCCGATGGAAGTCGGGCGTGCCGCCTGTGACGGTTTCGAAAAACGTCTGGAGCTGGCCAAGAAGGTTGAAGGCGGTGTTATTCCAAAACATTTGCTGTAGTTGATCAGTATTCTATTGCAATATTATGGGTAAAGTTATCAATAAAGTCTGGATTATCGATTTGAAATAAATAGAGTTTTATTTTGTATGAGAATATATTAGACACGGTGTACAGGGTGAGTGGTAATTCCTGTCAGTTGTTTTTAAACCTTCCTTGGGTATTAAAAAATCTGACACATAAGACTTTAGGGTCAAGATTGACCCGGATTTTCTAGAATTATGAAATTTCAACCTAGACACAATGTTTATACCCCATTTGAAAGGTTATGGTCTCAAAAATGCATTGCTTGTGGAAATTTTCAGCCACCGGGAATCTTCTACAAAAGGAAGGAGGTTTTGATTTCGAAGTGTGAACAGAATTGCATACAAAACATTTCAGACTAGTTGTAGAGTGTTGCCATCTCAGACAAAAATGTCTTAGTATGTCATTTGTCGTCTTTTGACATCATGATATGAATTCCAGATCATGCCACAGAGATGGCGCTGCAGTCTATCTTTGCCAAATGAAGCGCTAGAGAGTTGCCGTCGTGGGATTTTTTTTTCAGTATGTCATTTGTCGTCTTTTGACATTAACATATTGGTTCCAGTTATTGTCGCAGAGATGGCGCAGAGTCTATCTTCGCGAAATGAAGCTCTAGAGAGTTGTCGTCTTCGGCAAAGTTTCTCAGTATGTCATTTGTTGTCTTGCGAGATTATCACATTAGTTCCAGATCATGCCGCAGAGATGGCGCTGCACTCGATTTTTGCCAAATGAAGCACTAGAGAGTTGTCGTTTTCTGCAAAGTTTCTTCACTCATAAGCTTCAAGTGGTAGGCATTTGAAGATGATATAATTTTTAGTTCTCGAGTAATGTTTGAAAAACTAAAGCCGCGTGTACCATGAATCAAAAAGATGGATTTTATGTGTTTTGTATGACAGCCCTTTAAACGGCAAAACCGGCAAAAACGCGCCAAAAAACGGATCTTTTGTGGCCGCTAGTTTCAGTCCCTTAGAATGAGCATTTTTAGTGTAAAAAATCACGAGAAATCGATTGGAGATGGTTTCAGCCACCGCACGACACGGGAAGTTGTCCATTTTTCCCGATTCTTCCAATGATAATTGCATATAATTAAAAAAAAAAACAATATATTATATTGATGTACATATCATTCCAAAAAAAAAAAAACAATGAAATTTTACCATATTAAATGTATTTCAGCCGTTTCCCTTGAGTTTCATCGATGAACAGGCAGGCGAGAGGTGCCACAAAAAATATAAACACGGTCGCACGCATCTAGCGAGAAAAACTTGTCCAGAAGATAACATTCTGGACATGATGCGGATGTCACTAGCTTGGTCCGACGTGAAGATGTCCTTCACAGAGTACAAGCTGAAAAAATCAAATCGCCCGCAAGCAAACGAGAGCTTTGAACAGATGATGACACATTATTACGCCGACCAAGAAAGTTTGGAAAACCAAACGTGCGAGGAACACAACGAGACAGAGAGCGAAAGTGAAAGTGATCTCGATACGGAATCAGTGTACGAGGACAGTGACGAAGATTAGAACGTAAGCTCAATAAAATTCTTTGGTAACCTAAGTTGAGTGAACAACAAAATCATTTATTTTTATTCCATTTAAGAAAACTTCTGCAATCTTAATCGATGTGTGTTCTTTACAGAATTAAAAAAGTCAATTTCTAAAACTAATCGAAATGTAATGTACATAAGTACAGTGCAAATGGGGATAATAGTGATGGGTCAAATACTCAAAACTCTATGTTATTACAGCTTTCGAAAGTATGAGTGAAATTCGGGTAAAATGGACCACTTCCAAAGGTCAAAGCAAAGCAGTATCATCTTCATTTGATTCTGCGGATAATTTTACATAAGTACAGTGCAAATGAGGATTATATTGATGACATCAATGTATAAAACTAAATGACATATGAGTTAGAGGTATAATCATGGGGAGAATCGGGCAAAATGGACAACTTCCCGTGTCGTGCGGTGGCTGAAACCATCTCCAATCGATTTCTAGTGATTTTTTACACTAGAAATGCTCATTCTAAGGGACTGAAACTAGCGGCCATAAAAGATCCGTTTTTTGGCGCGTTTATGCCCACCGTGCATTGCTCGAGAACAACAAAAAAGCCATTCCCCAATTTTTATCACTTGAAGCTAAGGATCTGCTTAGCAAGAAAATATTTATTTGGAAATTTTCCATGATTTAAGTCAAAGTTTTTCTGATTTTTCTTAACAGTTTTCCTCCACTGTAAAAAGTTTTTTTGGTTTTTTTTTTTTGAATTTTTCCCTTCAGATTTTTGGGAAAATTTCCTTACAATTTGGGAATACAAACTTCGTTCTACGATGCTCCGTTCTTGTGTTATCCATTTTTGAAATTGGTGATTTTGTGGAAAACTGAAAATTTCAATAGGAGTTTCCCGAGAAAACTGGAAACCCTGAATTCTTTGAATATTGTTTTGTTCATAAGCCCATAAATTCCACTCGTGGACAAAATTTCATGAAAGTCCGAGACCCTTCGGCTCAAACCTTTACGATGATAAAATAAACAACCCCATCTGATAACTGCATTCTAGATACATTGATGAGCCGATTTTGTCACCCCCGTTTTTAAAAATATTTTTTCATGTTCTATTAAACCTTTGTATTTTTTCTGTTATTTTATTGTCCTAAGGTATGCTTCAACGACCCTTCTTAAAGATGGTATTCGCAAGCTAGGAGGGGGTGACCAAACCGGGTCATCACTGTACTGATAAACTTTTCCAGCTCTCTAAAGCTTTATATGGAGAAAAAAGAATTTAACGGTCACTTCAGGAAGACAACCCAACAAACATCGGTGTTGAATTAGAGCTTGTTCAAGCAAATTTGGAGAAGCTATTTAGCTGTTTCTTCTAGAATAGCTGAATAGCTTCTCCAAATTTGTTTGAAGAAGCTCTAATTCAACACCGATGTTTGTTGGGAACACAAGTAGCAACATCCTGGTGGCGCTGCTATCGCAAAAATTCTTGATTGATGTCAGTGGGTAAATATGGGACAAGTAGTGGTAAATATAAATACAGTAGATTACCGTTTTTGGCAGCCCCTATTTTGCCTTCTTTGCTTTTTAGGAAATCCAACCATCGCTTAATGCAATTTCTGATTCCACTAGAATATTATTTAGGGATCCTTTTAACATGGTTGTCTAAATAGAACTAAAATAACTCTAAGGAAATACTTGGTTTATGAGGTCATGTTGCCAAGAACGGAAACCTACTGTATTTGTTTTCACCACTGGCTAACACAACATGCTGTTTGTGCGGCGTTAGTGTTTTTAACGAGGTATTGACGTATTTTGATTTGAATTCGAACTAAATTTTTCGAAAACATTTTTTTCCATCTTAGATGTGTGTTCTCTGTGCTGAAACTTATCTGATAATGTTAAAATACGAAAAATTACATACTGAATTTTTTTGCCCAAGACGGCAACTCTCTATAGCTTCATTTAGCAAAGATAGACATGCTGCGCCATATCTGCGGCAAGATCTGGAATTAATATAATATTGACAAAAGACGACAAATTACATACTGAGAGACTTTGCCGAAGACGACAACTCTCTAGAGCTTCACTTGACAAAGATTGGCTGCAGTGCAATCTCTGTGGTAAGATCTGGAACTAAAAAAACGGCACATGACGTACTGAGAAAATTTATCCAAAACGGCATCTCTCTAGAGCTTCATTTAGCAAAGATAGAACTAATCAAGAACTAATCTGTTAGTCTCAAAAGACGACAAATGATATACTGAGAAACTTTGCCGAAGACGGCAGCTCTCTAGAGCTTCAACCGCGCTGATGAGATGGCGCTGCAGTCTATCTTTGGCAAAATTGTTTCGAATATAAAATGTAGTCATTTGACATTATCATATTAGTTTCAAATTTTGCCGCAGAGATGGCACTGCAGTCTATCTTTGCCAAATGAAGCTTTAGGAGTTGCCGTCTTGCGTAAAGTTGTTGTGAATGTAAAATGTAGTCACTTGATATTATAAGATTAGTTCCAAATTGCAACGCAAAGATGGCGCTGCACATTGGCACAATTCTGAAAAAAGACGGTCAAAAACATGTGCACCCTTTTGTCATAATTTTATCGACTAGCCCCAGTAACATTGCCAAAACCATCCAGCTTTATTAAGTTTTATTAAAGTTTTATGAAAGCCACTAGAAATCAATTCGGCTTTATTATGGCAGCAAGAGATGCCAATAGGTTTCAAATTTTAGTCAGGTTTATAAGAACCTACACAGCTTCTTTACAACGATCTTAAACCCTTGACTTCTAAAATTCCTTTTACTCCTATCAAAGGTTTTATTTTGACTTTATTAACTCATAAAATGCTGTTTTGAAATGCCGTTTTAGGACTCATTCATATTATCTTATTATGGTCAGTTGAAAAAGCATTTTAAAACCATTTTGCCTCCAGTAAATGCATTAAACGGCTAACTGGCATTGAGGAAAGCTACCAAGCGGCCAGATAGTTTTATAGTAGCCATTGCTAAGATAAATTGGCTTTTTGGCAAAACTGTGATTTCTTGCAATCGCCATGTTGAAATATATGAAATAATTGAAATGTGAAAAAATAAATAAACCAAATTTTAAATGTAATACAATTGAACTGTAGATCTGAGACAAACTTCGGTATTTGTTTAGATAACCTTATTGAATTCCATCAATTTTCAGGAGTTTCATGATGAATTTACGGAATATATTTCTTTCAATTTTGTTTTTGTTGTTGTAAATAATTTTTCATATCGCATAATTTCTAAGGCGCATTAATTTTCAGCTCTTATCGTGCCAATATTCACCATAAAATTAAATGCGCATATGATTTGGAGCATGATACGCTATAAAAAAAAACTCAATTTGTTTTATATATTTTGCTATCAATCATAATTTCCCGCAACAGAAGAACTTTTTTCTGAGCCATTATTTGCTGTTGAATGAATCAGAAGAGCAACAAAGCAAAACAACAAAATCCAACCACGATATCGCCGTGAAGTTTGACAGCTGTGGCCATTCAGCCCTATGCTGGTTTTGATGGCGGCCAATAGGTTTTATGATGGTTCTCAAGTGGTCATAACATCTTTCACTAGAACATTTTCAAAATCTTTATGGTCTTAGAAAGGTTTTATTAATTTGTTTTCACAACCGTCTATAGAGTGGGCCACTTTGTACACATTTCAGCTTTAAAGATGCATAGAGGAGGTGTTGGTGGACAAAACAGTTTTGAATGTAGTGTCATCAACAAAGCCGGGAGGAGTGCTATACGGCTGGAATAGAACTGAAATTGTTACTTGGGCAAAAAACCCCCCCCCCCCCCCAATTTTCCCCTACCACCTTTCCCCCCCCAATTTTTTTCTTTCCCCCCCCACTTTAATCTTTCATTTTCATATTTCTAAATTTTTAATTTAAACCCATTTTTCTCCAATTCTCTGCCTTTTTGTTTTCAAATCTATCCCCCCCAAAGGCGGGTCTTTTTTAAAATTTCTTTAAACAAACTTTGGGTAATCCATAAATGACGAAGCATATTTTAACCAGTTTTAGATCTTATGCCTTCTCTCGTATTTTGACTTCATATCTAGGATAATTTGTCATAAGAACTTAGTTGTTGATGTTGTTGATATTCGCTCGCGGTACTGAAAATCTTCAAAAGACCCTGGAAGAGCTTTTGCATTCCTTCAAAGTCACTGCTTGTTGCGGTGTTTGTGCTGAAAGGCTCATCGGCCCGTAGTTCTTCGAAGACGATAATGATTTGTGTGTGGCATCTGGAGGTGGCCGATATTATCTTCAAAAGGTGAGCAACCAAATTGCAAGCGATCCAATTTCAATTAAAAAAAAACATTTATTACAAAAAATTCACTGGGGGTCAAATTATTTCAAACAAACTTCGAATGCCCCTATATACCTTGTATAAACTAAAATTACTTTTCAGTGTAGCAAATCTAGTTGGCCAGTTGTGCATTCGTTTATTTTTGTTGTTTCTAAATACTCAATGTCAAAATGAGCCCCTCTAACCCATTTGTTGATAGTTTAACAGTTTCAGTTTTCGCTCTTTAGACATTTTCTGGAAGTTATAACAGGTCTCTCTCTGGATCTCATAACAAGCGACAGACAACTTGAAGAGACCACACAGCACTGTTTGATAAGAGTGTTGCTTAACCAAAGGCCAAGAGGAAGTAAGATTAAGAATTTCGTTAAATTGATGCTTGATTCTTCCATAACAAAAGCTGGTTCGTCAAAACTCATCCGTGAATTCACGAAAGATGGAGGCCTTCTTAATTATTGTCAATTGGACAAAAAATCAATCAGTTCATTAACGAACACTCTCCATCGCACAATTCTGCCACCCGAAGATCTACAATTTAAAACGTATAAATCAACATTTTTCCCGAAGCTTGGCCTCTCCGCACGGGAGCTGCTGAACAAGTTCCAACGCCGGTGACGGTTTGCAAGTGCACTTGCAAACGGCCTCGCTGACGTACATCGGTGTAATTTATTGTACAATTTGTCACTTGCCGGACCGGGCAGTAGAAAAACATCGATACTGGCCGGCAAAGATCGAGGATCGTCGGACTCTCAAGTGAACTATTATTAGTGCAAGCGGGCAGCAGCAGCAGCAGCAGCAGCAATTCCACATTTATATTTTATTCACCACCTGTCCCAAGCGCCGACGATCCCGAGATGCCTGGCCCCACCGCTTTCGCCGAAAAATATAATGAACGATCAAAGATGTTCTGCACTGTTCAACATCTGCGGTACATTTTATTCTCGCAACCGAACTGGTCGGTCCACGAGAAATCGACTCGTAAATTTGGGTGTGAAAATTGTCACCCTTTCAACCGACCGGACCACTCAGATCCCTCCGGCGACACTTGGCTGGCCAAATATGAATGATGAATAAAATTCCGAACAATTTCTGAATAGTTTTCACGCCTGCTGATGGCAGCCACAAGAATGGCGCAATAATTCGGTCAATATCCACGGCAGCTCGAGTGTGGATTTTCAAGTGCCATGCGGCTCCATCGTTCGAATGGGCGATCGTTCGTTGGTTGGTTTAATAGTCGGTGCATCATTAGGCCAAAAACACAAGACAAAGATTACGATCGACGAATGTTCATCTGGGTGGCGTCGCGGGAAACATCTTAATTTCGGATCCTCCAGAATCGTACAGCGTGACTCGATCGGGCCCTGAGGAGGAATGTTAATTAAACCACTGTCCCAGCAAATAGTATTTTAATTACCCAGGAATTGGAGAATGTTGATGCAAGTGCGATTTGAGTCGGATGAGGACGACAACAATTACATAACCGAATGTCTTCAGGAGCAGCGCACAACACACACACACACACACCCATACAGACAACAGCAGATCGCGGATATTTTTGGCTCGCGCCGGCCAAACTGACACCTGCCAAAAATTCGCCAGGCCAATTTAAATCTACTGAAGGGAAATTATAATTTCCTGTGGCGTGCCGCTGGCCTGTACTTTTGGTACACTCTGAATATGCATTCGCACGCTCTTGAAGCTGTGTATAATCGGTTTCCCTTGGAACGCGTGGGTTTGAACCGCTCTGCACCGGGTTCGAGGTTGAAATGAAACTGAACAACAAGAATCGCCACTGGGAACGTGATTATCCCAAAATGAGTTCGATGGGTTCAAGTGGTGTTGATGGATTCCAATCATTGTGCTCTCAACCGAAAGAATAAGATAGGAATGGTGTGAATTATTACGAGAAAAAAAATTCCAATCAGTTTTCTATCTGCTGACCGACAAGCAATTTAAAACATTTTTAAAATTGGATTCATTTTAACAAGTTCTGTCAATTTCAATTTGTTCTTTAAAACGAAGTAGACTGTGCGTGTGAGTCCAGGTGTCATTTGATTTCTGCGTCGTGTTTGTCTTCGCTGCTGTCCTTGAAATATCCAAAGCCAAACACTAATTCATGATTTTTATCTAATGCGAATCAACATTTTGCTGTACGCAAATGAAATGCAAATCATTCAACGGAATACAGATTCTATTGTTAATTCCTTACCTAGACCGTCTGCGAGTTGATCCGGGTTTTACATAGGTTTCTGGCATTTGTGGTGTGGCGCAATGTTGCAGTTATGAAAATAGTGTTCCTCTGCCTATCCCAAATTATCATCTGCATCCGGTATCTGTAAAGAACGCCGATGACGGTACACTTCAAGAAGTGTTCTTCGTCGGTAAGTCTGGAATCTCTTAACAGCTGACATTGAATACCGTGATTTTTGTGTGCATTGTTTTTAAAGACCACCCGACGATGGATAGGTAGAATAATCTGGCGCAAAGCAAAGCACTAGCAGAAGATGAGAATTTAGTGGCGCAAGAATTCACGACTGAATCTAATTTGGTTAGTAATCTCGATTTGGCACTGAATCTGGTTGAGCCTTTAACGGATGCATTGGAAGATGCATAGCAGAATGAAGCCCAGCAAGGATAAGCTTCGCTTAACGGATGTCTGTTAGCGTGTTCTGAAAAAGTGCATTGCGTAGGCGAAAGAATTGGCATTTGTTGAATGTGAGAGTCGTCCAGATGAACAGAATACCAATAAAAAAAAATACAAACCCAACCCCCACAATAAAAAAAACCCTCCCCCCCACTTTTCCCACCATAAAACCAGAACAAATTTTTTATAAAAACCTATTCCACCAAAAAAAAATAAAATCTTAAAGAAGATCCTTTTGGCAACACTGCCTTCATACTACAAGTGAATAGATAACGGCTGCAAAAATTTTAGCGACATTTCGTTGTTTTCGAGTTGGTATCTTTTCAGGTGCTCCTGATACGTATAGTTTAAGTGTCAGTGAACAGTGTAGTGTATAGGGCAGGTGGAACTTGCTTTTATTTTGTAATTTAATAACGTTTTTCAATACCCCAACTTCATATCAGTTGGGTCTATAACTATTCATAAGTGGCGCTGCGCAGAAACAATTAAACAAAACAGTTATACTCAAGCTTGCATGCAAGTGACCCATACTTATATTGACTGTGTGACGTGGCAAACAAAGATCGTATGTCACTGTCGATATGGGTATTGTTTTTCTATATCTCATTTTTACTCTGTGCATAGTGGTTCGCTATACAATACTGCTTCATTATCAGTGAAATTTTAGTGGATATATTGCATCCATGGCCAGCATGGAAATTGATCGGGAAGATGACGGTATTGATCTGAATCAGAACGATTCTGATGGTCTTTCGTACTCATCATCAATTTTAAACACTCCAAATCGGGATAAGGAGGGCGACGATTTTGTTGGTGTAGTTGATGATGATTTGGATGATGATACCAATATAACAGTGTTGCATAATTTGCCTGATTCCTCTTTGGGTAAGGGAGAGACAAAAGTCCCACCAAAGGGGAAGAAAACTAAACTAAGCGGTGCGGGTGTTAGGCGCTTCAAACGTCTGCTTCAAAGTGGCCATAGCGCCCAAGAAGCCCGCCTTCTTGCCAAACAGATGACGCCTAGTAGTGACTCCTCCAAACGTCCTAGGTTTTCTAATTTAAGCGGATCTACCAGCAGTGGAACTAACCCAACCCCTAAAAAGGTAAGGGACTCTGGTATCAATAATGTTTCTCAACCTCCGGTGAAACCATCGGTACAGCGTCGGCTCGACTCGGCAAAAGCCGGTTCTTCGGGGAGTGCAGTAGGGTCGAATAGATCTTCCTATAGAGAAGTTACCAGTTACGTTAGGGTAGGAGTTCTAGCAAAAAACTACCCTCACGTAGAACTTACGATGCATCAACTAATTACTGTTCAGAAAGCAATTTTAACAAATGTAGTTCAGCAGAGAAAACAAAAGTTAAAACCTAAATTTGGTACTTGTCAATTTAGGCCTGGTTTTTTGGTTGTTCTCTGCAAAAATCAGGAAACGGTTGAATGGTTGAAAACCAAAATTCCAACCATTTCTGTTGGAAGGGACATTGAACTTGTTACGATCGACGATGAATTGATTCCAAAACCGGATGCTTTGATAGGGTTTTTCCCGCGAAGCGCGGATGATAGCAATGATACTATTCTCGCCTTGCTGGAGAGTCAGAACGAACAGTTGGTGATCGATGCATGGAGAGTACTCCGACGCAAAGTCATTAACCAACAACACGTAGAACTCACTTTCCTTGTTGACGGTATTTCTCTGCAAACAATAAAAAATAATAATTTTGTTCTTGACTTCAAGTTCGGTAACGCTCAGATTCGTAAACAACCTCCGAAGAAACCTGTTCAACCGACTATCGGTGGAAATGAGGGAGATGGAGGAAACACGAGCGGTGGCGGTTGTGGGAGACAAAGGCAGATGAGCTGTGACCGCAATAAAACCTCATTAGAGTCTGGGGTTGCCTGTAAGGATGGTCTTAAATCCAACCAGCAAGTCCCAGAAGTAGACAAGGTTACGGTTACAGGTCATAATACAAGTGCCACTGATCAAACCATTGCCAGATCGATTCCCTCAGTTTCGGATCAAGCTAACTCCGCAGAATTAACTCCCCAATATAGGAATATAAACGTCGAAAATTGTTTAGGAAATCGCATGTCCAATGTGAGGGAACATAAGAGTCCCCCAAGAAGCGACAAAAACCACAAACATGGCTAACATCATCATGATCATGAGAAATGCGAATCTCCGAACTGTAAAGGGAAATTTTGGATTCCTATGCACGAGACTCGTACAAAATGAGCTGAATGCAATATTAGTTCATAAAACATGGTCATTCACATACATACTTTTGGAAAACATAATTAAATCATGTAAGTTGGCTTATGATCACACAACTCTATCGCGTAGAGCTGCAACGTTAGTTGAAGGGAGAGTTAAGATTATTTCTTTCACAGAATTCGCGAAAAAGGATACCTTTGCAGCCACCATAGAGGTTTCCAACAGATGTGGAAAAACTGAACTCTACATAGTCTCAGCCTACTTTTTAGCGACATAGTGGAAGCTATACATTCATTCAAGGTATGGATTAATCAATTAAAAGTCTCTAATTTAAACAACACAGTTACACAAATAGTCATGCATCTTTTAATAACCCCTATATTTCATTTTCGATGGGGATTTTTAAGTTTGTATGTATGTTTTTCAGGGAATAACTTTGAAATACCTGTTTTAATCAATATGCTAAAGAATGAACTAATAATTTTACTCAAACAATTTTCTTTTCATCAAGAAACAAACACAGTTAAGACTATATTACTTTTAACTAAAAACCTATATGCAATTGATGTTTTGGCAGTTGTTCAGTTGTGGGATGAAAGCCTTGTCATACTCTGATAACGTATGTCGACTATTAAGGTAGCACAAGTTAACATCCAGCACAAACGAACAGCAGCCATAAATCTTTGCCGAATAGTTCAAACAGGTACCGCCAACATAGCGCTGGTCCAAGAACCATACTTCCGTCATGGAAGATTCTATGTTGGAAATCTAGTTAATCCTAATTTTGTTACTTTTAGTAAAGAAGGGATGACAAATCCTCGCATCATGCCACGTGCATGTATACTCTTAAGTAATACTATAAATGGTACTCTTGTTCCCAGCTTAACCACTAGGGATATTTGTGTTGTATCAATAAACGTAAATGTTGACAATATCGACAAACAATATATCTACTGCTCAGCTTACCTTCCACATGATGAGGCTTCACCTACAGAGGACTTGAAAAAAGTTGTGTCTCATTGTGATGTAAATAATTTGCCATTAGTTGTGGGGAGCGATGCAAACTCCCATCTCATTATTTGGGGGAGTTCGGATATCAATCCGAGGGGCCTGGAACTAATGGAGTACTTATGTTCTACAAATTTAAGTATTTTAAACATAGGTAACACTCCAACTTTTTTCAAATCAAACAGAGAAGAGGTGCTAGATATAACCCTCTGCACCAATAAACTTACACATGAATTCAATAACTGGAGAGTCTCTGAAGAGGAATCTCTGGCTGATCATAGGTTCATATTCTTTGATCACTTAAATGGTAGTCTGCAAGTTTCTCGTTTCAGAAACCCTAGAAATACAGACTGGAACGTTTACTCAGATATCCTTGCATTAAAATTTTTTGGCTTTCACCCTTCTATTGAAAGCCCAAATGACTTAGACGATGTCGTTGAGATTTCAACATCCTATATTATGGAGGCCTATGAAGAAGCATGTCCATTACGAACAATAAAATCAACTAGGGGTACACCCTGGTGGAACAACGAACTCACAAAATTACGTAAAATGTGTAGAAGGGCGTGGAATAGACGTCGAACAGAGGGAATTGACGGTTTCAAAATAGCTCGAAAGGCTTATAAAAAAGCTCTAAAGTCCTCTGAACGACAGGGCTGGAAAAACCTTTGCACAAATGTATCAAGTGTAAATGAAACCAGCAGACTCAATAAAATTCTTGCTAAATCCAAGGATTTTCAAGTAAACAGTATTAAGGACGAAGCTGGTAACTTTAATAATAATGATGACGAGGTGCTAGAAATACTCTTTCGGATACATTTTCCAGGATGTTCAGAACTGGAACCATTCAATGACCCTGAAGATTTTTGTGCTCGTTATGAATCTAGGGCGTTAGCTCGCACGCTAGTAACACCCGAATCAATCAAATGGGCTCTGAATAGCTTCGCACCTTATAAGACTCCTGGAGCAGATGGGCTGTATCCATGTTTACTTCAGCGAGGTTTTGATCATCTTAAAAATATATTAAAACAAATTTTCATTTGCAGCCTTGCTACAGGTTACATTCCAAAATCCTGGAGAGAAATAAATGTTAAATTTATCCCAAAAGGGGGGCGCGCGACGTATGATGAAGCGAAAAGTTTCAGGCCAATCAGTCTGAGCTCTTTTATGCTTAAGTGTTTAGAAAGAATTATTGATCATAACATTCGAAATGAAACTCTTTCTAGACAACCTCTTCATCAAATGCAACATGCATATCAAAGAGGCAAGTCTACAACAACCCTTTTGCACCACGTTGTCCATGATGTAGAGAAGGCTTTTTCACAGAAGCAATCCTGTTTAGGAGTCTTCTTAGATATTGAGGGCGCCTTTGACAATGTTTCCTTCAATGCCATCATTGAAGCTGCACTTTTTCATGGTGTGCCCTCTGTTATCGTAACATGGATACACGAGATGCTCAAAAATCGTTATTTGAACTCGTCACTGAGACGAGCCTATATAAGGAGACAATGTATTCAAGGTTGTCCCCAGGGAGGCGTTCTATCACCTCTGCTATGGAATCTCGTAGCAGATAGTCTATTACGTAAACTTAACAACTTGGGATTTCCTTCTTATGGCTTTGCTGATGACTACCTTACAATGATTGTTGGATTGTGTGTTAGTACTCTTTTTGACCTGATGCAACAGGCTCTAAGAGAAACTGAAAAGTGGTGTAGTGATATCGGACTCTCAGTAAATCCCAACAAAACAACACTTGTTCTATTCACAGAAAAACGAAGGATTACCGGAGTTCGTCCACTTCGTTTCTTTGATTCTGAAGTCTGTATAACAGACCAAGTAAGGTATCTTGGAGTTATTTTAGACTCTAAGTTAAATTGGTCTGCTCATATTGACTCTAGAATCAAAAAGGCATGTATGGCTTTTGGACAATGTAGGCGAACTATAGGTAAAACCTGGGGTCTTAAACCAAAATATATTTACTGGTTCTTTGCTGCAATTGTTAGACCAATATTAGCTTACGGGTGCCTCGTATGGTGGCAGAAAGGTGAGATGAGAACTATCCAGACAAAGCTGAATCACCTTCAGCGCATGTGTCTAATGTCACTATCTGGTGCATTTTCAACTACACCCACTGCTGCTCTAGAAGCACTCTTCAATATCAAACCATTGCAAATTTTCTTGAAACAGGAAGCCTACTCTTGCGCATACCGTTTACAGGCAAATGGGTTTTGGCATCATGATGCAAACAATAATAGGTCTCATACACGTTTATGGGCACACTTAATAAATTGGGATAAGTTTGTTCTAGCTTCGAGCGATGTAACACTTCCTATTAGTTTTCCAAATGCTGATATATTTATCTCTTTCCCATTGCGTAATGATTGGGTCTCGGGGCACACTGAGAGGACGATCGCCGGTAACGTTATTATTTTTACTGATGGATCTCTACTTGATGGTAAAGCTGGAGCTGGAGTTTTCTCTCGTGAGTTGAGGTTACAACAATCTTTTTCATTAGGTAGCTTTTGCACAGTCTTTCAAGCAGAAATTTTTGCTATTATCTGTGGAGTGCAGGCGGCCCTCCAACAAAAAGTAATGGGTAAAATAATATATTTTTGCTCCGATAGTCAAGCTGCTATCAAAGCGATTGGCTCAAATAATTCCAGATCAAAACTGGTCATAGTATGCCGGACTCAGTTAGAAGAACTTAGCTCACTAAATGCTGTCCATCTTTTATGGGTCCCGGGGCATTCAAGTATTGCTGGCAATGAATGGGCAGATGAACTCGCTCGTGATGGTGCCACAAATAGTTTCATAGGTCCTGAACCTGCTGTGCCCATTTCAGCATGCTGGATTAAGCAGAAAATTTCTTCTTGGGCTTTTTCTGAGCACAATAAGCTCTGGACAGATCTTGATACTTGTCGTCAGACGAAATTGTACTTATCATCGCTGTCACCCAAAGTCAGCAATTATCTATTAAATCTTTCAAAAAATAACTGTAGTATCCTTGTTAGGGCTCTAACGGGTCATTGTAATCTGAACTATCATCTGACAAACATGCAACGTGCACAGTCGTTTGCATGTGAGCTTTGCGAAGCTGACTATGAGACTCCCTTCCACCTAGTATGCAATTGTCCTGCAATTGCTCAACTACGTTTTAGTATTTTCGGTCGTCATATTATTGATGAGTCTAATTATAGAAATCTCAACCTAAAAAATGTTCTTCAATTCTTTTCCCGATGTGGAAAAGAACTCTGATGCAAATTACTTATCATAATTTTAATATCTCAAATTGGGCAGTCCTAGAACCCAATATTATCTTTCCATAAAATACTCTGAGGCTATTGTGACTCAAAATCTGACCTTTCAGGGATGATAATATCCCGAAAGTATCGCTCCTTTCCTTTTTCATTATCATTATTTTCCTTCTCCTTATTTCCTTTCCAACCTTTCCTTCCTTATCGTCGGGTAATGATGAAAAGGTTCCTGTGGCTAGGCACAATTCTCCCATCTAAGAGGGGAACGTGCCGTTGCAAGCCGTGGCTCTTGAGCCAACCAACCTGATACCTGATACCTGTATAGATGTCGTGGTTCTTGGGGTATTTATCATGGACAAGTTTATTGAAGTGAGCCTGTATTGTGTATGGGAGATCGCTGGCTTTAACTAAATGGAGAAGTGAGAGTTCAATGCTAAGGGGTGTAGGTTCCAGGGTCTTGTTTTGGATCTGGTAAATACAGCTATTGGAGGAATTGCGTGGTTGGTTAGGGAATCAAATAAGGTGGTATATCTTTTCACAAGAGGGACTTGATCATGACCGTGAAGACTGTGCAAAGGGTTCAAAGAGATGACAATGTGCAAGTGATCACTTAGGGTTTGGGAACAGATAGAAAGATCGAGAGCAGAGGAATCTCCGGAAGAGTGATCAATTCTGGGATTTCTGTATTTACTCCCCCAAAAGGTAGATTGTCCATTAAACTCACCCATTAGAATAACTGGAGATGAATTTTCGTGGAGAATTGTGTTTAAGTGAGATCTAGTTGTTTCCTTATTTGATCCGGATTGAGTTGGAGAGGTGTGTATGGAGATCAAAGTGACTTTAGAGGGAAATATATTTCAACAGCTGTGGCTATGAGTGGAGAGGTGAGAACAAATTGACGATGAGGACTATCTGTTTTTTTTTAAGGCAATGGGGACAAGTGTTTCTTGTAAAGCTATGGCTATTGGGTTTACTTTCGAAATTAGCAGTTGTAATTCAGGGAGTCTACCTCAAAGACCAAAGAGATTCCACCCGCAAAGCAAGACATGTAGAGGGCGGTGATTGGTTGGAGAGTGATTGATCATTTGTAGGGTTTGTATTGTTGGCTATTATTAGGTTGAGTGTGAAAGGGGTCCGAGCGAGAGGAGTCAGTGAAGCTTTGCGGTTAGGTAGAAGTGTTGAAGGTGTTTTTCTTAGCTATCATTGCGTAAAGGGGGTCAGTGTTGGGGTTAGCCGGTAACTTTTTGAGGTTTGGGAGATGAATTTCAGTAGTTGGACGCCATTTGTGTTGTGGAACGCTTGAACTCAAACGAGTGGCACTTACCTGGGAGGGCGTATGCTAGGCTGCGGTTAGCAGGAGGCTCGAATCCATTTCCATTGCGGATCCAGTTTCTTCTTGCTTCGAGGCCTGGTTTGGCTTCTTATCCTTCTTGCTGAAATTATTCTTTTCAAATTTTTCAATTCTGGAAGTCAGCTTGGCTTTTTTTTCCGTCAGTTGTTCGATGAGCTTGTCCTATTCCTTTATTTGCTGGGTTTCAACCGGAGGTTCACAAGCAGTCACTAGGCGTTGCTAAACCTGACTGACAGCAGCATAGGATCCACCACCAGCCTTCATATGTTTCAAAACCTCCTGATAGTTGATGCTTTTGGTGAATCACAGTCACAGCTCCTCCTCCAAAACGTATGTAGGGCAGTTTCAGCTCTTTGGACTGTGTTGACCTTGGCAGTTGATACAGATGAAACTTGCTGTACATTCTCCTTCGAGATCGTGGACGTTTGAGCAGTTCCGGCATCTGGCAGTTCCTTTGCAGCAGAATTTCCAATGACCGTAGGTTTAGCACTTGTAGCAAATCATTGGATCAGGAATGTAAATCCTGGTCTTGATTCGCAGTGGTCCAATCTTAACGTGCTCTGGTACCGATGTTCCGTTCAGCGTAAGGATCAGCGTCGAAGTGTTGATTCTGTTGCCGTCTTGCATCCAGGTTATCCGATTGACTGCAACAACTCCATCCATGGCCATCTAGTTCCAAGCTCTTCTTCGCTCTTGTCCTGTACTTTACTGAAGGAGCTGACACAACGCCGTTTGTCGAGAATAGGGTGCAATTAAACTTTCACCGCTGTGCCTTCGTACAGTGCCTTCATGGTGAGCAGCTTCTTCGCTTGAACAGCATCTCGTATAAGAAGCACATACTTTGTGCCATTTGCTTCCGTTGTGGTGCTTTCGATGTCGCCGACGAGGTCCTGCATTGATTTCCCGACGATGAAAGGACAGAGCTTTTTCTCAGCATCAGCTGCTTGCAGTAATAGAATTTTCAGCTGCCCGACGCCGACATCGCCCATCCATGCTGGAACCGTCCGTCGCTGTAAGGGGACGCCCAGAGTCCCATCCCGAACCTGACGCCATTATACGTGGCTCGCTGACCACCACTGATTAAAGTTTTTCTATTATTCACTACAGTAACTCGAAATTACATTTGTGCCAAAAATCTAACGGTACCGCACTACCGAGAAAAGTGTCCTTGCACACGCGCGCTCCTAAACGGAGTAGAAAATCGACAAGAAAATTCGGAGAAAACACTTCGGGTAAAGCACGTTTGAACTTGACACCCACTTGCTTGTGAATGATGAAGCATTTCGTGAAGGTGCACCCTTTATTTACCGTTCACGGCTGCGCATGAGACTGCTCGTACTCACATTTGAAAACTGTGATAGAAAAATACTGTGTATTTAGTGAATTTAGTCTGGAAAATTTAATCATTGGACATCACGATTTATTTGCGTTACTTTAAATAGTTTACTAAATTGATGGATAACTTTAAATAATTGAATTGATAGGCGAGAAAATGTCCAACTGATTTATGTCAACATCTTGAAAATCTATTGAGAAAAAATTGGATTATTATCATTTTTCGTCAATTTTTGTGACGGTTTTAAATCATTTTATTTTCATTTGACAAACCTATTCTTGCCGTAAGACCTAGTCTTTTTCAGAACAAATAATATTCAGTGTTCATCATGAAATAATATTAATATATAATACATCAAATTTGTTGTTTTTTTTTTTTGTTCAAATTCTCTAACTAGATAATAGTGTACAGAAGTATAGTAACTTTACACGCTTTCCGGATTCTTCAAATAAATGGATGTCTTGAGAAGATATAACCAACAAATTCTAAAACATGTTCTAATGTGCAGGTAAATGCCAGTGTCGTCAACTGCGAGATCTATTTTATAATAAGTACATGTTCGCTGAAACAATAGGTTTTTGCTCCTGATGAACTTAAAGATAGTTTATGTCCTTGCCATATCAATATTATTGAAGTTTCATTCAAATACTACTTATTAAACTTATCGTTGACAACAAACTTAGAAGAATTAATTGTTTTCGGAACAACACCATAGTTTTCCAATTTGTGTGAATTTACGATAAAATTCATGCGCGATAGAAATTTTGCTTCTATATCACATCCAAAAGATGTGCATAGTTAAGGTTTATAGCAATTATTGTCAACAGATCATTGCAATCATTATTTAGGTTCAACATCACTGAGGCACAATCAGGCAGATTAACAACGGTTGAGCAAAAAAAAAAAAGAAACCACATGCAACGTTTTTTTTTTTAGCTCGGTCCAGAGATACGGGATGATCCGTTACATTTCTATAAATGCTGTTCTGTCACATTTAGAAAAAAACAGCACACCACTTGCTACAGTCTTATCTCCCATGCTACTGCGGAAACATTTTAGAGTTTGTCATTCATTTGAATCTCACACCCTCACAGAGTCGGTCATGCTGTCTATTTTGTGGAACAACGCGTTAGCATACGTACAATTTACAAGAAGGGGTTTGAAGCAGCTGAAATAGAGCCAGAATTTTTGCCCGCACCGGATGATACGGTCCAACGTTGTTAGCTAGAGTATCTGCATCGTCCATATGCAGGGCGTCTGTATGTGCATGTTAATAGCAGCAGCTTATGCAGTCTTCTGTTGAAGAAAACGAAGGAAGTTGGTGCTGATGCAGTGAGCAGAATGATAAGGGGTCCGGGGTATAAAAACTAACTTGTAATTAAAAAAGTTGAAAAATATATTCATCGTACTACCGCTTGCAGTGGCGCGTCCGCTTCTTGTTTGAGAAAAGTGAACAAAAACGGGATAGCGAAGTGCTAAAACCGAGTGCAAATGGGAATGAAGCTGGCCGGACGCGACAGCTAGCATGTAACGGTCAGGCCATAAGAAGCATTCACCTAGTTCAGTAAGTTTGGAGAAAAGCTTCCCCAGTACGATCATAAAATGAAAAAATAAATAAGAAGTTTTCTAAAGAAAATGAGCACTAGGCGGGTCCAATAAAAAGTAATATTTCTATGTATTTCCAAATTCCAGGATGAGAACCCTAATACCCATTGTTAGCTTAGTCAAATTTATCTAGTATCTCAATGTTATCATGTTAATCTCAATGTTATCAAGTTAATTTAACGTTTAGTATTAAATTTCTGTTCAATAGTTTCAATTTGATATCTTTGAAAAATGTATGGATGTTTACACCCTCTCGATTCATCCAGGGTCCTGGCAACCCTACCCTAGTTGCTAGCGTTTGACAGTATGCAACATATCACGGGCCTTATTTGAATAAGATCCGTCTGCTTTTCCTAAAAAGCTTTTCCTAATACAATTGTAAAAGGAATTACGTATCCTTAAAGTTTAGATAATGTTTCATAGACACGAGAAAAAATAATTTAAAATTATTATAACAAAACATGGGAATTCCATGGATGATCTAATATTATATCGTATTAAGAATAAAATTTCGTTGTTGCTCCGTTTATTTGTATCGTAATAATCATTTGTAGTGAATCTCATAGGTACTACAGTGATTTTAATTCATGAAATGAACAATTTCAATGCCATATGTTACTACAATAATTAAACAAGAAAGTGAGTTGATTAATATAGTGGAAAAACTAATTAATGTGATACAACCAAAATAGAAATAAATTTTAGCTTCAGGACTTGACAAAGAAAACGTGCCGCAAGGGCACAATAGGTTCAGCGTAAGGGAGCGCAAAGTTCGAAAATTTTATGCAAATATCTTAAAACTAGGTTTTGACTTCAACCACACACTTACAATTGAAATATAATGCAAAATTTGTGATTTACTTAATTTTTTAGGTGTCCGGATTATTGTGTATACAGACCGTCAAATTCGATTACAACAAATGTGATAATTGTATCTTCTAGATTAATTGGTTCAGTGTTTTTGTCTTCTAGATGAATTGGTTCCAGTGACCTCGATATTCATGAGATCGATTTGTCAGATATAGCAATGTGGACAAAATTGTATGTGGTAGCAATAGCGCAATTTTCATGCAAACCAATCATTATTAGCAGTGAAATCGTGCATTTTCTGCAATATTCTATCGCCTCTACATTTACGACGCTCACAAATTTTAATGAATCAGTCTAGTAAACGCAAACACATCCCCACCCCTAGTTCTCACAGAATAAACAAAAACGATCCTGACCCAGAAAAATCACAGTAGGGTTGCAGGAAAAAAGCAGGTCTTCAGGTTTGGATTTTTGAATAGTCTATCTGGAAGTTGCATTATTAATTCCAGGCCAAAGGTACGATTTATGAATCAAGTACAGATCCCCATTGTGGTAAGAGGTTCATTGGTTCCTTGGCAAAAACTAATTCTGAACACAATAGTGTTTGCTCAAGTAGAACAAGGTATTAATACAAGGACCTTCACTTTTCGCTACCTCGAGTTTGTTGAATAGAAAGTGTGCACCTCTTCTGATTGCAGCACAAAATATAGGCCAAATTGAACTAGAACGAACAAATCGAGGTACACTTTAGACTAGAAGTGTTATCGTAACCTAAGTAAAAGTTTGGATTCTTTTTGATTCTCAGTAGTAGGTTTCACAATGCTGAATATATGTTCATTATTCACATTACTGGCTACAATAGCCCTAAATCTCTGCATAAAGAAAAGCCTTTCAGTCAGCTGAATGTCTCACTTATACTGTTGTAATTTTTATATGTATTTATTTTATCTCTAAGTCTTTAAAATAAAATAACTTAACTCTTAAAACTTTAAAATTTAGTACGTCCTTTATTTAAAATTACGTCCACTGTTTTTGCAACGTACCGTCTGTCCTTCCAGCAGCAAGAAAAAGCAATCAAACTGAAGGTGTTCCAGAATAAGCGAAAGAAAACGCTGAAAAAAAAAACCGGAATGGTCTACTAAGCGGAAGAAGGACGTTTGCATGCTTGTTGTGTTCATGTTTAATGCACGAATTAAAATTTCATCTTGGACGAGACTTGCGGGAGAAATAATTTAATTTCTTAATTTGTTATAAATTCATTAGGCGGACTCCTCGTGTTGCCTCGCAAGACGACCAAAGTGTTATTATGAAACACGTGTTCCGTTTCAGATGTGCCGTGATTGCAGACCAGAGAAAATCAACATAATTTTTTTTAATGTAAATCAAGATGAACCTCATTAGAGCAGCTCAGTATATTCCATAACACTGCAAGCTGACCTCATTTTCCTTTCATATCTGCATCGAGATAACCTTTCTTCTTATTTGAATAATGAAATAAATCATTTGAAAATTCAACAAAAAGTTATCAACGTCTAATTTGACACTTGATTTTCTCACTAAGTCGAACCAATTTCTACTGTTTGTTCATCAACAACTTTTATTATCAATTCGTTTATAAGAATGGCTCAAATGTTAAAAAAAAACTCTTATGAACCGAGACGCAAAGACGCCATAGATGTGTAGATTGTTTCAAAATGGCTTCTGTAATGTTTGAGCTTGTATATTCATGTTTCTTTTTGTCATAAATTAAATTTATTCCAATATTGTTGGTCTGAACGGAATTCGTTTTTGATAGATTTGTTATGATTTTTTTTTTGGGGCGTAGAACCATTGAATTGAACTTTTGTGGTATACCCCTGTTTACTATAACTATTCGCATCTTAAAGCTTGAAACAGCCTAAGACGCGTCTCCCAGTCAGGCAAAGTCGAGTTTATAAAACTCACCACCTTTCCAGGATTCGCAGTCCAAATTTCTTCAGGTTGCATATAGCTACTGTCCACAAATTTCAGTCTGCTCTTGTACAAAGCATCACAACTGCAGAGCAGATGTTCCGAGGTTTCACGTTCCCGTTACAGAAACGATAGAGATCATTCTGAACCTGGCTAATGTTTTTCAAATGATATCTACTCGGGCAATGTCCGGTTACTAGGCCAGTATAGGTACAAAGAGCCCTTTTATTGAGCTCCAAAAGCTTTTTACTGATTTTAACATTTGTAATTATAAACCTTTTCGATTGAACACACTTTGTGGTAACCAACCAGTTGGTCATCACCCTTTGTTCTTCCCAAGATTTCAGTTCCATTTTTATGGCTCAGTATGATATGCCGCAGAATGGTTCTGGGCCAATAAACAATCCATTTGAACCATGTTTAGCAAGCTCGTCTGCCCTTTCATTACCTTCAATGCCACAGTGTCCCGGAACCCAGAATAAATCTACGGAGTTCTCTTGGCACACCTTTTGCAGTGAAAGAATACATTCCCGGACAAGTTTGGATGTACATTTCTAATTACTAAACGCTTTGAGTGCCGCTTGGCTGCCTGTAAAAATACAAATATTAGCATGTCTGTTTTTCCTCTTCAGACAATCGTTAACACAGTTTATTATTGCAAAAATCTCCGCCTGGAAAACCGTTGGATAGTTTCCCATCGCCCCTGAAATTTCTACCCCAGGGCCGAAGATTCCTGCTCCCGTTTTCGTTCCAATTTTTGAGCCATCTGTGAAGAATTTTATGGAACCATGACGAACAGAGGGACCATCGACTTCCCGATCTATACGTGACATCTCACATATATTGTAAGGTATGTCATGGTTTTCCACAGGTTTCATCCAGTCTCCATTCATATACATCACTGGCCCATTTTGAAAGCTTTGTGAAATGCTCAAGTGACCAACTAAGTCACCAGACTTGAAAGTTTTCAACCGTTTGAGTCTAAGCACACTCTTTTCCGCTTCTAATTGCACGTATTCGTGCAAAAGCAGCAGATTTAGAATTGCATTTAACGATTTTGTTGGAGTGCTGCGCATCGCTCCCGTTATAGCAATGGACACTAGCCGTTGAAGTCTTGACAGCTTTTTCTGTGCAGTAGCCTCTTTTGTTTTTGGCCACCACACAAGGGAAGCATACGTATGTTTTGGACGTAATATTGATGTATGAATCCAAATTATCATTTTTGGTCTTTGGCCCCATTTTCTGCCAAATGTTTTTGAGCATATCCAGAAAGCACTGGTTGCCTTGCCGATCACTTACTCAACATGAGCATTCCAATTCAGTTTGGCATCCAGTATCACTTCTAGGTATTTCACCTGTTCACTAAGATGGATTTCCAATCCTCCTAGCTTAAAAGCTATTAGATTCAACTTCCTTTTCCTGGTGAAAGGTACAATTACTACTTTTGAGGGATTTATGCTAAGGCCCTCCTGAATACACCAAGACTGGGTACATATTAGGGCCCATTGCATTCCCTCTGAAATGGTATAGTCAAGCTTTCCTTTTACTTTAATGACTATATCGTCTGCGAAGCCTACAACCTCGAAACCTTTTCCTCTAAGCTACTTAGAAGATCGTCTACAACTAAGGACCACATTAGTGGTGAGAAGACTCCTCCTTGGGGACAACCTTTTGTTTCCCGTACTTTAATAGACGAACTTCCCAGCTCTGAAGTGATTTCTCTTTTTGCAAGCATGGTGTGAACCCAATTATTTATGTTCATGTCAAAGTTCTTTTTCTTCATGGCCCTAGCCATAGACGAATAGGAAGCGTTGCCGAATGCTCCTTCAGTATCTAAGAAAGAACAAAGTGCTATTTCCTTTACTTTTTTTTTTATTTATTTTATTTATTTATTTATTTATTTCGTCAACCGAACGTAGACTAATACATATACAGTTACAGTATTTTCTTCTCTCTTGTTTAAAAAAAAAAATTACATTTTTGGCTTAGAATTTTGGGGAAAGAAATAAAAACTAAGTAGTGTCTGCTTTTCTATTATTTCTTCCTAGGAGTTGAGATTCCGAATGGTGTGAAAATATTGTTTAAGTTTATGCCTAGACATTGTAAAGTCAACGGTCTCGCAGTATTGATTATAAGAGGCCATCATTCGTTTTAGTGGCCTAAATTTTGCATAATTTGTGCGATGATGGTTTATGGAAAATAAATTTCGATTTCTTAGTTGTCGAGTAGGCGCATAGAAATTTAATTTTGACAAAGGTACTGCTGAGTCAATGCGCTGCGAAACAATATCGTTTACAAATGAAACCATTGCATATTCACGGCGCTTCATATGATGGAAGAGGAAATGAAGTCCAACATAGTTTCCGAAGGGCATATAATAATAATTGCTTTTGTACTGTTTCTATTCTTCCTTCGTGCGTGATTGAAAAAGGAGACCATACAATGCTGCAATATTCCAGTATTGACCTCACATAGGCAACATAAAGTGTTTTAATTGTATAGGGGTCCTGGAAGTTATAGCAAAATCGCTTGATGAAGCCTAAAATATTGTTTGCCCTGTGAATTATTGTGTTGTTATGGTCAATGAATGTTGATTTGGTATCTAAGATAATTCGTAAATCCCTGACTTTTTCACATTTTTCTACATTCTGATTTACTAATGCAATTGTAATGTTTGATAATGTTCTTTTTCTGCTAAATGACATTAAGTTGGATTTGTATAAATTCAATTTCAATAGGCTTTTTTTACATCATATGAAGAATGATTGTACTTCTTTCCGGAATATACTGATGCCTTCTTCATTCCTAATCTCCAGAAAGAGCTTCATGTCGTCGGCATAAGTTAGTACATTATTTTTTTTAGAATGAAGGAAATGTCGTTTACGTACAGAATAAAAAGAAGAGGTCCTAAATGAGAACCTTGAGAGACACCTGAAGTGACTTGAATAGGATTCGATTTCTCTCCGTTAAGTTTTATTATTTGTTGGCGATTCGTTAGGTATGATTCAAGCCACTTCAGAAGTCCTGCCTCAATTCCCTTTTTTTGCAATTTAAAGAGTATCATTGGTATGTCAATGCGGTCAAATGCCTAGCTGAAGTCTGTATAAAGAGCTTCTACATGGTATTCATTATCCATCGCATTTAATGAGTAGTCTATGAATTCAAGCAAATTTATTGAGGTCGAACGACCTTTAAAGAAGCCGTGTTGCTTGTCAGTTATTCTATTTTTGATTTGTTGAAATAATTTTTCGTTGACAATTGCCTCGAAAAGTTTTGGAATGCATGAGATAATGGCTATACCACGATAGTTACGTACGTCTGATTTCCTTCCAGATTTAAAGATAGGGACTAAAAATGAGTTTTTCCATATTTTTGGAAAGTTTCCAGATTCCAATGACACATCAAAAATCCAAAACAGTGGAGCAGTAAGTTCCATTGCTAGATTTTTCATAAATACTGGAGGAATTCCGTCTGGTCCAGGGCCTTTCGAGGCGTCTAAATTATTTAAAGCCTGTTAAATATCCTGCACTTGAAGCTGATTGACGCCAATGTCCCTTGGCAATTCTGGATAAAATGCAAAGTTCTTCAGAATATGTTGTATAGATTTCTTGGAAAAAAAAATTGCAAATAGGTTACAATTTTCTTCCGAGCTATTCCCAACATTTTCTTCAAGATGCATTTTTGAGGGAAAACTGTTGGATTTTAATTTGGTTTTTACGTAATTAAAAAAGTTCTTTGGGCAAGATTTTATTTCAAGCTCTGTTTTTGAATTATTGGTGGCAAAATTCAATTGATCGCATATGTCCAAATGGTTCGCTAAATTTTTGCTGTTATTTTGTTTTTTGTAGGTTTTATGAGCTTTTTGCTTGCGATTGATTAGATGTTTTATTTGTCTGTTATACCAGATTGGATGTTTAGTATTTCTGTAACGTCGTTTTTTCTTCAGAGGTATTTCTTGTGAAATAATTTCTGTTAAAATTTGGTAAAAGACGTCTACAGCAGTGTCGACATTTCCTTCATTCCTTAAAATTATTTGCCAATCTACATTGCTTAATTTCAGTTTAATGTTTTCATAATTCGCTAATTGGTATTCAAAGACATCCTCGTATTCGCAGTCGTTGGGTTTTTGGTATTCATGCACGAATAAAGAGTATTCGATTGCTGTGTGAAATACTTCATTTTTCCACAATGGAGTTAATGATTCGGTCACACAGAAGTCTTCATAAATATTCGTAAATAAAAAGTCCAAATAACAATTTTGTTTTTTTTATTTCCAACCCCCCCTTTCCCCCCCATCCCAACATTTTTTTCCGACCCCCCCCCCCCCCCCCCCCCCCCCACCCCTAATTTCTCCACCCCCCACCCCCTCTCCCCCCTCCCCCTGTCCTTCTTATTTATTATCATCATCACACCTTTTATAGACTATGAAAACTAATGGTCTGTATGATTTAGGAAGCACCTTATCTCGCTTACCTCCCTTGCGCTGAACTGGCCGGCTTGACGTGCCGCAAGGGCTCAGTAGGGATCAAGACCCGAAGCTAAGAGTCAGTTCCATTGTGGTTATATCACATTTATTAGCAGAGCAGCACATCGAAATTTAAGGTTCATTATTCTTTATATGCTATACAATTTCAGATCATCCATGGATATCCCAAGTTTTGTAAAATAATTTCAAATCATTTTTTTTTTCTGGTGGCCATGATACATTATCTAAGCTTTCAGGTTCATGGTGGATGTGCGGGTCCGTATACAATTGCAGCAGGACCACAATCTGCAGACACGTAAATACAAATGAAATTATTATCGTTTTATATTATAACATCCATTCACTACATTTTGTATGCTTTTTTATAAGTCATTTTCAGCTTCACATTTATGCATCCTTGTCAGTTATAGCTCATCTAACCTATGTTATGTATTTGAAAAGATAGGAAGGTTTTGATTGTTTTTTTTTTTAGAAAGGATCATATTCGAAAAATTCTACTTAAAACAGCACTTTCCTTCTTCATCAGAAATATATATTAATTCAAAACCTAACAGTTTACAATCATTCATTTCCTATTTCACAGACATGAGGAATCATTTATGGGTGTACAAGAGCTATAGAAAAATTCAATTTCCTAATTTTTTATTTTAGTTTTATTAAGATTCAGTTTTTAGATTCATACTCATCTGAAATTTATTTCGCCTTATTATTAGCTGTCTTCAGTTTTTCTAATATTATTATGACATTAATACGCATCTAATTTTTATTTTCAGTAACATACCAGTAGATGTCATATATATCTTGTACCTACGCTTATTATGTTCTCTGACTATTATTGTGAAAACAAATTCTAATCTTAGTAGATCTTATTTCAATAGAAACTGCAACAGTCTTTCGATGAGTGGATGGTCAGATTAGTTACGGATATATGTATTCTACTATAGTTTACTGGCTTGCTGGTATTATTATTTTATATTTTAACGTCAGTTTATTATTTTATGTTGTGATATTAAATGATGTGACATAATTGCATTTAAATTCATTTCATTAAAATCGCTATTTCAGATGAGACTCACTACATAAATTATTGCAAGGAAACGGAACAGCACATCGAAATTTTAGGTTTACTATTCTATTGCTATATAATTTCAGATTATACATGGATATTCCAAGTTTGATGAGATAATTTTAAATCAATTTTTTTTCTCGCAGCTACATTGTCTAAACTTTCAGGTCCACAAATAGAATTGTTATTATCATTCTTATATTCATTCACTATATTATTTGTCATTATAATATTCATTCGCTATATTTATTATAATTATAATATTAATTCACTATATTTTATACATTACTATATGACATTATATATATATATATTGGGAAGGGAGGGAGCATCAGGGTATCACTCAAGCTGGAATTGGACAATGGAGTGGTATGACAACCGGCGTCTAGGAGGGAACAAACAGTATCATTTTCTTTATCCTACCGATTCGATTGTGGTGCTGTGAATTCTACTCCAACAATTTCAGTGAGAGTGACGCGCCCTTCTTAACAAGCCATCCCGTAGAAAGCTTAATGAGTATTGCGAATTGGGTTATTCGATTTGTAGGATCGTATCGTTGGAAGGAGATTCTTATGTTCCCGCGGGTTTCGCGTAAGTGTCTCTGCTTACGGGTCCGCCCCACCGTTTTTGGCCCTTCATACAGCGTTACTGTGAATGCAAATCGGTAACTCAATTTGATCTTGCTATTAAGTGGAGCTGCATACATGACAAGGTCTTAGAAGGGATGGTGGCTACCTTACATACATACATACATTCTCTCTTCTCCCTTTTATTTATAAAAACACTTATATGTGCGTCCGGGAGAGGAGAAGGGGGTGGGGCCCACCCTCCCTACAATCATAATTATGGGAGCGACACCCACCCCCCCGCGGTTGTGGCGCGCGCGGGAATTCCGTCCCGCCCGCCCCCTTGGTATGGGGGAAAGAGATGGCTATACATTCCCCCCCTGCGTTTTTTTTGTGGTGTTTTTTTTTCCACGCCCATTGTGGGGGGTCTTCTGCAGATTTTTCTCAACAGGCCCCCCCCCTTTTGGGCCCCCCCCAAACCCTCCCCGGAAAAGGGGTTTCCCTACCCCTTTAATGTTTCCCAGGAGGTTTTGTATAAAACCCCCCTCCTCTTTTCAGATTTCCAAGTTCAATCGTATGATCCTTTGCAAGAGCCTTCTGAAGTCTTGCGACTTCCGGTGTATTGCTTATGTTTTCACACGTTAGAACCCAGGATCTTCGTTTAGATTTTCTTATTTCTTTATTTTACTCAGTGCACCCCTGTATAGGGGGTTCAATCTGAGGTTCTTTTTGCTTTATTAAACAATCTACGAGACGTTTTACGCAGACGTTCCAATTTAGAGTTCCACCATGGAACATCCCTGTTAGAGGATGATTCTTTGATAAAACAACTAGTGGTGAAAGAATTTAAAATCTTGTCATTTACCTTTTGGGAAAATGATTCCAATTTCTGAACCGAATCAATCTTTCCAGGTTCTGTAAATAACTCGGAATTCAAACATTGTGCATATTGATCCCAGTTTGTTTTCTAGGATTCCTAAACGTAGTAGTTGACCGATTTCCCCCACTCCATTCAAACATAATGTGTCTATGATCTGACAACAATGTTTCTTCAGAAACTCCCCAATTTGCAATTCTATCATAAATTGCACTATTGAACAATGTCAGATCTCAGACTTCTTGTCTAATAGCATTTAAAAATGTAGGTACGTTTCCCTTATTGCATATGTCTATCTTATTTGAGGAGAGATATTCCAATAAGCACTCCCCTCGACTGTTGCTATCCGTACTACTCCACACGGTATGATGTGCGTTGGCATCACAACCAATGATGAATGACTTATTATTTGCTCTGCAGTACTTGACAAATGAGTCGATCTCAGGAGGAGGCACCTCAAGAGCATCACCCGGAAAATAGACTGAGGCCACTATGACCTCAGATATTCTCTGATGGTAGGTACCTCAACCATGACCGCAACAATGACCCGTTTGAAGAATTCTGTAATGGGATAGCAATTCAGTGTTGTATCTACCAAAACAGCAGTTCTAGGCGTACTCTGCCTTTCATCATAGATAATACTGTTATAATACTTGTGTGGTTCACTTTCACCCGTTTTGCTATTTGGTTGTACGTGACACACTTTTCCAAGCACCAAATTTACAGAATTTTCTTTCGCATGTCCAGATCAATTCAACAAAAAAATCATCCTTGAAACGATCCACTGTACCGAAACCAATCGTTTGCACAACTGTTATTGGCATGTTAACGAACAGGTCACCGCAAAACACACTAAAAACATTATGCCATTTAAGAGTAATTACTGTTTTAATGTTGCTTACTACTTTTCGATACACTCTTTAATAGTGATAAAATACGTGATAGTGAAAACTCACACGATTCGCCTGTTCATTTACCTACCCCAGGTGTCCAAATTACCCAAAATTACTCTGAAACCTTTTTAATAAGCAATAGTTCATCTTATAAGTTTTCCACATGCCACATGCCACTATTAATAATTTATTAGATCCTTCCTCTAGGGGCTGTTCATACACCACGTAGACTTTTCGGAGGGGAAGTGGTACTGCAGTGGTACTTTGGTACTGCATCTGATTACACCTAGCATGAGTTAAGGACCTATTTTCTTCATAGATACGCTTCACCGACTTTTTAGAGATCAAGCAAAAAAGGTTAGAGTTCTGAAATCACAATATATGGTGGCACTCTGCTTAATTTTAATTGCTCTAAATTCATTAAGTTTTAGCATTATTAAGCATTTTCTTTTAAACAGAATGAACTCAGCTTGAGATGGACCAATTTCCATTCAACTGAGCACCATCTACAAGTTTTTAGTTTGAGTATGAGCATGAATATGGTTGACCGCCCACGGATGCTACTCCATTATGACCAGATCAGCTGTATTAACACAAAGAATCCAAAACACAGGTGATGTTTGGGACTAACGTACATCCTCAATGTGTAAAAACTGGTGACCCATTATGATGATGATTATGATTGTCAAATAGGGAATGGGAAGGAACGTGTTGACGTGATACTCGCTTTGAAGAAAGCCGAGAAATCCTCTGCACTTCCACGAGAAATCACTGGGGAGTGGGATTGGTTGGTAAATGAGTGGACAATGCGCACCATTGGTACTTCGCGTACCTGCAGGTATAAAATAGATCCTACTGCGATCCTTAGCCTCTTGTCCAGTAACTCCTACCCCTACCTCCCCGTGGTGCCGACTGGGGTATGAGTAACCATAGAATAGATCGGGTAACCCACCCTGGTGGGACCTTGGTCATATGCTGACAGGGAAGGGGGGGCTGCCCTCTTCAAAGGGCGCAGTCTATCTGAGCGTCTGTTCTCCATGTTAGGGGCGGCTCAAAACAGCGTCTGTTCTCCATGTTAGGAGCGGCTGATCATCGTCCTCGTGCCAGCGTGGGACTCTAAACAGTGCTGTGCACGATGGTCCTCCGGCGAGACAGGGGGTTGGGGAAGGCCCAACAAGCCGCCCTTAAAAAATCAATGTTACGAATAATACAGAAGTTAATACGGACCGGAACAATCGGCAAAGACCTAGGCGACGAATTAAGGACTACGATTGGAAACTCGGAACATGGAACTGCAAATCGCTCTGCTTCCCTGACTGCGATAGGATAATCTACGACGAACTTCAACCTCGTAACTTCGAAGTCGTAGCACTGCAGGAAGTTTGCTGGACAGGACAGAAGGTATGGAACAGTGGGCATCGAGCGGCTACTTTTTACCAGAGCTGTGGTACCACAAACGAGCTGGGCACCGGCTTTGTAGTGGGGCAAAATGCGTCAACGCGTGATTGGATGGTTTCCGACCAACGCTAGAATGTGCAAGCGGAGGATCAAGGGTCGATTCTTCAACTACAGCATCATCAACGTACACTGTCCACACGACGGGAGACCCGATGACGAAAAAGAAGTGTTCTACGCGCAGCTAGAGCAGGTGTATGATGGCTGCCCGCAGCGGGACGTAAAAGTCGTCATTGGTGACATGAACGCTCAGGTAGGACGGGAGGCAATGTACAGACCGGTAATAGGGCCTAACAGCCTGCATACCGTATCGAACGATAATGGCCAACGATGCGTGAACTTTGCGGCCTCCCGTGGTTTAGTAGTCCGAAGTACCTTCTTCCCTCGTAAAGACATCCACAAAGCCACTTGGAGATCACCTGACCAACGAACAGAGAATCAAATCGACCATGTTCTAATCGACGGGAAATTCTTCTCCGATATCATCAACGTTCGCATTTACCGCAGCGCGAATATAGACTCGGACCACTACCTAGTTGCAGTATGTATGCGCTGAAAACTCTCGACGGTGTACAACACGCGTCGATTTCGGACGCCACGACCTAACATTGAGCTACTACGGGAAACTGAAGTTGCCCAGGAATACGCGCAACAGCTAGAAGCAGCCCTACCAACGGAAGAGCAGCTTGGCGCAGCTACTCTCGAGGATGGCTGGAGAAATATTCGAACCGCCATTGGTAGCACTGCATTAGTGACACTAGGTACTTCTGCACCGAATCGAAAAAATGACTGGTTTGATGGCGAATGCAAGCAGTTAGTAGAGGAGAAGAATGCAGCACGGGCGAGAATGCTGCAAGACCGTACGAGAGCGAATGTGGATCGGTATAGACAGGCACGGAACAGACAAAATTCTATTCTTCGAAGGAAAAAGCGCCAGAGGGAAGATCGAGACCGCGAAGAAATGGAAGCACTGTACCGTGCTAACGACACACGCAAATTCTACGAGAAGTTAAACAGCTCGCGCAAAGGCTACGTACCACAAGCTGATATTTGCAGAGACCTGGATGGCAACCTTCTCACAGGAGAGTGTGAGGTGATTGAAAGGTGGAAGCAGTACTTCGACGAGCACCTGAACGGTAATGTTCCAGCGAACGAAAGTGGCACGGTAATAAATCTAGGAACAGAACCCTTCAGAAAGTTGAGGAGGAAATTTGTCTGTTGAAAAACAAAAAGCCGCTGGTGTTGACCAACTCCCAAGCGAGTTATTAAAATACGGTGGTGAAGCACTGGCCAGGGCGCTGCACTGGGAAATTACCAAGATTTGGGAGGAGGAATGTTTACCGGAGGATTGGATGGAAGGAATAGTGTGTCCCATCTATAAAAAGGGCGACAAGCTGGATTGCTGCAATTATCGTGCGATCACGCTACTGAGCGCCGCCTACAAGTTGCTCTCCCAAATGTTATGCCGCCGCCTGTCACCAATTGCAAAGGAGTTCGTGGGGCAATACCAAGCGGGATTCATGGGTGCCCGCTACTACGCACCAGATTTTCGCGATTCGACAAGTACTGCAGAAATGTCGCGAATACAACGTGGCCACACATCATCTTTCCATCGACCTCAAATCAGCGTATGATACAATCGATCGAGACCAGCTATGGCAAATCATGCACGAATATGGATTTCCGGAAAAACTGACGCGGTTGATCAAAGCAACGATGGATCGAGTGATGTGTGTCGTCCGAGTATCAGGGACGCTCTCGAGTCCCTTCGAATCTCGGAGAGGGTTACGGCAAGGTGATGGATTGTCGTGTTTGTTGTTTAACATTGCATTGGAGGGTGTGATTCGAAGAGCTGGGATAGACACGAGTGGCAAGATCTTCAGGAAGTCTGTCCAACTATTTGGCTTCGCCGACGACGTTGATATCGTAGCACGTAACTTTGAGACGATGGCGGAAACGTACATCAGACTTAAGGCTGAAGCTGGTAGGATTGGGCTTGTGATTAATGCGTTAAAAACAAAATACATGAAGGGAAGAGGCTCATGAGAAGACAATGTTAGCCTCCTAGCACGAGTTCAGATCGACGGTGATGAAATCGAGGTAGTAGACGAATTTGTGTATCTGGGTTCATTGGTGACCGCCGATAACGACACCAGCAGATCGAACAAAGTTCGCCGATCCACAAAGTTGACCATCTACAAGACATTAATTAGACCGGTAGTTCTCTACGGCCACGAAACATGGACATTGCTAGTGGAGGACCAACGCGCCCTTGAAGTCTTTGAACGGAAGGTGCTGCGTACGATCTACGGTGGAGTGCAGATGGAAGACGGAACGTGGAGGAGGCGAATGAACCACGAATTGCACCAGCTGCTGGGAGAACCTCCCATCATACACATCGCAAAAATCGGTTGACTACGATGGGCTGGGCATGTCGTAAGAATGTCGGACGACAGCCCTGTGAAAATGGTTCTCGAAAACGAACCGACAGGTACAAGAAGAAAAGGCGCGCAACGAGCAAGGTGGATCGATCAAGTAGAAGACGACCTGCGGACCCTCCGCAGACAGCGAGGCTGGCGAGGAACAGCCATGGACCGATTACAATGGAAACAACTTCTGTGTACAGCAGAGGCCACACCGGCCTTAGTCTGATTGAATGAATGAATGAATGGGATAGTTGGGAAAAGCTTAGCAGCAGGGTTCGTTTTGGTTAACGATACGCTGAAAGTATGTAACTATCACTATCCGCCAAAAGCATGGGACCGCTCCTTTAAGCAACAAAACATCGAACGCCAGTTGCACCGCACCCCGAATAGTCCGACATGACCTAATCACCGTAAATTCGTAAATAATGGTCATCGCTTTTTCTGCCTGTGTAGATTTCACTAGAGTAGTTTTTTTTTCTGAGCAGCAGCATGCCCCCTTTTCTGTGGCTATCCTGCAAATAGAGATAAGGCAAATTGAGCCGCCCCTCCGATTGGTAGCCCATCATAGCATCAGTAACTGATATTGATTCTATTGATTCCTACGCTCATTAATTTGGTACCAACCGGGAGAGACTTGGTCCTATACCCAATACTTCCCTTAACTCCAATCCGTTCAACTACTCGTAATATTTTGTGATATAGTGGGCGGAATATTACAATTTAAGATAATTCTAAGCAGTCGGTTTACCAAAAGATCGACAGGTAATCGGATGAGTGATTACCACCAGGCAAGATGCTAGGAAGCGGACTGGAAGATTTAATGAGCAAACTACCCCACCATCTACATGTTTTTAGTATGACAGAAGAACTGGTTTATGATTTTAAAGGTGACATATATCTTAGATAGAAAAGTTGGGTGCAAAATATATTCAAATAAGTAAGTAAGTAATAAGTGTGTTTGATATCCGGATTAATGTTAAACATTTTCGTAGAGGAAACACGGTCGTTTTTGGCGTTGTTCAATGTGTTGAATAAATTTCAAACAGTTTAATTCCGTAAAACTATTTGTTTTATTATTTCATCAAATAAACCACACGCACTCGACAATGCTGCTGTATGTGTAACTATTACGTACAATAGAACGATTTTGTTCAAACGCAGTTTAAATGCTTCTCAACGAAAAGAATTGGAGCTAGCGACAATAGTTACAGTCACTTGAAAAGCTTGGCGCTTCATAAAAACACTTTAGAGCAGTTCTGATTAATACAGTCGATTGCAATAGAGAGGGAAGCAAGGAGCAAATGTATGTAATTAAACAAAAACGTTAGGCATCTGCTCGACGTTGGGAAGAACGGAGAGAAGGTAAATTTCAAAGTGATGTATTCTTTGTGATCATGCTTGCTAACAATGGAGAAAGGTTCAATTCTAATACACTATACGCTGCCATCACATATCACAAACAACTTTTTGAATTTTTAACAACTTTCAAGCAAATGAGAAAAAAGTTCCATCAAATATTCAATTGTACACTTATAAACTCCTCCGCTGGGGCTCCAAACTGTATGACCCCTCCTAGAACAAACAATTTCCATGCACACCATAGAGGGGGATCGGTTGTGGAGAGAGAGAAGAAAAAAATAACCACATGGCAACTGCATAGTTTCCACTAAGCAACGACCAACGAGCGCACAAGGTTTACCCTCCACAACTGGAGCGGAACGTTGTGGGTTGTGCAGCATCCTCAAAAAAGCGTTTCCATGCCATTTTCGCCCTCGCGCGTACTCTGTTTGCTCACTGTATCCGAGTTTAGCAGAACACATTGCTCGGTGTCCCAATTCTCAACCACTGTAGCTTACAAATCAAGCGAAACTGCAGTTGCAACATTATGCACAACTTTTATGTGTACATTTCAGTTAATGAAAACAATTTGTGATTATACATAATTCCCATCCCTGGTATAGAAAGGCACTGAGAGAGAGAGAGAGAGAGAGAGAGAGAGAGAGAGAGAGAAAGAGAGAGAAAGAGAGAGTACGAGAGACGCATAGAGAGAAAAAGTGAAACATACTGCAAGAATGAGTCTTCCGTTTTGCCATGCACATTTTTCCCCAAGCTTTTAGTTTCCGGAAGTGTAATTTTTTTGTGAGATACTGCGATGCGGCGTCAAAGGAAGGAAAACTCTCAAGCATAGATATTTCGTCGCAACGTGGCTTGGTATTTCGTACAAGGTTCTGCATTTGTTTTGATGACGATGTTTGGAACGCTTCAGAACGATACGGCGGGGACAAATTTAATTCAAGGACATTTAAATAAAACTGTCATCCGGTTGCTGTTCTCAAAAGTTAAGTGGCGGTTGCCTCAGAGGTCATACTGGCATTGTTGCTGCAAGGTACCTTGTCGTTGTGTGCAGAAAATGATAAATTGTACAAAACCAATTCTAATTTCTACCTCAAACAGTGCTTCAAATTTGGAATTCAAGAGATTGTATAATTCTCTACTCATGTTGTATTTAATAATTTATGGGTTATAAGAAAAAAATCTTATAACCCCATTTTTAGAACATGCACAAAAACCAGCAGTCGATTCCTCAAATCACATGAGGATTCAAAAATATGTTCGATGGTAGTTATATACAGTGCCCTAGACCACATTGGGTATACCTGTTCTAGTTTCGGACCACAGGGAACATTCAATCCAATAACTTGTTCAGTCCAGGTCCACAAAATTACACAGCCGCCGTAGAAGAGGATGTAGGCGATGCAAACTGGTCGATTAAAGTGGAGAAGTTTGGTCGAAAAGTGTTGGTATGGCAAGCAATCAACAATCAGTGCGGATATCTATCAATCTGAGTATCTGCAGAAGAAGCTGCTGCCCTTATATCAGAAGCATATTACCCCTCCACTGTTTTTGCTGGATTTAGCGTCGGTGCATCTTGCCAAAGCAACTCTCTATTGGCTCACGGAAAAGGGTATAGATTTCGTTGAGAAAGACATCAATCCGCCAAAATGCCCTCAGCTTCGGCCCATTGAACGCTATTGGGCGATTGCGAAGAGGCTCTTCAAAAAGACTAGTTAAGCAGCTGAGAATATGCAGGAGTTCAAAAAATTTGGGCTAAGGCGTCCAAAAAATGTGATGAAACACTTGTCCGGAACTTATGAAAAGTGTCGGATCAAAAATTCGCAAATTCGTGAAAGAATAATAATAATATCATCCGGTCTTAACAATGTTCCAGTTCAATCCCGTACAATAAAAAATCATCCATTTGTTTGAATAAATATTTTTGATATGATTTGAAAGAAAAATATGTGCATAAACTATTTTCGCTACAGTCCTTTAATTGCTGTAAAGCTCCTGGCATGTTTTTTTTTTGCAGCACCTTTTTCACTTTTTACGCCTTCGTTTCATGTCTCTCCTTTTTTTTGCACATATGATCTCGATTTTCCAACTTTGCAAGCCGCATTTCGCAAAGAAAGGTTGGGATTTTGTTTCAATAATGGCTATCATCTTCTTGTCCATTTGAAGGGAGCAAACTTTTCGGTTTGTTCTGCTTCCAACTTTTTGATCCACAGTCATGGTTAAACAATTTGAAAACACTAAACACGGTACTTTTTGATAGTTTTCGCTTCTTGGCAAGATCGCCTCAGGACATCGTCGAATTTTGATGCCGTTCGTGCGAAATGCGTTTGCGCGCTTCCACTTGGTTCAACGCCATTTTACCAAATGCAACAGAAATATTAACATATTGCCACAAAATAAATTGTACGCTCATTCGGATTTACCCAAAATTGAATAACTTTTACCCATTTTCATAAAACAGGCTGAAAAGTCAAACCATGGGTATGGCGATTCCTGAAAGTGGGTAAATCTTCCGCAGATCCTGAAAAATCTGGTTCAATCCTTAAACTGCTAGTCTACTATTTGTACAATGGACAAATATTTGTACTTTTTAAAGCGGCGACTTCCAGATTTAAAAAAAAGATTAGTCCTTTAGAATTCAGTGAACTGTATCTTTCTTTCTTTCTTAGCGTTACATGCTAATTGCTTTCACAATTCGCTTATTGCTTGCTCTCAACTTAGTGTTCTTAAGGCACTTCCACAGTTAGTAATTGGGAGCTTTCGATGTCAGATATCTTTTTTGCATTAGTATGGTTGTGTGGCAAGTACAACCATACTCTTTGCCCAGGGAGTCGAGAAATTTTCCTTAACGAAAAATTCCTAGACCAGACTGGGAATCGAACCCAGCCACCTCCCCCATGGCGCTGCTTTGTAGCTCCGCCTTTACCGGCTGAGCTAAAGAAGGCTCCCTTATTTATGTGAACTATATGCAATCTGTTCAAACGAAAATGCGGACATGGCTACTGAGTTGGAGAAATTACTCTTTCTTCTAAATGGGCTCATCGATTCGCATCAGCATGTCCCAAAGGCAAAGGAATGCATCCTGACCATCTCAGATTTAGAAGTGCCGATGATAGCTGAATTTCTGCCGAATCAGAATACTATATGGATACCCTAGTAAACAGGGGGGGGGGGGGGGGCTGTTGCCCCCCCCCCTAAATTTTGATTTTATTGTTAGAATTTTATTATTTGTTTCAATATATTATTATTTATTTTTTATCTCTAGAAGGTTGCAAGGTAACTTGTTGCAATACAGTTGATGTTACTCCAATACTACTCAATTAAGTCACAATCAAGTCACTGTAACCAAATATGACGATTTTGTGTTGCTTGGGATGTTTGTCAGATTGCTCCTTTGCCTAAATAAAAAAGCCAAATTACGCGAAGTTGCCTCGATTTTGTAACAAGTTGTAGCAAAAAAGCGTAAAAAATTGACATCCATGAGAAAAAAGTTGTAATTATATAATAGTTTTTAAATAGTAACGAGTAACAATTTTATTACAATATTTTTCCTTTAACCTAGAACCCAACCTATGTAGCCTAAAGTATCTAAAAACCCCAAGCAGCACACAACAGTCAAAACTGGTTTCAGCAGCTCTATTGTGACTTAATTGAGTCACAGAGCAGTCACCTTTACTGGGTTGAAACAAATGTGCTACTAGGGAAATATCTCTTAATCTGTAATGTTAGCTATTAGATAAGCATTGATTGATTTTTTTCCCCGCTAGCTGAAAGTTGAAGAAGCTATGCTCAATAAATTGTTCAGTTCTTGGTTAATCAAAAAACTGAATATTCAAACCTATGCTACAGCTTTCAGAAGCCAAATAATACTAGATTAAGAAGTTGATAATTAGAAAAAGTATCAACGAAAAATATTTATTTGAACTATTCATGGCATGGGTCAAACCGCCCCGTTACCCCGCTTTCCCCGTTTTAGGGTACTGTAGTTTTGTGTTATTGAGAATATATGTTGATCATATCTTACAGTCAGCGTGTGAGAAGCAGAACAGCAAGCTAGTCAGGGCGAGAAGTTGCAGTTGTCTTATCCTATTCAAATAATTTATCCGTTTTTATGAGCATGAGCAGGATAATGAGCATGATTGACCGCCCGAAGTTGTTATTCCGTTACTGCCAGTTCAGCTGTTATTACTCAGAAGATCAACAGATGATGCAAACATGCTCAATGTGTAAAACTGGTGATCCCAAACTAAGGCAATACCGGCGCTGGCCTCGCCCGAATGCAGGTCAAATAAGGAAAGGGTAGGAATGCGTTAACGTTTATTTGGACGTTTTATTGGAAGCCGAGACCACCGCCGCACTTCCACGAGAAATCACTGGGATTTTGGATGACAAGATTGGGTGGCAGCAGGGTTCGTTTTGGTAAACAATAAGCTGAATTCACGCTTCGTTTAGTAAAATATTTAAATACTAGTACCGATTTCTGATTCGAACCGATTACAACAGTAAGGATGCTATTGGGGCCACACACAAAGTGTAATGGTGTTTTTTAATCGGAAAAACAAGGTGATTTTTTATAATGTTGGAAATCCGATTTGATCTGAGTTAAACCAATAATAAGGATGCTATTGGAGCCACTCACAAAGTGTGATGGTGGTTTTCCGTTAGGAAAACAAGGATAATTTTATGAACGCTTGAGAGACGCTTTGTTGTTCTCTTACTGTGCTCACTCGATCACTCGTTACAACGAATTATAGATAACCAAAACAACACGAAACGCGCCATGCTCGATAGGAAAATAGTGCGTAATAAAGCATCGACACAACCTTTCACAGCCGATGCTCGAACCAAACTCTTTTTTCGTAACTTACAATTTTTACTACTGTATTCTACAATCTATTGCACTGCTGTAACTAATAACTGTATCAATCAAGTTGAAGTGTCTAATGAACAATCTATGCTAATCCATTAAAAATTGAAATTGAGGGATTTCGTAAAAATAAGAGTCCGTAGATGCACTTTGTGCCTTCTGGTAACTTTATGTTTCTATTGATATCCATGCTCATCGGTTTAATACCAACCGGGAGAGACTTGGCCTTATACAAATGGATTTCATTATCTCCAGTCCGCTCAACCAATCGCAACGTTTTGTGATAGATTGGACGGATTATTATAATTTGAGATAACTCCATGCAGATGTCTTCCAAGTTTGGCAGATCGACAAGCAATCGGTGGAGAGTTTAGAGGAAGACCGGAAGAATAAGCGATGGTTCTGCGCGTGTTTATAAACAGAAGAACCTTCATAACAAAACGAATCATCGGGTAAAATACATACGGTTTTTTTTTTAATTATAAGCAGTCTAAAGCAGTTATTTGATTCATTTTATAAAGAAGTACCATAAATGGACATTCGAAAGTTTTTCAAAAGTAAGTATAATATTTTCCAGCATGTAATTAAAAAAAAAAACAAGCAAACAAAACAAAACGAATGTTTTTTCATGCAGCTGAAATAACCACGAATAGAAAAATATGCAAAATGGTTGTATTTCTCGAAAATGAACAACAATTTTAATGTAATTCAATGATACACCGTTTTGGTTTCATACTACTCAGATACACATGATTGCTACATATACCGTGTTTCGACAGAACGTGTTTCAGTTGGATCATATCAGATAAATCGGTTCAAATTTCAAAACGCAGATGCAGATGTGTATATAAATTATTTTTAAAATGTTGAGGAATAGCTGTTGGAACGCATATGAATTTCTTTTCGTCATTGATGAATAAAATTTCTTAAATTATTTACTAACTACTCGTGTGTTGAGAATGCAAGTAGCAACAATTCAGCACAAAAAACACAGCTTGCTTACATTTGTTACTTACGTCGTTTTAAAAGGTTATGTTTGATGTTCCTGTTTAGAAAATATCAGATAAAATAATTATACTAAAGGTGAGCAAAGGGGACACAAACCATAAGCTATAAACCACCAAAACTCAAAATGAATGTTTGTTAAAAGCTAATCACTTATTATTTGAACAACCATTAAAAAAATATAATCTATTTTAACGGTGTGAGCATGGTGAGTAAAAAACGGTGTTTCTACTGTGTTGCTTTGGGTGAGAGGGTCGCGGATGAAAAGTACATTTTCAGTACAAACTGCAAACAAATTCGGTGGTTATTCTATACAAAAATCCAACATGACCCGTTAAATGTTTGGCATTCAATGTGGTTTGATTTAAAAACATGGGAAAAATCGAAAGTTTTTAAAATCGTTTTTTTTTTATTCCAGAACAAGCCTAGAATTGTTTAATCTTGTTGCAAGAAACGGACGGGTATTGTCAAATACTTTGGGTGAGAGTAGAGAAGATAATCCACCCGCATTCAGGCGTTATGTCACATAAATGGGGCTCCATTTCCGCTCCATCTGTCGGAACATGAAAATGACCCTACTCTACTGGTCCACCGGGCGTTGTATTGTCCGTTAAGTGTCCGTTAATGTTAATTGTTCAGTATGTGCAACCACTGGTTGGAGACGATGTAATTCTCTCTCTCTCTCTCTCTCTCTCTCTCTCTCTCTCTCTCTCTCTCTCTCTCTCTCTCTAAAAAAAACTCGCCCCCCCCCCCTATTTGAAATCCTGGCTACGCCTATGAAAACCACCCACAACAAAAACCCGAAAAAAAAAAAAAAAAACCCCCCCCCCCAAAAAAAAAAAAAACCCCAAATAAAAAATAAATAAAACACCCCCCTTTTTTTTTTTTTATTTTTTTTTTTTTTCCCCCCTTAACCCCATTTTTGTGTTTTCCCCGGTTTAACCCCCTTTTTTGATTTCCGTATTTTTTCTCAATTTTGGGTAAGTCCGGATGAGCGTGTGAGGAGTTTCAGTTGTCATATAGTTGAAATGTTTCGTCGATCCGTGAAATAATTCAAAAACTGCACTGGAAGAAAAGTTTCTGAAATTTAACGTCGACAGGCTTTATACGAACAAATTAACGGACCCCTCCGTGATAACTTATAAGTGAATAGAAGCTTTGATTAAGTGTGAGAAGCTCAAAATTGATGATCAAAGTATCCCAAAGGAAACATCTCACTAGAAGCCAAATGGAACAGCAGAGGAAGATACACCAAACTGCTCCCAACGGAATGCTAGGTGTGAAGTTGCATTCGCGGGTAAAATGAGCGAATTAATCCAAAACCGTGATGGTAATAAATTTTTGCAGCACTCTTGCGCTCGTACCTCGTCGTGGTGAGAGGTGAATAAAATATCACTGCTTTAGAAACCGGTGTCGACCAAATTCTGGTGGTCCTTTTTTTTCATATATATGGTTGAAGGTGGTTGAATTTCTTATGCGGTTTCCCTTTTATTTATGTAAGATTTAATGCGCGTTCTGTTGGGTTGGTCTCTCGGGTGCCGTTGAATCATTTTGTGGTCTGAAAGTTTTTGTTACATTGTTTTCGCGGTTTGAAACAGTATTATACCACGAATTTTTATGGGTATGAACACAACATATATGTGGGCGTTCACTTAGGTAATCTTTTGTTAATTGAGCGTGCTAAAAAACGATAGGTATTGTTTTTCATTTCAAGATGTAAAGTGATAAGTACTCAAAATTATGTAAGGGTTGCACATCCAAACCAAGGGAGATACATTTCAATCATTCTCTTTAACAAGCTTGATATGAAACAAGCACCGTCTGTTATTTATTATCTTGCAGGCAAAAGTACAATTTAGATGGAAAAAAGATTAAAGAAGAGAAATGTTTCAACGTATAGAACAACGATGCTCATTATATGAAAATGATTATGATGGCAATGAGAGACCTGCTTGAGGGTTAAAGAGAAAAGAGAAAAATAAAAGACATGGTGGCTGGGGCGCGAATTCTTTGGAGGACATTAAAGTGAACCTAGCGACGGCAGCGGTGGATGAACAATCTTTATTTTTAATTTATAAATATTGTTTTAATGATGTTGGGTGTACTTTTCACAAGTCCTCTAGCTACCATAAGACATGCCATGCATTCAACGATGCCTAAAACAGATACGAGAAAAATATAAGGGAAAGTAAAACACCAAAGAACATCACCCTGCCACATTCATGACAAACCATAAAGCCTTCGGGAATTATGAGTAAACTTTAGATTAAAATGAGCTGAACTTTGGTGAAAGCAGTTAAAATGCATCTTCCGAGAAACGCCCGAAATTGAGAAGAAGTTTTAAAGCAAAAAATAAAATCGATTTAGCAGGCAAAGCGGATTCCCGATTTTTTACAACACCGCGCTAGCTATCAAGTATTAAGATATATTTATTTTTGCTTCTGTGTTTAACATGACGGCATTAGGTTTTAAGGTGAGAAACAGTTACTAATGAAATTCAGGGAAGGAGACTGACCTTTTTTTCATCTGAACCAATACTGCGACTCATCAGAAGTTGGTCCCATTCGCATTTTACAATACTGAGTTTTTCGATTCAAACGCAACTTTAACTAATAAACTATTCTTTCAAAATACTGGATAAACTCAATATCAGTGTATTAAAAAACGTTTGGGAAACTAACTATGGGACGGACTTGCAATGAGCTAGAGAGCATTAATCGTCAACTGAGCATTTCCAATTTTCCAACGGATGATGAAGTTTCCAGAGTTCCAGTAGTTCCTCGAAAATCCAGATCAATCTCATCGTGCCATCAGCAGGAAGCTGGGAATGTTACTCGTGTTTTTAGTCGGTACAACGAATGTTTGACCATCGATCGGAAGAAAAAGTGTGGCCAAAATAGATCTCCGTATAGTGTAAAGATCACAAACTGGTAGTAAAAGCTTTCAATAGGAATCCAAACAGTTCAACTGTTAACATGTGTGGCCGTTTTTTCAACTCACAATTTAACAGCGCATCCGCGCTTCAGAACTTACCGTTAATATATCTCATTCCAAAACCAAAACAAAAAAACCAACAAAAATACATAAAAAAAAAAAATTAAATAAAAAAAAAAAAAAAAAAAAAAAAAAAGCCCACCAAAGGACCATTTGAGGGCCCCACCCAAAGGAAAAAACTAAGTGAAATAGGGAAGCGGTACCTATCTTGAGCTCAATAAGCAGACCTCCAGTGGAAATCGGTGAATATGCACTGAATACCGAACACTAAGTACACAAGTTATTCACAATTTATTCGTCCACTTACCGTTAATCGTTTAGCAACGCACAAAACATTCGATTCTGATAATTTTCTTCCAATTTAATACGGAAAAGTTGCCACTGCTATGTACCTATTTTAATAATATCACGAAAAACATTAATCCCATCTGTGTACATATGTTAATCGTACTGATTTTAATCATGAAAAAATATAAACAAGTTAACGCTCTCCACTACTACACCCAAAATTAAATTTCTCGCATGAAGTACATCATTTGACAGCACTTTAATTGTGTTGGATAGCCTGCATATAATCAAGACAAAATGAACGGGTTTGTTTGTTATTCTTCCATGAGAATATTGACAACAAGACTCACCATAACGTTGGGCATAGAATGCTCTATGAATTGAACTAGTGTGCGTGTTGATGTGTATGCTGTACAGTATGTGAGCAGTGCCGCCAAATTCAACAGAGATGGAAAAATATTATTAAATGTGGGATTTTATTTCTCGGTAAATATTGAAAAAATCTACAATTAGAAGTATGTTATTATTTAGTTAATCTATGGAAAAATAAAATAGCTTAACTTTGGGCGATTTGTAGCACTCCCACAAAACAGGTGATATTGATGTACTGCCAAACCCATTTCATTCGAATAAGAGTCATAATAAAATAGTTTGGCAACATCAAGCGTTTACGTCGATTGTAAACACGGTTCAGAATAGGTGCAAGCGTATTTAAATTATTGTGAAAATTAATCCCATAGTTTTCTCGTATTTTATCACGTATTCGTAGATTCTCGTGTGGCAAGTGTAATAAGTGAAGTGTGATTTTTATGGTTTGTGAAATTACGCAACGAAAATGTGTGAGGATAAAGTGCAATTAAAGAGAAAACTTGGAGTCTGGCTCGGGTATATTCCCTAGTACGGTTAGATCAATACGACGAATTTGTAGTGCAAAGGTAAGAAATTGTGTTGAAAATCTGACTGCTCATTATTTTTACGAAATTTAAGTCTCCGAAACGTTTTTGTAGCTTTTAATTATATTCAAGACCTAATTTTATTTGCCAGGATTATATATTTTTGGTTACTGCGTCCGTTTATTGGAGAAATTAAACATCTTTTTACGTTTGAAGTTGGATGACAGCAGAATGTGATGAATATATGTACTATGGTGAACATAGGTTCCGCTTCCCTAGAATCATATTTATTATAAACAACACCACTTACCTCATATTGTACACTCTACTACACTTTGAACAACTGAAACTGACATGAATACATCCGAGGGATGTAAAGTGTCATCAATAAAAAAAACAACAACAACTAGTCGAGACTGCGTCGCTTCGTTTAGCATAAACATAAACATGGGCGTGCGCGAAAGTTTCGTTGTCGCGCAGCACTTAATGAGCAGAAAGAAAGGTTGCTGACTATGCATTGTTTTTTGCTCAGCTGACAATGAAAAGAAATGTTTACAGCTGAGTTTACGCGATGTTCTTGGAAAGTCTAGGTGACGCATCGATTTAACGGTTTTACTGCTGACTGGATGAGGCCGCAGTCTGTTTTGAATTCACAGGTATGCTACACAGTTCAGTTTGAGATGTAGCTAAGAACGTGCATTTAAGCAAAATGTTCGTGCAAGATGCGATAAAACGTGAAGAACTTCACATGTACAAAGACCAAAAGGCTCCGAATCGCGATGAACGACAGAATATGGTGGAGTAATCACGTGCACGGAAGCTATACAACCAGCTGTTGAAAAGCAGACTTCCGGCAACCTCCAAGGCTCATGTTCTTTACTGCTCATCATAAGTTCGATGTTCCTGAGGACATTAGGAAGCAGGAGATGTCAACGTACCTAAAGAAATGCCACCAAAAGCGTCTACTTTCACTTCTGAGGTCAAACGATGGGCAGATTTAGCTCAGGAGGTCAATTTCATGCCGATGCCTCTCAATCCCCCGAACGCACCGGAACTGCGGAAAATTGAGAAGTACTGCATCATGAAACAAGCACTTCGGAAACATCCTAAGGAAGTGAAATCGAAGAAAGATATGAACTATAAATGGATTTCGATACAAAAACCAATTGGTCCAAACGTTGTACATGATCTTATGTGTAGAGTGAAAAGAAAGGTTCGTGCATTTGGGTATGGTAATGAAATTGAATTAAGCACAAGCTATATAATATGTTTTGTTTTATTCTCTGAAAATTTGAATACAATCGGTTGAATATTTTCTTGTGATACAATTTGATTCCGTACACCCTTTGTGAATTTATTCAGTTAAGTATTTTTATGCAATAATACACTGAATTATAGGTTTGATTGGTAGTCGAGAATATTCAACATGGCTGAAGCCAACGTTTTCCTTACTGTCGAAAATAAGACCCTATACCATTCTCAAGATGGGTATTTTAATTTAAATATATAAATGTTATGGTCACAATCCCATCAGCATTACAGAGTCTTTATTTCAATTGTTATGGTGTAGAAAGAATCTTAGCTAATTTAGTTTGATTAGCACAGGGTTTAAAATGATAGAAAGGGTAACAGATGATTCTCAATGCAGCCCACGCTAGCTTGCGTAACTTCTTGAACACTAGGAAACTAACAAATTTTTGTGAACAAACGATCAACATCAGGAAATATCTTCTTGTTCCGGCAGATCTCCCTAAAATGCCACGGAAATCTAGCCTCAACTCCCCAATTGATTTCCCTGCCATATCATGTGCATGCCGCGAGAGTCAGTAAAGTGCGGGAACCGTGAAGTTGTTAAGATGTATGCGTTCAGAATGTTGCCTTCATTTTGTTTCGGCCATTTTCAACGTTGCGTCCTAGCATGCAAAACAGAGTGTCTAAATCGTGCTCGCACAAAACCATATTATTTCCATACCATCGTGGCAAAATCACTAGTGGTTGTATCTACTGTATCGAATGTAATTCAAGTGCTCGATGCAATCTCATGACTGTTAAGACACCAAGATGATGATGAAACAGAAAACACGATGCTACAGCGATCGTAAGAAAAGTTACCAGTGTTTTTAAATGTTACCCTAATCTTTGTTTCAGAGATCTCAGAAACAAGTTATTACTTACTTTATTAGTTAGGCCAAAGCCTGCGTGCCTTGTGTTGTGTATTCAGAACTCGGCACCAGTACCAAGTACATGGCCCACTGCTGTACATCAACAGCCTTACAGTTTTTGAAGAGTCCGTAGGTCGCTTTACACTTGATCGATCAATCTAGCCCTTTGTGTGCCTCTTCGTATTGTACCAGAAGATTCGTTCACGAAAAACTAATTAATGTGGTATGCATCCCTGGACTCAGCCTAGTTTGCAACGATCGATTACATTATTTTATTATAACTCATGCTCTATTTGCTCTATTTGAGCTCTATGCTACATCCACTTGCTTCGATAAGGTTAATAAGAGATTTGATAGTTGATCTCATGTATCACGAGAAGTTAGACAACTCATTTTATAAAGTCAGAAACTTTCGAGAGATACGGATGTAATGTCGGTATGAGCACCAAATTGGGTCTATTCATGGATGCAATTTCGACCCATTCGATAGACTTCTCGTTAAAGGCAATCTTCGAACGGTTTGTTTTTCTTGACTTTCTGATTTACGGCAATGCCAGCTATATTCGTTTACTCGACACAACATTTCACAAAATAAACTAAAATAAATGCTTTGAAACACTTAAATGATTTCACACATGATTCATCGACTACTTAATCCATTTTTAATTCACGTTACACAGATTTTGTTCCTTTGGTTTTTGTTTAGATGAGCCAAGCATGGGAAAATTCATTCACTCGCATGAGCACCACCGATATAAAATAGCAACCCTCGGTTGATAACAGAATAGTGAAGGAATGTGATGTTTCCTACATATCCTGTAGAAAGAATAAACGAGGAAAACAGAATCATGCGAAACAAATTTTCTTCTGTACGTTATACCTGAATGAATGCGTTGCCACTGAACGCAAGCGATTTGAATACACTGAACGAGAATAATTTGACTCAGTGAATGCAATCAGCTGGAATGATCATAGCAGAGATACGGCTTAGTATGACGCTTACTGTTTTTATGTTGCCTTTGATTGCTTAACATCATGTTAGATCATTATTTGAAATGTTAAATCATGGTTAAGGTATGATTTGAAGAAATGAGTGTGATTCAATCAATCTCGCTCCGCTGAATCAAACAAAATGCAATCGTTACTGATTCAGCGGGTAAAAAATAGGCACTGAGAAATCGTCCACACTGCTACAGCCCGATTCATTCAGTATACGATCAGGTGCCAGTTTTTCTCAATTCTTTTTCCTACGAATAGAATGAAAGCAGACTAGTAATGAACAGAATCGGAATAACTCAAACGTGGTACGGCTCACTTCTGAACGTAGATGCTTCTGAGTGAGAAATGAGTGCAAAGTGAACCGATTTTTCCCATGCTTGAATCAAAAACTAATACATTTTTAATGAAAATTGTACCAATATTTTTTTTTACTATGTTATTAATACAACAGGCTATAGTTGAGAACACAGAGCAAAATATGTCCCTGACATTGAGTCTACGGTTTTCTTGTTAAATAGTTTTAATTTTATCGATGTGTACAGTTAGTTCATAACGTGTGACTATTTTATGTATATCTAAGCTGCATTACTCAGTTTTTCGTTGCAATGGCCAAAATTAGATCTGTTTAGCTTAATCAGCGAGTTCATGGTGAGTAAAAAGTAAAGAAAATTGAAAACAAAGCGGAAGTGAGCAATAAGAAATTTATTAATAACTAGCTGAACCCGGTGCGAGCGCTGCTACACTTGCAACTAAATGATTGAAAATTTAATAGAACTGGCACGTTTATTGTTGTTTTTCGGAATGAGTTTTTTTTCTTGACTAAGCAGGGGTTCAAACTTCTATCAGAACATGCTTCTTACTCGAGAAAAACACGTTATATTTTTTTTAGTAACCTGGAAAATTATCATGTTTGGTAGAAATTTGTGTTTCATTTGTATCGGAGTTCTCCCTTCCAGAGGGTGGAGGTTTCTCGAGCTATGCAGAAATTTGTGTTTCATTTGTATGAACGCCCCTCTTCATGAGAGAGAAGAGGTCTCAAACAATCATAAGAACCTTCTCCAGCCCCAAAAACCCCTGCACACAAATTTTTACGCTGATCGGTTCAGAACTTTCCGAGTCTATAAGGGTCAGACAGACAGACAAAAATTTATTTTTATATATATAGACATCCTGCCTTCAAAAACCCCCATATGCCAAATGTGGTTACATTTGCTTGATTAGTTCTCGAGCTATGCAGAAATTTGTGTTATTTGTATGGGAGCTCCCCCCTCCTCTTCAAAGAGGGGGACGGGTCTTGAACTGCCATAGAAACATTTTTTGCCTCCAAAAACCAAATTTGGTTTCATTGGCTTTATTGGCTCTCGAGTTATGCTAAAAATTATGTTTCATTTGTATGAGAGTCTCCCCTTCCAGAAGGCGGAAGAGTCTCAAACCACCATAAAATATTGTTCTACCTCAAAAACCTCTACCTGCCAATCTTGGTTTCATAGGCTTGATTAGTTCTCGAGTTATGCAGAAACTTGTGTTTCATTTGTATGAGAGCCCCCTTTTCAGAAAGAGGAGGAGTTTCAAGCCACCTTAGAAACATTTTTTGCCTTATTATAGCAACCTCAACATGCCAAATTTGGTTCGATTTGCTTGATTTATTTTCGAGTTATGAAGAAATTCATGTTTCATTTGTATGAGAGACCCCTCTTTTAGAAGGCGGAGGTGTCTCAAACCACAATAAAAACATTTCTTGTCTTCAAAACCCACCTCATGCCAAATTTGGTTCCAGTAACTTGATAAATTCTCGAGTTATTCAGAAATTTGTGTTTCATTTGTATATGAGCCCTCCTTTCAGAAATGGGAGGGGTCTCGAGTCACCTTAGAAACATTTCTTGCCTTCAAAAACCTTTACCTTCCATTTACTTGATGAGTTTTCGAGTTATGCAGAAATTTGGGTTGTATTTGTATGGAACCCCCCTCCCCCTTCCAAAGGGTGGAGAAGTCTACCATAGAAACGTTTTTCACCTACAAAAACTTGGTTCCATATGCTTGCTAAGTTCTCGAGTTATGCAAAAATTTGTGTTCCATTTGTATGGGAGCCCCCCTCTTACAGAGGGCGGAGGGGTCTCGAACCACCTTAGAAACATTTCTTGCCTTCAAAAACCTTTACCTTCCAAATTTGGTTCCATTTACTTGATGTGTTTTCGAGTTATGCAGAAATTTGGGTTGTATTTGTATGGAATCCCCCTCCCCCTTCCAAAAGGTGGAGAAGTCTACCATAGAAACGTTTTTCACCTACAAAAACCTGGTTCCATATGCTTGCTAAGTTCTCGAGTTATGCAAAAATGTGTGTTCCATTTGTATGGGAGCCCCCCTCTTACAGAGGGCGGAGGGGTCTCAAACCACCATAGATACATTTTTTGCCTTCAAAAACCGCTACTTGCCAAATTTGGTTCCATTTGCTGGATTAGTTCTCGAGTTATGCAGAAATTTCAGTTTCATTTGTATGAGGAGCCCCCCCCCCCATTATAAAGAGAGGAGGGATCTCAAACCACCATAGAAACATTTCTTGCTTCCAGAAAACTCCACATGTGAAATATGGTTCCATTTGCTTGATCAGTTCATGAGTTATGCAGAAACTTCTGTTTCATTTGTATGGGAGCCTCCCTTGTCAGAGAGGAGAAGGATCTCAAACCACCATAGAAACATTTCTTGCTTCTAAAAACTCTCACATGCTAAATTTGGTTTCCTTTGCTTGATTAGTTCTCAAGTTATGTAGAAATATGTGTTTCATTTGCATGGGAGCCCCCCCCCCCTTCAGAGAAGGGAGGGGTCTCTTACTATCTTAAAAACCTTCCCCGGTCCCAAAATCTCCTGCATACAAAATTTCACGCCGATCGGTTCAGTATTGTCTGAGTCTATAAGTATCAAACAGACAGACAGACAGAAATTCATTTTTATATATATAGATAGATGGCTCAATTCCTTCGAAATAAACCGGTTACCCCGAGAACAACAAAAATTTTTTGATTTTCCCAAAAAAAAAGATTTTTTTTATACAAAGGCCCCCGGAAAGGTCTAGGCTAACACTACATCCTGTTACCCTATCACACACAAAAAGAGCCAAGAAACGAGCCGAACTGTCAACAAACAAGACATTGCTGACCAAGTTTAATTGGGTCATAATGGGCGACGAACGATATACGTGCAAGTCGTACACAACGACAGAAACCCTCAAAATAGACGGCGCTAGTGGTGTAGTGGTAAGCGTCATTGCCTCTCACCCCATTCTGTCTGGTATCAATTCAAGTTGGCGCCGTTGGGATTTTCTGACACGTCTTCCTTCAGAAGGGAAGTAAAACCATTGGTCCCAGCTCATTTGTTCATGGGTTCGACTTTTAGGATTCGGGTCGTCTCCCTGGCTTGACGAACCAGCCTCAGGCTGAAAATACGTAAAAAGAAACGTAAAACAAACCCTTCAAACTCTCCGAATCGGCACTCAATATAAGAATGATGAGCAAGTTGGAAATGAGGAATAGTTCAATCTAAAGTGTCGTTCAGCATGAAATATGCTGTATCAGCAGACTTACGAAATCTGATGAAAGCTGTGAAACGTAAATGTAATCAAACAATTATCCTTAATTTTGTTGTCATTGAGCTTCAAAAGGAAGCAGTGTTTGATCATTTATTCAATACCATAACCAATGCGCACCTAATTTTGTTTGGACACATTTTTCCGTTCCACCATATAATACTTTAACTCTTTCCCAACTTGATTGTATTAACGAAATACAAATAAAAAATATCGATCTTGTAATAATTTAAGTCATAAGTCGGGTAGGATTTAGAATTAATAATTAACTCTCATATTTTTCTTTACTGGCAATTCAAACTAACTGCTTATAACAAATTGCTTATTGCCTGCTCAATGCTCTAAGTTCAGTTAATTATTGAGATCACTCGATGCCATGTACCATTTTGCAATAGTAAGAGTCAAAGAGTCGAGATGTTTCCTTACGAATAGTTCCTAGACCAGACCATCACCGATTAAACTACGCGAGGATTAAACTGTATCAGGAGTGTAAAGCATATGTAGAGCAGTGTATATTGCTGTTTGCATGTGTGTTTGCATGCCGAATTTTTTCATATTTTTCAACCATTTAAATTTAATGTAAAAATACGTCTATGCTTACAATGAAGTGCAATTGTGGAAATTAAAAATCGGAAATGTAACAAAAGTTGTCTCATCTTGATCGCTTTCAACACTGTCCATGATGCATCGATTTTCATTTGAACTTCACCAATCGATAGAAAATCTTTCTACGCGGATTTTTTAAATGAACAGTTGATATTGTTCAATGAAAATGGCATTAATCAAAGTTCGTGCCTTAAAATAACGTTTGCATACTCAATTCACTAAATGCACAGTATTCTTCCAGCACAGATTTCAATTGTTTGTAACCGAGATCTCATATGCTGCTGTGAATGATATATAAGAGGTGTACTTTCACCGAAAACTTCATTCGATCGGCAGCCTTGGATTGGATAGAAGCGACGAGGAGCCAGAGTTGGATTGAAAGTTAGCAATGGCGGTGAACCCAGTGTTGCATTAGCGGACAGCCGGTTGCTGGTTCTTCTTTATTAGCATTTCCAGCTTATTGCATTCCATTTAGGTAATTGTTTGCTCAGAACATAGAGTTTTAATTGCACTTCTAGAGTTTTTAATTGAGAGCTTTAAAGGTCAACCCCAATTCGTGATATTTTATATTTTTCATCGGAATGTTGCATTATATCCTGAGGAGACAACACAGCAAAAATGTATTTGCCTAGTTTTCGGATTTTTTCTGCTTAACAATTTAAAGCTCCAGCTTGACTGTATGCTGGGAATCACTGCAACCGCTCGCGATGGTCATTCTTTATCGCTTAAAAGACCACACGGAAGGATACCATATCGGTTGGTGCGAATAATACGCGTTGTTTTTGCATTATTTATATAGAATTTATGTGCATCAGAACTTTTAAGGGCTTAGCATAACCATGAAAGATTTAGTTTATAAAATTTCAGCGAAATTATATTCGAATAAGTTAATATTATCATATTTCCGTTCTAGAGAAAAAGAACCTAACCGTTGTAGGTGATTTTTATTAAAGTATTATTATATGGTAGAATCCGTCAATATTGAAGTCGAGCGACCCGTTTTAGGGTCACTGAATTATGTTTTCTGCAGTCGGATCATATCTGTCTTGGCCTCTCTTAGGTTGAAATCTTGGTTTTTTTACGGTCAACGCTTAAAACAAGACGCTTTGTTTCTGAAATATCAATAGGCCAAATCAGACTTATTCTGACAGTTTCTCCAGCAAAAATCTCCAACAGATTTGTTCGTATTAAGTCCAATTCCTGCCATGCCACTCTAGGACCGGTTTTCAGAATTGTTTCTCCGGCTCCTCACCCGGTGTGAAGTTATGAACCCCCAGGTTATCGAAAATTTTGAGAAGCTCCTTGAGTTGAATCCTCAAACTCGCTTCATGACTTTGTACCATTTGTACATTACGCAGGATGTCAGCCCTTCGCCGAATATTCCCAATCGTGTTTGCTTCGCCGACTTCGGCAGTTCGGTTCATTTTGATTTATCCATGAAGCAAGAGTTTCGTGCAATTCCAGAGCATCATCGTCCTATGATTGCTCCTGTGATATTTTCTGCAAAGTTTGGCCAAGTTAATTCCACTAAATCGTTCTTCACTGACGGATCATTGATAGAGGAGTCAGCAGGCTTTGGTATATACAACGAAATTTATAGCGCCAATCGTAAACTTCAAGGTCCTTGTTACGTATATGGCGCTGAATTAGCGGAAATGCACTTTACGCTGGAAATTGTTGCCTCACTAACACCGGATCAGTACGGATAGTCTCAGTTCTGTAGAGGCTATTCGCTCCTTGAGGCCGGAAAAGCACTCCTCGTATTTTCTCATGAAAATACAGGAGCTTCTAAGTGCTTTATCTTCGCGTTATTTTATCATCACCTTTGTACGAGTTGCTTCTCATTGTTCAATCCTGGGCAATGAGAGAGCGGACTCACTTTCAAAGGTGGGCGCTATGGAAGGCGATATTTACGATCGACAAATCGCCTTCAACGAATTTTTTACTATTTTTCGTCAACAGTCACTCGTCAGCTGGCAGTATAAATGGAGTAAAGGAGATTTTGGGCGATGGCAACATTCAATCATCCCAAAGGTGTCAAAGAAATCTTGGTTTTGGGGTATGGATGTGGGTCGAGACTTCATTCGTGTGATGTCCAATCATTATTCTTTGAACGCTCATTTATACCGTGTTGGGCTGAGCGACAGCAATCTCTGTGAATGTGGACAAGGTCATCAGGACGCAGATCACATTATTTGGTCATGTGCTGAGCATCGGGGGTCAGATCTGAGCTTTATGATTCCCTTTGGGCTCGAGGTAGACAACCCAATGTACCAGTTCGAGATATTTTGGCTCTGCGTGACCTGGAGTTTATGAAACTCATTTATGTGTTTTTGACTAACATTAGCCTTAGATTGTAGTTAGTTTAACCTGTATGTTTACTATAAGTTTTTTTTACCCGTGTTTGTGTGTGTTTTTTTTTCTTTCTCAAAAATGTTCAAGTCAAAGTCAAAAGAAGCCGAAAGTTGTATAGTTTTAAGTTTTTTGACAATTTAGAATTTAAAATAAAAGTGTTATGTAAACCATGCTTCAAATTCCCGCCCATCTTACCATCCTTTCAATTGTAATTCCTATTAACCTCGAGAAAGCCGCGAGTAATCGGTTCAGCCCCCTTAACGTTAGTTTTCAGATAATTGATGTATATAAATATGAAATCTTGCTCCTGTAAAGTGAATTTGATTGAGCCTGTACAAATAAATGATCTTAAAATAAAAAAAGTCCAATTCCTCCGACAAAATTCTCTTTTCATCACCAACCACGAGCCATATTCAGGGCTGGTCCAAATAACTTGAAGAAACCAACAAAAATACCGGTACTATTCAAGGTTGCAAGCTTGTTTCAGAAGTGTTGTTAGGAATTTGTAATACTAACATACGTCAACAATACGGTCGTACTTTGAACAGCGCCGTCCAACGCCGTTATACTTGTTCTAAATACGACTGAGTAATAGCAATGAATGGCGAGAATAGGTGCAATGTTGAAGTAGCGCTCCATCGTAACACGAATCGCCCAAAAAGATTGGTGTCAAATATGCTTCGAGCTATTCTAGTTTCCGAGAAGTTTGAAGGCGTCTCAAGACATCACGTGTTGATTCCAGAATCATACGATAGGCAAAAAATCTTCATCATTCATCGTTCGTTGTATGCGTATGCATTTCTCTAATTTTCTGAAGTTATTTCTACGGTAACAAATTAAAGTTATCGAATACTTTCGTTAAGTTTATTAATACCTTGTATTATTTGTTGGGTTTATTAAATTTTGTACAATCCTGATGAAAAAAAAAAGATGAACATTTTATTGCCCATACATACAGTATACAGTACGAAAAAAAAACACGTCATTTTGATAAGTTCGTTCACTGAGCATCTGTATGAATATTTATTTTGGTGTGCGCTTTATTTCTTCCACCACTGTTTTCACTGTCAAACAAGCCGACCATCGAGCACGAGGCTGGAGGTGGCTGAGTTCAATTTCCAGTCTGGGGTAGGCCTGTTACGTAAAAGACATTTTCTCGACTTTCTGACCATATGTTATGGTCAGCGGCTAGATAGTCATGAAGAAAATGAATATATTTTTTGGCTCATGAAGTAGGGTAACGGGATGTAATGTTAGCCTATCACCTTCATTCGGCCTATGTACCAAATATGTCATTAATTTAGCGATAATCAACAAAATCATGTTGCTATTAGGATGACCGATGTAATCCGAAGCAATTGAGATAATATTAATCAACTTATAGTTGTCCCCTTCCGCGTAATTTTCGATTTCTTGAACTTTTGGAGCATCATGATTTCACTGGTTAAGCTGAACAGATGATCTACACGATCTTCAAGTGATCTAAATTTGGCTTAATTGATTCGATAAAGTGAGTAATTCAGTCTGGATGTACAGAAAATAGTTACACGTTACAAACTAACTGTTCACATAGTGAAAATGACAATGATTTTACAAGAAAATCGCAGACCCAATGTTGGGGACATATTTTTTTGTATGTTCTCAACTATGGCCTGTTGTATCAATAACGTAGTAAAATGGTTGTTTTTGATAAAATTTTAAGTGGAAATGCATGAGTTTGCGGTTGTTTATATTCAAGTGGCTCATCTCAACACAAACCGAAGGAACAAAATCATTGTATAGTGAATTAGAATGTTTTCATTATTGAATGGCTGATAAATCATATATAAACATCACTTAAGTGTTTCGAAGTTTTATTTTAGTTTGCTTTGTGAAATTTTGTGTTAAGCAAAGCGAATACAGCTGGCAATGCCTTAATTCATAAAATTAGAAAAAAAACCCGCACAAAGACTGCATTTAGTAATAAATCCATCGAATGGGACGAAGTTGCATCCATGAATAGACCCAATTTGGTCCTAATAGACCGACATTAAATCCATATCCCTCGTTAGTTTCTGACTTCATAAAAAGAGTTCTATAACTTTTCGTGATACATACTACCAAATGTCTTATCAAACTTATCTTAGCAAGTGTATAACTAGTTGAATCTCACTTACAGATTAAACATTTTATAATAAAAAATGTAATCGATCGTTGCATAATAGGCTGAGTCAAGGGACACATACCCTACTAGCACACCAGTCCAAAGCTTAATGATTCGCCTTCAATAACGTAGCTCACACCAACACACTCTCAAATATTCTGTCAAAATAACACAGCGAATCAAAACAAAAACAAAGATACTTGTACCGAAAGGTACCGAAAAGCGCAAGAGTGTATTGCAAGGTGCAGACTGCAAGGTGTATTTTGAACCTAGGGGTTCTTCAACAGTGAACCATTCTCAAAACGCTAGTTTCATATTGATTGTTGGTATGGTTGTACTTGCCACACAATCATGCTAATACTACTTTGATCAAAAAGTTCCCGGATCACCACCATGTGGCGCTCTCAGTCACCCGATTTGAGTTTTCGGTTTTTTAGATTGCCACATCTGTCATTAACAAGACATTCTATGGAATTTTTAGATTGATAGCTTGACATTTGCAAAAGTTACGCCGTATTGAGTAAATCTGCGATTGTGTGTGCACTCTTTTTTGTACAATTTTCAAAAATGAATTGAATTTACAACAACGAATTTCTATTGAATTTTATTATAATGGTCCGATGGTATTTCAAATGTTAGAAAAGTGTTTCGGTAACGATACTCTGAAGAAAACAGTCGTGCATCAGAGGCATGAACGTTTCAGAAGTGGCCATGAGTCCGCAAACGATGATGAGAGACGTGGTAGGCCAACGACATCGAAAACCGACGAAAAAATCAACAGAATCAAAAAACGGATGACCACAGACCGCAAATTGGCCATTAAAAAGATGACAGAGGAGTTGGAAATTGCTTTTAGATCCGTTCAAGATATTGGTTAATGATTTGGGCCTCAGACGTGTCGCTTCAAAGCTTGATGAAAGACCTGAATTTCATGCAAAAAACGTCGCAAAATACGCAAAATTCTAAGGCCGAATCTGACCCATCATTCATCAAACGGATCATTACTGGAGATGAGTCGTGGATTTATGACTATGACCCGCAATCCAAATAAAAAGCGAGTGAATGGCATGCACCGAATGAGCCACGACAGAGAAAACTACGTCGTTTTCAGTCGAAAAAAAGGCGATACTCACAGTTTTCATGGACCACCCACCTGGGTGTTGTGTATCATAAATTCCTTCCACGAAGCCAGACCGTCAACAAGGAGTATTATTTGGGCGTTATGAGATGGTTACGTGAAGCAATTCGTCAAAAAAAGACCGAATGTGTAGGCAAACAACTCGTGGATCTTGCTCCACGATAACGCACCGTCACATAATACCATCGTTATCTGTGAACATGTGGCTAAAAACGAAACGAATACCATTCAGCAACCACCGAATTCACCTGCTTTGGCTCCCTGAGACTTTTTCGACTCAAGAAACCGCTCCACGAAACGTGTTTAAGTGCCCGGTATGACATCATGGAAAAATCGAAGATTACTCTGATGGCCATACCGCGAACCGAATATACAAAATGTTTCGAGGATTGGATCAACCGCTGGCATAAGTGCGTTGCAGTCGATGGGAAGTACTTTAAAGGGGACAATATCGATTTTGATGTATAATCTTGTATTTTCAATTTCCTGAATAAATTCTAGAAACTTTTTGGTCAATGTAGTATAGTAGTGGTACTGGCATCTCAAGTTCTCCAATAATAACTGAGGAGGTGCATTTAGAGCACTTAGTTGAGAGGAGCTGGCATTAAGCGTATTGTGATAAGTAATAAGCTTGCAATGCTAACAAAGAAAATCAGCAGGAAATCTGGAGATAAATGTCAAACAGCAAGGCTTCAATAACACACATGAAAACAACTCACTGCATACACTACAACTGCAATGTAACGCAATCGACAAAAGCATGTGTAAGATTTCTGAATTGTTTTAAAACTTAAGAGACTATCCCTTTGAGCCTGGAACATGATACAACAAATGAATGTTGCAGAACTTTCCCCTTATTAATGTTAAATCAATTCGCATTCCTCATAATTTATTTTTTTATAGCCTTTTCAAGTCTGCATGGCAATCACTATGGAGAACGTATCGTTTATATTTATGCCACACTATGAGCAAATAATTTTTCAGTTGCAGTTTATGGGACTATTCAACTATTGATTGAACACGTTTGAATTTCCCATTATTAAAAATTAAATCTTACATAAGAAATTGCTCTCAAATTATGTTTGATGATACTAACATGAGGCTTCCAAGGTGGACAGTTATTAACTAGAAGGATGCCAACTTGCTACCGTTAAAGTAAAGATATAAGTAAGTTTTTTTAAATTTATTTTTTATTTTGGGTGTACAATTATTTTTTTTCTAAAGGACATACAGTTATGGAATTGCTACTCCTTGGTTGGTAAGTTCCTATGAACGAAGAGGTGCAATTTCATTGCAGTATGTTATGAGGGAGATGACATTTGTGCTTTTGAAATTTCATGCTAAAGCTTACTAGTATCTTCACCTGTTGTATTTCCAGGAGGTGTACTCAATTATAGACAAACTTATTTAAACGGTTGTAAATAAATTGTAAATTTAGCTTCTCAGGTAGAATATTGTTCTTCGTATAATATCGTTCGCGAGCAACAGTCGTGTGTGACACTCGAAAAAAGAACATAACAGGTTTTGTTTGCTCAATTAGTCCTTCTGTTATGAATGTCCAAGAATGCTATAAGTTACGTGGATACCAATTATAAAAGTAATCATTTAAAATCCTAGTATTGCCAATGGAGTAGTCACAACTAGCCTGGTGTAGATATGATAGCGGATAATATATTACCAGGTATTTGCAAACAAATGTATTCAGCTCTGAAGAAAAATGTTCCCTCTTTGAACATCCAAACGTTTCAAGCTATATTAACCTCAGAGAACATCGCCAATTTCGAGTTTAATGAGAAAACTTATCAAAAAGAAAATAAAAAAAAATAGTCATAATTAACTCTACGTCCAAATCAGTGAAAACTCACGTCCATTCACCCAACGACAAAGCAACAAAATGGAATTGGAAAAGAAACTCTCGTAGAGATAAAGATGAAAAAACGACAACTATAAAAACCGGAATGGATTACTCAAGAGAGTTAGTGAAAACATAATCTACAAAAAATGAAAAATAGTTGCAGGACATACTATTGGGAAGCGGACGAAGATAGACACACTGAACCGAAGAAAAAAAAGACAGCTCAAACAAAAAGTTTATCCTGGAAAGCCAACAACTATTTCATTTTGACGTGACAATTAAAAACTTTCCCCTAGTTTTAACGTGACAAAACGGCAATAATGTCTCCCGCTGGGTGGTACTATTGCACATTCCACGATAGTTCAGTGAATTTGTGATAACGAAACTCTGTGAAACGATCAGATGGAACGAATTGCACTTACGTTCGGCAAAATCCCTGACTTTTAGAAAGTTTGTTCTGCTGCGACAAGGTGACTTTATGTGGTTACCTGTTATAACGGTTTATTTTCAATCAAAGTGATAACCGTTTGTAATTCAGTTTTTCTCTATTAAAGATGAATGCCCGTAAAAAGCTGGGGTCTCATAAAGGGTGATACGGTCAAAATTTGGTCAAGGGAAAACGCGTGTAAATCGGTGAAATCGTTTATTTAAAAAATCAAATTAAATTTCTTTTTCAAGTTCAATTAGTATAAAATTCAGGAAAAATATTCAGTTAGGCTTCCGCTTTTCCAAATCCGAATTGCCGGGCCTTACGCTTGACCCCTGCCATCAGATTTTGTACAGCCACCTTGTCCACCTTCTTCGCCGCAGAAAGCCAGTTTGCCTTGAACTGCTGCTCGTCCTTAGCAGTTTTTTTGGTCTTCTTTAGGTTCCGCTTGACAATAGCCCAGTATTTCTCAATTGGGCGGAGCTCTGGCGTGTTGGGAGGGTTCTTGTCCTTGGGAACCACCTGCACGTTGTTGGCGGCGTACCACTCCATGGCCTTTTTACCGTAATGGCAAGATGCCAAATCCGGCCAAAACAGTACGGAACAACCGTGTTTCTTCAGGAAAGGCAGCAGACGTTTATTCAAACACTCTTTCACGTAAATTTCTTGGTTGACAGTCCCGGAAGCTATGAAAATGCTGCTTTTCAAGCCACAGGTACAGATGGCTTGCCAAACCAGATATTTCTTTGCGAACTTTGACAGTTCCGTGTGCTTGAAAATATCTGCTACCTTTCCTCTTCCTTTTGCCGTATAAAACTCCTGTCCCGGAAGCTGCTTGTAGTCGGCTTTGACGTAGGTTTCGTCGTCCATTACCACGCAGTCAAACTTCGTCAGCATCGTCGTGTACAGCCTCCGGGATCGCGCTTTGGCCGTCGTATTTATTGCGATTTGGAGTCACTACCTTCTTGTAAGTCGATAGTCCGGCTCGTTTTTTGGCTCGATGCACGGTTGTAGACGATACACCCAGCTTAATTGCGGCATATCGGAGAGATAGGTTAGGGTTTCGCTTGAAACTACCGGCAACTCTCTTTGTCGTCTCAGCGGCTTCCGGTTTTCGATTTCCCCCCGATCCAGACTTCCTGGCTGTCGACAAACGTTCCCCAAACACTTTAATTACATTTGTAACGGTTGATTTGGCAACTTTGAGCGATTTTGCCAACTTTGCGTGCGAGTAGCTCGGATTTTCGCGATGCGCGAGCAAAATTTTGATACGCTGCTCTTCTTGCTTGGACGGCATTTTGACAACTGAAGAGTGAATTCCAAAATCAAAATAGGAGCAACATTCTACACACACACACCTTCAAAATGAGGGGTGTTCAGGTTTTTTAAATGCAAAATTGAAAGAAATACGTCAAGTTGATATTGACCAAATTTTGACCGTATCGCCCTTTAGCGTAGTTGGTAAACGCATCAAGTACAATTAATCGTATTGTTCATGACGATAAGATAATAGAATAGAATCTGAGGTAAATTTAGACATCAACAATAAAATTAGAGGGTTGTTCTGTATCTTATCCATGGCAAAAAATCACTTTTCTCGGAAAAGAAATGAGATAATTCTCATTGATTGTTTCGTTTCTTAATTTTTAAAAACTCTTGCCATACGAGATGAATATTAAATCTATTTAAATCACAAAATTTTTCTAATACATGAGCAATAAGATTAGTAGGATTATTAAACAATAGGAATAGCAATGAAATTAGTAGGATTATTAAAAGAAACGATGTGTTATACTGTGTAACAAACACCTACCAATAACTAACAGATTTTCTTTCGGTATCAGGAAATTTGTGTCACTGAATACTACCCACCAGACTGATGCCAATTTTCGATTTCTGCTCCAATGTGCGTAGACAATTTTACAATAGATCATTAGAGGTCTCTCAAAATCTGAACTTGTTTGTGTTGAAAGTGACGCGAGTGAGCGCGAACCTTGTGAAATTTCTATGAAAATAATAACTATAAAAAACCAATATTTTGCGTTTTCATCGCATTAATATTTCCCCATACCAATCTGTAAAATTTACAAATTTGCCGAAGATCACTTTTCGAAATTTTCCCAACAAACATTGCACGATTGTTCAATTATTTCACAAAAGTTATTTGGATTTTATTGGTAAGTGTCTTTATTGGAAGGTAATATTATATGGATCAATTACAGCATATGTTCTTGAGTAACACCGCCTTTAAAGTTTTTAACAGCTTCGTCGCAAATTGGAAGAATTACGACACCCTGTGCTCGTTTATTTTCGACAGCATGTATGACCACACACAATAATCCAAAGGTTTTAGATCTGGTGAACTGGGAGGCCATACATCCTTGGCCAAAAGACCGGTCATCAGTTTTGGACCAAATTCGTTGAATGAATATTCTGAAGCTTGGCTTCATGACATTCTGTTAAACTTCATAAAATATAGCGTTAATCTTAACGTAGGTCTCAATGAAAACAAGCGGAGACTGCTGCAAGACAAATAACTTTTCATCGAAAAAGACTAAGTCTCGTCCAGCGTGCCGCGATAGTTGTTGAATTGCTCTTTCAAGCTTTTTCTTCTTGGATGATTCCAATACTCCGTGAACTTTTCTCATTTGCACCAGCGTCTTCTTGGATGACATGTTCCGTGTACGGCTGGCAAAATGATTCAAAAGGATCTACGCAACGATTTCATCAAAGGCCTGGTGTAGAGGTTTCTACTCTATTCAGAGTCCCGCCAGTAAACCTTAAAAAAAAAAATTCACAAAGTTTGCATTGTGCGGTAATTTTTTTTTTTTGTATTTTATTTTTATTTAATTTAATATTTTTTCACATGGTATTTTTTTCAGAATGAAAAAGTTATTATTAACAACTTTTATCAAAACATCAGGCCAATCAAACTTACCGTTTTGGTCTAACAATTTTATCCAACCATCAATACTGCTGTTGATCATGCTGTTGATCTCAACCCATGCACACAAATGCACTGTAGATTTGCACTCGCGCTCTGTATCTGTATTTTGATGTTTTAATTAAAAATTCAATTAATTTATACGCATTCTTTTTTCAACCAAATGTTGATCCTAACATCCCTAAAAAATTTATAATTTTTGTCCTATTGACACGGTGACGTACCCGTTTCTGTGTATAATAATCAAGTTTACAATTTTTCTACTTGGGCTGGAAATGGTCAATAGCAACTGATTGCAATTTGATTCGTTAGCAATATTATTCGTAATGGATATTTTCTTGGACATGAAGGACACACTAAGACTCATTAATGTTTTAATACGATCTTGTCCTGATTAAGTTTTGCGGTTGACTTGTCGTTTTATCTATTGGTACATACATTTTCATGTGCCAAGCACGCTTTTCTCAAGTCTTTCGTACACCTCGTTCTACCGCTGTGTTTTTCGAGGCCTGAATAAATAAAAATAAAAACGGCTAAATTATTCGAGCAAATAAAATAATCTCACCTGCACCAACAGCCAAGAAGCAAGAGGTACCAAGAGTAGTTGTAACAGCGATATTAACTGCTCAAGCGTATTGTGTATGTGCTCCAATTTGCGACCTTTCATTCACGCCTGAATGCTAATTCCACTTAACGTAATTGCTTTTACCTTTTTTCCTCAACCCACCACCCGCGCTATTCGTTAGAAGATAATGTTTGCGCTAGCGAGTTCAGACAGCCCCGCTCTTGGAGCTATTTCAAAGCCAATATTGTTACATAGTTAAAACATAATGATAGCAAAAGGTTCCTCTATAGAAGAAGACACTTGCTTCCTTGATTTGCGCTATTGTATATAGACTAGGGTGCCAGCCAAAACCGACTTTTCGAAATTCAAAAAAACAGTAGTGCTTAAAAGAAGTCCCCATGCAAAATTTGAGCTCAATCGGACTTCGTTAAGTGAACCCCCAAAGCGGTCAAAGTTTGACTTTTTTGACCCATGAAAAATTTCCCAAGGTAGGGAGACATGAACATTCCGAAATCGAATTTTTTTTTGATGCCAAATGTCTTAAAAATGCATGAAACGTCGAGAACTGGTGTTAGCTCGAAGTTTTCTTTTGAATAGTCAAAATAGAACCAATACCATAACGTTCAAGGTAGTACAACACTAACTACAGGGATCAAAATATGGATGAAAAAAAAAATTTTTTTTTGACGTAACTAAATTATGACAATAGCTTGATACCGGGACAGGTGACAAAGAAGTGCAACACAAGTTTTTTGTACATATTTTCTTAAGAAATAATCAGCCTTGGGCTGCTTTTTTCGAGAAATAAAAATACGTGGCTATTTGCCTACCGCGGTACATGCGCTTCGGAAGAAAAAAGTACGTTTGTACATAAAACTCATAAAAAAACAAAATATAATAAACTAAAAAAAAGTCGAGAGCAATACAATCAGTCACCTACCACATTGACAGAAACATAACCTCAACATGAAAAAATAGCAATGACATAAGAAGAAGATAAGAACATGCAAGATGGATGGACCAATATTTTTCCTTTAAAACTTTCCTTTACCGGCACACTTGTGTGTTACCTAAGGGACAAATAAACATCACTTAGCATGATTAAATGTATTCATTGTGAAATAATATTCAAGAAACTGGTTTCTTTCTTCGTGTGCTGCAATGTGCAATGCTGCAATGCAATGAAAAAGCTAGAAAAGAAGCTAGAAAATTTTACAAATATCATAAATAAAATTTCAGTGAAAAAGATGTATGATGTTTTTTTATGAAAAGCAACTGATTATTCTATCTTTTAAAAACTTTTCTTTATACTCTTCAAGTTACATTCCAAGGATAGCAGTAAGAGTGACTGAAGAGCCCGTTTTGATGATTTCTGGAATAAATGGCTTATCTCACCATAATACCACTAAACAAATTCATTTAAATAAAATCCCTTACGGCTTATAGTTGCATGCCAGTCCTTTATGAAAATAGTAGTCAAAGTTCAGAAGTGCAATTTGTAATAAAATGTCATGCTGTAATGGCAAAAAAAACAAATTGAACCTTTAATTGAGATCCATGCTCTCAAGATAAATGGTTCTGGAATGCAAAGCTGACTACAAAGATAAGTCGCACCCCCTCACTTCGCTATTGTTAAATTGACAACATTTCTCAGGCTACGCCAACCATCGTCGTCTCCATTCTTTCAGCTGGCAGTCTTTTGTGATCATATCCCGAGCAGAAGAAAATAACATATGAATACCAAATTTCGATCTTGATAACTGACCTTGGTATTAAAGAGCTCAGATTAAGAGGTAAAATACCTAAGCAAAATACCTTAGAATTGCAAGCAAAATATCTCTGGAATAACAAAACTTGTTATTTCGGATACCTGAGAATACCTGAGAGGTACTATTTTTGGTATTGTCTTACCTCAATTTGATATTCGCATAACATTGTGGGAACAATTTTATGGTATTATCCTCAGGTATTTTACCTCTTAATCTGGGCTCTTAAATACCAAGGCCAGTTATCAAGTTATTCTTTCCTGCTCGGGATGGTTCGTAGAGGCGTGAGGTTGGAACTTGTGAGGACCGGAGGTCGGTCACACCTTCCTTCCTAGTTGTCAACTCATCATTTGAAGCCTACATACATTATTTGATTTTCAGATACCTTCTAAATCCATAATCGAATAAACAACGTTTCAACACATGAGCTACACTTATTTGTACAAGGCAGTAAGGATACTTAAAAATTGAGCTATGCCCTAGAGTTTCTAGAATCCTTGTTGGAAACTGATATTACGCAGTCGAATTACAAAAAAAAAGAATATGAAAATACCAAAAGACGTAATCAAAGTTTGTCCGAAGTAAATGACAATGTAGAGCGAGATATTGCATTAATAAAACCATATAATTCCAAATAGTCATCGGATGAAAAGCAAAAGCAGTACCTTTTACAATTACTTGAAGAACGTTGAACACTGTATAAAAGTCCTAAAAAATAGATGTAATATAGGAAATATATGCGCTATAATGTACCAAAAACTAGCAACATGAATTAGGTTAATATCAAAATTCCTCTCCTCTCCCTTTCGTTGCTAGCTTTTTGCTACTGAGCCAATGAAAAATTTAACAGTGCTCCATCGCAAAGGCCCCGTAGGCTTCTCATTTCACGTTTTTGGAGTACAATAGTCGGTAAGTATCGGACCGATAACTCTAAATTTTTAAATCTGAGCTTGCACAGATGGTGCAAACAAGAGATGGGAAGCTCACTGATGCTCGATAAACGGATTTTGTATGAGACGAGGACACCGAACAGTTACACCTTAGTGAAGTGTCGCATTCCGGGTGAAAATTCCGCAAAACTTTTCAAAAGGAGCTATCTAACAATGAGAGACTTTCTAGTAAACAATTCTCTTTCGTTAATAACTCAGTTATCCGTACATTTTGCGTCGAACATGATCATATGTGGTTGTCCGTACCATGATCTCTCTATCTGTGGATATAAATCGGTTGAAATTATTTTAATTACATCGAAATGAATGAAAAAAAAAAAAAACGAAAGTTTTTCTAAAAATAATGGTTTCAAACTTTTTGAAAAATGTTACTGGTTTAATTTGCTTAAAATACTCTTTATTTGCTTTTAATTTCCAAATAAAAGGGGCACCTTAATAGAAACTGAAGTTATCGCCCGAATGAAATATCACATACAATGTGTTCACAGTCTCTTACGATTATAGAGGAGTGAGCCACCCTGATGAAATATCACAAATCATATGTCAACAATTTTGGATTTCTTTTATTTTTTTTAACCAAAAGTACTATCTTAAAAGAAACAAGTAAACCACTCCAATGAAATATCACAGATGAAATGTTAACAATAGAATAAAAACGAAACCTGTAATGTTTCATCAAACTACAAACTGACAAAATTTCTTCCAAGCAAAGTTGTGTTAGTTTTATGTACGACCGTACTTTTTTCTCTCACGACCGAAGCGCATTTACCACAGCAAGCAGATAGCAACGTACTTTTATTACTCGGAAATTAAGAAAATATGTACAAAAATCTTTTGTTGCACTTCCATTTTAATTGTTGACAGTGTCCTACGATGGTATAGCAGATGTTTAATTACATATGTCCTTAATATCCCATTCAAGTTTTAATTTTTTTGGTTTTTTGTTTTTAATTTTTCGACAAAAACGACATCCTTTAAGGAAAGCAATTTAACCACCCTGATGAAATATTACATATTAAATGTTAACAATGATCTACGATGACACAGGAGATGTTTCGATTTTGGAATTACCCCTACCTTGGGAAATTTTTCAAAAAAGTCAAACTTTGACCGCTTTGGGGGTCCACTTAACGAAGTCCGATTGAGCTCAAATTTTGCATGGGGACTTCTTTTGAGGAGACAAAACTACTGTTTTTGAGCACTACTGTTTTTTGAAATTCGATGGCCAAATTTTTCCCATACATTACCTAATATAGACTCATGAGAGTCGCCCTCCGCCTTCATAACTGCGCAGTAAACCAATTTCAAATGGTAAAACACATACTTTCACACTATTTTAAGAATATTTATGAAAGAGAGCGAGAGAATAAACTGCACAGATTACCTACTGAGAAAGTTGTTATGCCCCACGAATAGAATTGCCACTTCAATAAATGGTAGGGAACATGTTCCTATGCTGATCTCATCACTCGCAAATCATCTTACTCATAATCAAAAGATCATCGAATGAGTTGAACATTTTGGTATGTTTGTTACTGTTATTAAACTTAAGCAAATATTATTGCGAAAAGAAACCAATCTATTTACTCTTCAATCTCTTACTCTAGCGTAAGATGAATATAGGAACATTAGATTTATATGAGAACAGTTACCCTATAAATTGTTATTTCCTGATTTCTTAGAAAGCAAAACATCGACCAACGAAGACAAAAGAGACAGCTACTTCCCTTAACATTTCGATATCCAAGAAGGAAAACTGCGGGGTAAAAGTACAAAAGTCAATAGACATAGCTACAAACAGGAACTATGCTTTCTTGCCCTTTAACTATCCTTCAACTTCATTACCACTCCATGTTTAAGGAGACAATCTTCCCTTTGTCTGAAAAGATTCCTTTAAATTGAGTCAACGATCGATGCTTTGAGTTTCAGCGAATACTGCAACCTTCTAAACAGAATCATTAGGCAAACTACCCTCCTTTTATTGTGATGAGCACACATTTTCGTTTTTTACGTGTGTTGTACATCAAAGTATTTTCTTAAATATGTTATTGCACAAACGAGCTTTGTTGATTAAGCTAATCCCATTTGGATTGAAGATCTTTAGGCGGGCAACTGAAGCAAAGAAAACCACATTTCTCAAATCAGATGCCTCCTCCAGGGAAGACTTATGCCGGAAGTAATAGATTAGCTAATTTAATTAAGTTGTTTCTCAGGGTGCTGCTTCGAACGGGCATCATCCCTTCTCATTCATTTGCGACGAATTTAATAATAATTGGCTGAGAATCAGTGAGCATTATCCGTAAGCCCAATTCTTGACATGATAAGCGGGCGTGGAGCCAAAATTGCTTCCGACAGCTCATGGTATTATCATTCGTTATTTTGCTTTATTGTGTGTGTGTACACGTGATTGTAAGGCAAGCAACGATGCTAATCATGTTTCCCGAGGCACATTGAGCGAAATGTTGTGGATCGATCAACATCAACAGTGGCTGGAAACGAAGGTAGTGACATTTGCAGAGAAGCAAGTATTTGGACATTTCTAGTGAACTTATTCTGAGAATCTACTGAACAGTGGAGCAGAATGAACAAAATTTAGAATTTTGGTGTTTCATTGTTTAATAGCTTTTGCGAAACGAAAAATGTCTATTATGAAAATTTACTGCACTGTTCGGAGGATTCGGGCCGATATCCAGATGTCATTCCCACTGTGTGCGGTTAGAACGTGGTAAACTGGGCCTCCAGATCGCAGAGGATTTCATCTCGCTCAGTTCACAAGATTAAACCACATCCTTCACCGGCGAGAGACATCTTGGTTTGGCACTGACAAGAGCAAAAGCAATACGTTTGATGCGTTGAACCTTCCCATTCCCGTGTGATGAGATGAATACCACGGCCTAACCGATTGTCTAATTAATTTCATGATGAATGGTGTGGTTGCCTACGTGGGCTTCAAAAGCATCACTGCACCACTGTCAGTCGAAAATAAGGAGAGAACGAGACAGACATCTTCAGTTGGATATCCCGCCATTGACTGAGACACGGTTGAGCACATGTATGATCCTAGGGATCACTCATTGATTGGCTCCTATAGTCTCTATAATTAGTGCAACTCAACAAATCCGATATGTCGAACAAAGGCTTAGCGGTGTTGTTTCTGGGGCAGCACAAGTAAATGGATGTGGAAGGTTGCTGAGCATTGTTATGCATTATCTATAGTTAGTTTCTGTATGAAGAAGAGTCATATTGCTGGTTAAATGCCTCACCTGAGTCAGAATCCTCGACGGCAAAGAAGATCGTTGAAAAATGCAAAGAAAAGATAGTAAACATAATGCGGGGCCTAAATATTGAACTGCTTAATGGTATATAATTCATTTCACCCAAAATAATTCAGCCTAATCCACATGATTCTAAGGTATTTGAAACAATATATTTTATAATATGTTATAGTAATTTAATGAATGTTAAGAAAAAACCGTCCATTTCTTCAAATATCTAAATGGCGTTCGATAGAGAACTAGACTCTTCTCAATACCGATTGGGGGTAATTATTTCTCATGCCAATCGTAGGGTGGGATTGTATTGGCATGTGTTCTTAGGAATAATATTCCCACACATCACGCATTTGTCCTTCTATCACACAGTACATATATTTCGTCCAACATACTATTTGCAGTTCGTTTGCAATATTGACAGAAAACTTATTTATGTACGTATATCTATAAGATCACATACTTCTAATATGTTACAGAACATTCTTTCTTATCCAATGTGGCTCTGTTCCCTTAATTCATCCTTAGAGAGAGTCAGTGCCGACTGGCTATCCCTAACTCGGTAGGCCCTCCAGATGAAGTCACTGCTGTGAAGTTACCGATAACGGTCTCTTGTAATCCCAGTCACTATCGGTCGTAGCGGTTGCCATTTCGGCTGTCATGAAAAAGTGAGTGAGCGCCAAGTGAGCATGAGAAAAACGATCAATCTGTGGTGTGAGTGGTGAGATAGGGCGAAAACGTTTGAAATTCAAACACCTAAAGGGTGTCCACAGTTAAATTGCATCACTTTAAACTCGTCCTCAAAAACAAGTCTCTCAACCGATTGTCATGAAATGTTCAGGGAATAAAATACAATGTATAACCTTGGTTTAGGAATTTTTATTTCACTGTATTTCTTCACCAAATCCAAAAGCCCAAACTTTCTTCTTAATACCACGCGTAAGATTTTGTGCAACGCTTGAACCGACATTTTTTCCCGCTTTCAACCATGACTTCAACATTTCCTGTTCTGTAGTGACAACTTTAGGATGCCTACGAAGTTCGTGCTTCATTATAGCCCAATATTTTTCAATTGGCCGCAACTCTGGAGAGTTTGGGGGCTTAAGATCCTTCGGCACGAAATTGAAACCATTCCTCTTGTACCACTCCAGAACACTCTTGGAGTAGTGACAAGAGGCTAAGTCCGGCCAACAAATTGTAGGAACGTTGTGTGTTTTGAGAAACGGAAGCAGTCGTTTTTTCAGGCATTCATTCATGTATACTGGACCATTTACAGTTGAAGTTGTCACGAAAGGCTTGCTCCGTTTACCACACGAACAAATCCCCTGCCAAATCATGAGTTTCTTGGGGAACTTTGACACTTGCTGTTTCCTGAGAGACTCTGGAACATCGAACTCTTCTTTTGCAGTCACATACTGGTTGCCGGGAATTTGTTTAAAGTCCGCTTTTACGTGTGTTTCATCGTCCATGATGCAGCAGTGTGGTTTCGTCAACATTTGTGTGTACAGCTTACGCGCACGTGTTTTAGCTGTCCTATTATATTTTTCATTGTGGTTTGGAGCTTTCGGAACTTTGAATGAACGGAGCCCGGCTCGTTTCTTAGCTTTCTGCACGAAATATTTGGTCAAGCTCAGCTTTTTCGCGACATCCTGAACGAAACAGTTGGGTTTACGTTTAAAGGCAGCAACCACTCGCTTGTGATCCTTCACATAGTACGGAAAACTTTTTCTACCACTCACCTTCTTCTGATCGACAGTTAAACGTTCCCCGAAACGTTTTATGACACGAGACACTGTAGACTGGTGAATTTTCAACGTCTTTCCGATGGCTCGGTGCGAAAGAAGTGGGTTGTCAAGGTGCATGTGCAAAATGTTCTCGTGCACTTGCTGTTCATTCGACTCCATTTCGAAACTACGATACATTTCACAATGAAACTCACGCAGTGTAAACAATACACGCTGAGGTCATTTCACACAAAATTTCGTTGAAATCTACACAAAGGGCGAAATGTTACAGCTTATTGAAAGTGATGCAATTTAACTGTGGACAGCCTTTAAGACCCACTCATGGACTAGAATTACTCATATTATTTGAAAAGTTCAATTTTAAATCAATTTTTTCGATGGGCACAAAATTTTGAAAGAAATCTTCAGCTTGTGCGTATTTGTACATCAGTTTAACTAATAATCGGAATGGTGTTTTTGACATTCTCCAAAATTTAGAATCTGTTTCAAAAGAAATCTACTACCATCCGCAAGCACAAATAGTTGAAGATATCGTCGGAGAATACTAATAATAAAACTAATGATACGGCCCACGAAGAGAAAATGTTTTAATATTACGGGAATTGATAGAGTGTTTAAGTGTTAAAAGGAATTAATACTCTTCAATCAAAGATGACATTTCCCGAAGTACTCGTTATTTTGACCCTGCCATTGTCAAAAATTTCAGCATATCAATTGCTAATATATGAAACCTGATACAATTTGTTGAATGAAAAATTTTTTCTTCTGTAATTAAAAGTTGTCCATCTTTAAATTGCAACACACAAAGCGATTTGCCAAAAACCCGGCTTTTATCCAATTGTCTCGAAATTTAAGGAGTATTATATAAAACCGTTTTTCATAGTTTTGCCAGGCCATTTTTATTTTTCTTGAGTAAATCCAAATGCATTTACTTTTCTCTTAAAACCCTCCATGAGATTTTGTACAACATTTAAACCGAGTTATATTAGAATTTTGTTTTTGTTTGTGACTCATCTTTTTCTTCAATTCCTGATCAGTTTTGACTGCCTCAGAATGATTGCGTCATTTTTGCTTAATAATAGCCCAATACTTTTCAATTATTCTCAACTCTAGGGTGTTTGGAGGATTAAGGTTCAAGCGTACGAAGTTTGTTTTGAGTGGTGGCATGACGCCAAATCAGACCAAAAAAATGATCGACACTTATGTGACCTCAGCTACAGAAGAAGACGATTTTCTAGACATTCCTTTACGTTCACTTGACCATTCATGGTTGAAGTTGTCACGGTTGAGTTGTCACCTTTCAGCAAACTGTTATTTTACTGAAATTTTCAGCAAAATGCAAATTGTAATAAACGACGAATAGTTTTATTGATTACCGCCTTTCTGTTACAAGTTTCAGCAATTGTTTCGATTACCAAACAACACTATATATCCAATTATCAGGGGAAGTAATACAAGCTTTGCGAGACAAAACGGTAAAATTTGAATCTCTCACGTTATTTTTTTTTTTACTTTGGACTTACGTATCTCTTTTCTATTCCTATATAGGGGTGCCGTTCTAAATTTCTTAAATCGACCGTGTTACGTTTCGAGTAGAGATTTTGAACAATCATATCTCCTTTTTGATCCACAGAAATTTAACGATGAGTTTTTCATTCAAAAGGTAGAACATCTACGCTTAGTCCCTGTTGCTAACTTAATTTATTACATTTGTTTGAACTCGTAAAAAACTACTTAAAAGAAAAAAAAAAACAAATGACAAACAAATGAATATTTGCGCCGCACTCTAATTGGTTCACACTGCCTCAGTTACCGTGCTAGTGATTATGCAACATGTGGTGCCGTCCAACCAACTAGCATTCTCGATTCGGATTCTGATGGGACCGATTGATGTTCCCAGCATCAGCAGCAGAACGACCACTATAGGCATAACTACACCGACTATTACCATCGCTTCCCCCAACCACCGCCGCTTCGGTTTACTCCCTAGTGGTATCGTTTCGGTTCACCCGGAGTTACAGAGTATGCGTACAAACGACGCTTACCATTCAGTAGTTTCGGGAGGCGTCGATTCGGTTTGCTTGTGAACGATGCTCGGCAGCAGCAGCAGTAAGACCAACACCACTAAAACGCTGCCACAGACATCATTGTTGCGGTTCATCCACAGTGGAACGAGGCAGTAACAGTAAACTACTCCACGCTGACAATGGCGTCTCGTCGAATATGAAACAGAATCGATAAACGGCCCTTTTCAGAGCCATAACCCACGTTTCACAAGAGTTAACGTTCATTTTCCTTGCCGTTATTCAGACATTACTCTTAGCTCTTTAGCTACTCCTAGATTATTTTACCTACATTCTTAATCTTAGCAGTAGACAGCAACAAGGATTTTTTTTTATGAATGATTTATTTGCACAGGCTCCATCGAATCAACTTTACAGAGCCAAGTTTTTATTTACACCAATTATCTTACAACTAAAGTGAGAGGGATAGAACCGATTACTCACGGCTATCTCGAGGTTAATAGGAATAAAAATTTAGCAATAGGGCCACTTTAAATTTTATTTATCAATTTAAAAGGCTTAGATGAGCACACGAGTGCGCATGCCTTGTAGCGTGATCACAAATTGATTTACGACATTGACTCCCGGACCCAGTCTAGGAATTTCCCAAAGAAACACTACACAAACAAACTCTTTTCGGGTAAAAAAATATTTTGTCGTCCAGAGAAGGACGGTTTTTTTTTTATGATGAGCCCCAGAAGCAATTTATGTTTTCTTTTCAGTGGTACTTGGGCAGTTGAACCGCTTGGATGATTGGCAGAACACCACCCTGGGAAATGGTGAAATCAGACAAAAGTTTTTTCCATTTTCATCGTTGCGGATGGCCAACTGCAAATGACGGGAATGATCCTTTCTTGGCGGACGCTGGATATTGCACACCCTGATAGCAAAGGGTTTCATTGTACTTTAGATTCAATAAAATGTAGTAGAAATGTATTTATTCGATGTCATAATTTTGTTCACATCAACAAAGAGTCATACGTCAACTTTGCAGCTATGTCACTGATATAACTCACCCTCTAGTTTTTTTAAAATCTGCTTAAATGCAGGAAAAAAAGGAATTTTCTTTATTGACGAAACAGAACTGATATTATATTACTTGCTTCCTTACTCAATGAACTTGACAGTTTAAAGTTCAATTATAAAAAATAAAAATGTTAGAGCATGTCAACAGTTCGGTAACACTTATGGCAGTCACACAGTATGATGATATAAATCAATGTATAACGGTAAATTTATTAATTTGGCATATTTTTCCCCTTACTAAAACTGCCATGACATTTTGCTCATAAAAAAAACTTACCCAATGAGCAGAGAATGAAACTGGTTGCTTCAGGAATCACGTACATAGGTTTGGACATGGCTGCTTCAGGAATTACGTACATAGCTTTGGTCATACATCATCACTGGGTCTATTCAGAATGTACACATGCGGAAGAGATGCCAGCACATGTAGTGTTAGAATGCATAAGATACAATGCAGTGCGTAGGAAGATGACCAGGGTCGAGAATCACTTTGAAGAGATGTGTCGAGAAGAGAGTACAGTGTCGTAAAAAGAGCCATCACACAAATACTCTCAACGCTGCAACGAAAGTAGAGAGATGATCGGCGAGCGAATATGGATACACGGCCGCAGACTGAACTCATTGTGATAGTCAACTTTACTAAGTCGCGTGGAAAATACGACTCAGTATCGTTAAAAGGGGAGTCACTCATAGACACGTAACGCTGGTAGATCACCTGTTTGTGGTGCGTTACGGGGTTTCAGATCTCTCCTAGTCTGAATTGATTCAAACTAGTGAACATATTCGGTTTTTTTAGTCGAAGGAACATATCTTGATCCATATTACATTTTATGTCTTGTGAAAAGTGTCTATACTCGGATTGAGCCACCGAGGACGAGCTTGCAATAAGGAAAACATGGTTAGTCGTCATTTATGTGAATTAAAATTTTCTATTTGATGTCTATGGTTTAAATTGGTTATGACTAGGGTTCTGATGCATTGTCTGTATCGGAGTCATAGTTTTTTTTTCTTTTCAATGAATCCGGTTTTAACTGATAAAGGGGCACGCCTTTGAAGAGTGGTCTCACTGTTCAATGGTTTTAAATAGCGGAAACTTTCAATAAAACTCGTTTCATTGCCAACAAAACAAACAATGACAACTGTTACAATACCGACTCCTCCATCATTTCTCAAAAGTGATGAAGTAACTTGACATGCACTAAACAAAGGATACGGGATTTACTACAATAGTTAAAATTACTGGTCGCAGTGGTTTATGTCCCGAAAATAAGAAAAAAAAATGTGGATTCTCATATTGTGTTTGCGGCCGTGTAGTGGTGAAATAATGAGGAGTGCACGAGCACAGTCTTTCTTCAAAATAATAGCTAACGGAAGGGAAGGGCGTTGTGTGAGGGGGGTTAAAGACACGGAAAACAAAACAAACTCCACACACCTGAGTCACATTCTCAGGCGTCTGAAATTAGGTCATGACCTGCGAATCGATTTTACCCCTGCAAAAAAAACCACACATACACATGCATACACACACTGATGAATTCATTGGGCTGCGTTTAATGGTATATGCTACCTGGTCGTCTGGGCCTCGGATAAAAAGCGGTCTTAATACACTTCTTTGTTAAAAGGGTGAAAACAAACAAACAAATTAGGCTTAAAATGTTCAGAAAATCAGTAATGATGAGAACATAAAAGTGTATGATTTTATGCCCGAGATGTGTATTTTTTCAATAATTATTGTTAGGAATTTGTACAGGAATTTAAAAACAGCCTGTTTGGTCTACAAAAACGCGTTAACTATGTTTATGTTTGATTATAGAGTTGTACGCCATTATTTTGCTTCGGGACATCTTAGTAGGTACCCTCTTCTAACAGAAATTTTCCAATGTATTTAAATTAACAAATATTCACTATCATATCGCATAGTCAACATTTCTACAGAGTGAAAAGACATTTCATTATTTAAATATAAAAATGAGGATTGTGCTGATGTATTAACACGAATTCTTCTTACCTTACATAACGAGAAACGGTTAACAATTAAATGCTGTTTATGATCACCTGCACTCTTAAAAATAATGAATTTTACGCGTGACGTAATTCTTACAAGCTGTGAAAAATTTGAAACTAAAATTTCTCCGTTTAGAGTTCATTTGGATGTATTCTTAATTCCTCATTCGAAACATTTAACGCATCAAGTCATTATCGTCGACTTCAGCATTAGCGTTGTGCAATTTTCAAAGTCGATTTCACACTTCGTGGTAAGTTTATCTGGATAAGTGCCTTGACAACCTTGTTATTTGGTGTGCAAAAACACCACAATTTATTGAAAACACATTCAAGTGCATCGACATTTAGAAGTTAATTTCAATGTGGAATTCAAATCCTTCGTAGCATGTCAGCAATAAATTTTTCATCACTGTCCGACACTCGGTTGTGAATGATATAACATGGGACGTAACACATGCCCGCAAGGATGCTCATCTCAATAATTGAATGAGCAATTTGTTTACATCTTCAAAAAAATTATTTTTACTGCGCATTTTAAGTGCATTGTGAGATTAATCCACCGATGGTGAGACTGAACCCTTCTTACACTTCATCAGATATTTCATATATTCAGTCTATAGAATGAACTTTTCGACAATTCTGAACGCATTGTTCATCGATGTGATACAAACATTGAATTAATATTGTTCAACGACCTGTTTATGTTAATGCTACAAATACTCAAAATCAAACATTAAGTGAAAAGAGGGGAAATAACAAATAATATAATCACCCATATCATTATTAAAATAATACAAAACACTAAATCAAATTTATAAATATAGTTAAAGTAAAATAAGGAGAATTTTTGTAATTTTCACACCCCACCACACCCCCCACCCACACCCCCCCCCCTCCCCCCCCCCCTCCTCCAACTCCCCCCCCCCACACCACCCCCACATAACCTAAACCTCTTCCCAACAACCCCCCAACCAAAATTACCCCCACCCACCCCCCCCCACCCCAACCCCCCCCACCCCCCCCCCCCCCCCCCCCCCAAAAATCCCCCCTTAGGAAAATTTCTCCCCCTTCCTCCGGTAAATTAAAATTAAAACCATTTTTAACTAAATTAATCTAAACTAATTGTACCCTTGCGCTGAACTGGCCGGCTTGACGTGCCGCAAGGGCTCAGTAGGGATCAAGACCCGAAGCTAAGAGTCAGTTCCATTGTGGTTATATCACATTTATTAGCAGAGCAGCACATCGAAATTTTAGGTTCATTATTCTTTATATGCTATACAATTTCAGATCATCCATGGATATCCCAAGTTTTGTAAAATAATTTAAAATCATTTTTTTTTCTGGTGGCCATGATACATTATCTAAGCTTTCAGGTTCATGGTGGATGTGCGGGTCCGTATACAATTGCAGCAGGACCACAATCTGCAGACACATAAATACAAATGAAATTATTATCGTTTTATATTATAACATCCATTCACTACATTTTGTATGCTTTTTTATAAGTCATTTTCAGCTTCGCATTTATGCATCCTTGTCAGTTATAGCTCATCTAACTTACGTTATGTATTTGAAAAGATAGGAAGGTTTTTATTGTTTTTTTTTTTTTTTTAGAAAGGATCATATTCGAAAAATTCTACTTAAAAAAGCACTTTCCTTCTTCATCAGAAATATATATTAATTCAAAACCTAACAATTTACAATCATTCATTTCCTATTTCACAGACATGAGGAATCATTTATGGGTGTACAAGAGCTATAGAAAAATTCAATTTCCTATTTTTTTATTTTTTTAGTTTTATTAAGATTCAGTTTTTAGATTCATACTCATCTGAAATTTATTTCGCCTTATTATTAGCTGTCTTCAGTTTTTCCAATATTATTATGAAATTAATACACATCTAATTTTTATTTTCAGTAACATACCAGTAGATGTCATATATATCTTGTACCTACGCTTATTATGTTCTCTGACTATTATTGTGAAAACAAATTCTAATCTTAGTAGATCTTATTTCAATAGAAACTGCAACAGTGGAAGTCTTTCGATGAGTGGATGATCAGATTAGTTACGGATATATGTATTCTACTATAGTTTACTGGCTTGCTGGTATTATTATTTTATATTTTAACGTCAGTTTATTATTTTATGTTATGATATTAAATGATGTGACATAATTACATTTAAATTCATTTCATTAAAATCGCTATTTCCGATGAGACTCACTACATAAATTATTGCAAGGAAACGGAACAGCACATCGAAATTTTGGGTTTACCATTCTATTGCTATATAATTTCAGATTATCCATGGATATTCCAAGTTTGATGAGATAATTTTAAATCAATTTTTTTTCTCGCAGCTACATTGTCTAAACTTTCAGGTCCACAAATGGAATTGTTATTTTCATTCTTATATTCATTCACTATATTATTTGTCATTATAATATTCATTCGCTATATTTATTATAATTATAATATTAATTCACTATATTTTATACATTACTATATGACATTAAATATATATTGGGAAGGGAGGGAGCATCAGGGTATCACTCAAGCTGGAATTGGACAATGGAGTGGTATGACAACCGGCGTCTAGGAGGGAACAAACAGTATCATTTTCTTTATCCTACCGATTCGATTGTGGTGCTGTGAATTCTACTCCAACAGTTTCAGTGAGAGTGACGCGCCCTTCTTAACAAGCCATCCCGTAGAAAGCTTAATGAGTATTGCGAATTGGGTTATTCGATTTGTTGGATCGTATCGTTGGAAGGAGAATCTCATGTTCCCGCGGGTTTCGCGTAAGTGTCTCTGCTTACGGGTCCGCCCCACCGTTTTTGGCCCTTCATACAGCGTTACTGTGAATGCAAACCGGTAACTCAATTTGATCTTGCTATTAAGTGGAGCTGCATACATGACAAGGTCTTAGAAGGGATGGTGGCTACCTTACATACATACATACATAAAAATTTTTTTCCCCCCCCCCCCCCCCTATAGCAAGATCAAATTGAGCCACCAGATCTGAATACACAATATCGCTGTATGAAGGGCCAAAAACGGAGGGGTGGACCCGTAAGCAGAGACACTCACGCGAAATCCACGGGAAATTAAGAATCTCCTTCCAACGATACGATCCAACAATTCGAATAACCCAATTCGCAATACTTATTAAGCTTTCTACAGGATGGCTTGTTAAGAAGGGCGCGTCACTCTCACTGAAACTGTTGGAGTAGAATTCGCAGGATCACAATCGAATCGGTAGGATAAAGAAAATGATAATGCTCGTTCCCTCCTAGACTCAGGCAGTCAATCAAACCATCGTCCAATTTCAGCTTGAATGATACCCTGATGCTCCTTCCCAACCCAGTATTTATTATATATAATGTACATAATATGTCATAATATGCAATAAATGTAGTATGTAATAGAGCAATGAAATATACTATAATATTTAATTAAAATATGCCATGGTTGGAATTCGTCATCCTGTAATTTAAATATGGTTATAAATAAAATAATATGATGAAATAGTTAAAATTGTAATAATAGGCATATGATAATCATATGCAGCTTGGTGCATCTTTACAGCTCAATCAGTGGCAGATGAATATAACTTTAGAATGTGAAGGTCTTATTGCAACTAAATAAAATATAAACCATTTAATTATACATGAATCAAAAAAATATGTATTTATTCATGACATATAGATATACATAATCAGCAGAATTGAAGAGCATTTATTAATTTTAATAATATTCAATGATTTAAATTCATAGAAAAACACCTTTACATACAATGAAATAAAATATCTGTACATACTATCTGGAATCAATTTCCTTGTAAACTTGAAGCAAATGAAATTTAATTATTATTATTAATCTTTTAGTAAATATTTTTAATATGATATACTAATATATATAATGATGATATGATGAAAACAATACGATGTTGTAATAGTATACACATAAAAATTAAATGCACCTATTTGTCTTTTCTGCTGTGATGTTAGATGATTGAAACTCTGAAATGGCGAAAATTTCCAAAGTGGTATAATGAAAGAAAGTTGATCACCGGGCAGCCAAGCAGAATAGCAAAGAAAATTTAAGCAAACAATTAGCCGAAATAACTTTCATATGATTATGATTACTGCCCAAAAACGGAAGCTTAATAAATCCACAAAAAAGAAAAAAAAACAGAGAGAAAAAGAAAAATGAAATTTGAATTCTCCGATAACTCTTGCTTTCTACTGGGCCCATAAATAATTCGTTATATCTGTGCAATAGAAAATGAGAGATCATAAACAATTTTAGTTTTTGAATTATTAAACTTTTCTTGAAATTTTATTTAGTAGAATTTGTCGTATGATACTTTCTAAACAAAAACGTCAAAAACCATCCTATCTTTTCAAATACATATCGTGGGTTAGGTCGGCTAAAACTTACGACGATGCATAAATGCGAACCTGAAAATAGCTTTAAAAATATTGTGAAGGGATGTTATAATATAAAATGATAGTAACAATTATATTTGTACTGTCTGCATGTCTGTAGACTGATGTCCAGCTGCAATTGTAGACGTACTTGCATTATCATTGCCACGAAGGAAACAAAAAAATTAAAATTATTAAACAACACTTGGGAATTCCATAGATGATCTGAAATTATACACCGTATAAAGAATACTTCCATTTTTTGTGGTAGGGTAAGATTTCAGCATGCCACCTTCCTACATCGCGTTGGTGGAACTGCTTCCTAAGGTATAGCTGACGCGATACAGCGTTTATTACTCAACCGCTGGATGCCAGGAGCTGTTTGAGCTGCACCTCCTTGGTGGACAGACGCTCGGAACGCACCTCCTCAATCTAGCTGAAGTCAGAAGGACAACAGTGCCTAGGCTGCACTACCAGCTAAGTACGCAACCCTTAGCTGGCGGTCTTTGTCATCTCTTGACCCGTGGAAGCATGAGGTAGGAACTTGTGAGGACCAGTGCTATGTTGCGGGGACGTACGCTCCATCCCAGTTGTCTACTCACCATTTTGCAGCCCGCTAAATTAATCTAAACTAATTATGATCAAAAGTAAGCAAAGCAATGCATTTAAAATTGCATGAACGATAGATGCATTTAAAAAATATAATTTCGTGTATCATAATCTACATATACGTCATGGCTTGTAGACTTTCAATTTTAGTTTTTACTGTCATGTAATTTTTCCTAGCTCAGTCAGCAAAGGCAAAGCTACAAAGCAACACCATGCTGGAGGTGGCTGGGTTCCATTCCCAGTCTGGTCTAGGAATTTTCCGTTAAAGAAAATTTCAGCACTCCCTGGGCATAGGGTATGATTGTACTTGCCACACAATAATACTAATGCAAAAATGATACCTGGCATCAAAAGGACTCAATTAATAACTGTAAAGGTGCATTTAGAACACTAAGTTGAGAGCAAGCAATAAGAGAATTGTTAAAGCAATTAGCTTGAATTGCAAGTAGTGTGTACCTCTTATACCACAAAAGTTCAATTCCGTGGATGCAGTGGTTCTTAGCCGAACAACAAAAAAGTAGTAGTACACAGAAAAAAATATAAAATTTAACAAATGCATAAAATTTGCCCTCGTTTCAATGCTTGCCAAAGCAAGCGTGAACAACGTAATTGTTTTCAATCTTCCATACAACCGACATGATTCCAGCGATATCTGGCTAAAATTTACTTGAAAGATCTCATTAACTTATGCCAGATCTAGCATTCCTTTAATGCGCATTAGATATCGCAGAAAATTAAATGTTTCCTTCAAACTGTTTAGAACATCGATATGAAGAAACAGATTAAAATTAGTAATTCCCATTACATTTCAATTAACTTTTTTTATTCAATTTCGTAATTCGTCTACAGTGTGCAGACTTCTTTACTGTCTTGTACCAATATTCGCCTAGTCGTAATTGAGAACAATTCGAAACACTGTTAAGCCAAGAGTGAAAATTGCTAGTCTTGTACATAGTTTGGTTTTTTTTTACAGAAATCTGTAAAATTTTACCGAATTCTCAACAGCTGAATGTTCGGTAATCCGATTTAACGGATTTTGCTTAAAATTTAAAAATTCCGGTTAAATTTTTTAACAAACAACTGTTAAATTCTACCGCGATCCGTTAAATAGGATTACCAAACGTTCAGCTGTTGAGAACTCGGTTGAATTTTACAGATTTTTCTAAAAAATCTAAGTGTGTAGTTTGTTTGTCAATCTTTTAAAACTACAAATTCCACATTTCAAAAATCAAACTAAAATCCTTAGACTAAGAAGATGACTTTCGATCAGTAGAATACAAAAGCCAATAAAGACTGAAAGGAACTGCTTAGCTTCTCTTTTCTTGGAATTTTAAGCTTATTGCTGATTGTAATTGGCTTATTGTTTGGTGACAATTTAGTGTTCTAGGTTAACTGAGAGCTGATTAACAGACAGCTTTTGACCTGTTCCATTTCTACAGTATCATTATGTGACAAATTCAATCACAGTCCTTGCTCATACACAGAGCTGAGATTTTTTCCTATTTTGTAACTATTGTGCATAAGTTGAACGTGGACCCAAATACTGCACAAAGTATCAAACTCCTATAATGAACATTGGAACATTTTCAGATCTTCTTTTCTCAGGAATGTAAGTTCATACTTTGGAACGAAACAGTGTGTTTCAGAGATGTCAAACAGTAGAGAAATTAAATATACTTTCCTCTGCACCATTTGCATCATAAAATATATCTAGCAACCGTCAACAGCGGATATAAAATTGTCAGATGGTTTTATAGCCTTGTAAAGTTCCCCTTACAAGCCCTCGGGAGCTACCGGATGCACTCTATTTGTCCGCTGTTAGTGCAGTTCCTTATTACCGAGTCATAGCTCGCAAGCGATAATGAAAACAAATGGCGAGGAAAATAGTATAGTAAGTCATCAATTAAAGCAATAAATGTGACTATGAACATTGTGTAATGGAGTGAAAATGTGTTTCCTGATACCTTCGCAAACACACGCTTCTTTGCGCACACGACAAATGGTTCAATCTGTATGGTTTCTCTAGTCGTACAACACCTTGCCATCGTCACCGTCGTCCACTGGTATCCAACTGTCTCTGTGCTGTTGGTGGCCCAAGAAAACGCTTTAGCTGATGAAGGATGTGTCACACGTCAAGGCTATCCTACGTGGAGGGACTTATCCATGAAGTCCACCGTGTTCCTACACACAACACAATCAACCCAATGTCAACCTAGTGGGATGAATAGGTGCTCCAACGCGCAACGGGTACATGTTTGGAGGGGTAGGGATGTTGGTCGGTGACCTTCTAGCACGCTGAGGAGCATATTCGTGACATTTGGATTCGCTCCGTAGACAACGTGTGCTACAAATATCAAAGCAAATGTAAGCATGTTTTGTTGGAAGTACACTTGTATATATAACAATAGATAAGAGCGTATCCTCCTATCATGGTTTTTGATCCATCGAACGAATTTTAAGTCTGACAAAACTCAAACAGTTCACAAAAAGTTCATATCGAAATAACTTTCTTTTCGATGTTGAAGTGGACCTTTATACTTAACATTTGATGTAATGGTAAAGCACTATTGAGACACCGATTCTAATTTACCCTTTTTGAAAAAAAAACTGCTCTTATTTTGGCTACTTGACATGATCGAAGTCAAACTAATTAAACTTATTCGTGGAATATTTTTACCGTTCGATTTAGTTTATTTAAGCATGTTTAGATATTTTGGTGTGTACAATGCGATACTTTTCATCGATGTAATTGTACACTTTATTCTCAATTTAGAGGAAGCTGCGCAACAAAAGCATGAAAAGATCTGTCATACATTTTGTCGCGTGACATGGAACGATTTCCAAGTACATTTATATTGTATATCAGAGCCAGTGATACTTGAATTCGATGGTCCTTCTCGTGGACAACTGCGACTGGAGCACTAATATTCTTTATTTTTATTGTAAAGTAAAACATTACGCATAAGTGTATTTACGCATCCTCCCTTATCTCTACCTTATTAGTAGTTTAACGATGGTTGGTTGATCCCGAATGAAGACATAAATAAAAAGCTGAACTTAATTGAACTATAAAGCTAAAAATAAAAAGCTGACCTAGCATTGCCTCCAGGCTCCATACACACAACTAGTGGTGAACTAACGCTTCTAACGTTACGTAATTATTGGAGCGTTTACCTTACTTGACCTTAAAATGTCCCAACTAAGAAAAAAGGGGGGGGGGGGGGGGAAATGACAGCTAACGAAAACTCAAACGTAGCCCGACACCACTTGATGCTTTATCCCTTAGAAATTTCATAGCTGGTTTTTGGCCTATTGGAGTGAAGTTACTAGAATTCAAAAATGGGTGTCATCATGGCCGATTTGCATCACCACTTCTAATTTTCGAAGAAACTACAAAATTTCAAATACCAAACTTTAATGACTTGTATGCAGCAGTGCAATAAGAATTCAAGTAATGTGAAATGTGAAATCTTTGTAGTTTCTATGATTTTTTCTTAATTTTTTATTTTCAAATTTTCGTAGTGGTAATAAAAATTGGCCTTAATTTTATTAACATCCCCCTCTACACCACCAAAAATTTTCCCACAATATAAAAAAAAAACTTTAACAATAAATTGATTTTTTTATACTATAGAGACTGTATTCGATGAAATTTGGACACACGCAATTGTTCGTAACTTTTTAGCGTGTGGGTAAAAATTATTGAAATTTTAACTGAATGTATTTCATTGTGCCATTTTCAATTGTGTAATGAGTTTCGTGAAAATCGGTCGAGTGATTTCAGTGATGGCTTCGAATGAAGAAATAGTGCGCCAACAAAGTTTGGGCACTCACTTCGAAAACCCAAACGCTTCTCATCGATGGATCGGAAAACAGCTCGGAATCGCACATTCAACCGTATCTCATGTGATCAAAACGTTCAAGGACCGTAAGACAACCAAGCGGAAAAATGGTAGTGGCAAAAAAACGTGGCACATCAAATCCGGAGAAGGCCAGGATGGTATTGAACCAATTTAAGCGTTATCCCAACATTTCGATCAGGGATGTTGCGAAAAAGGCGAAAGTTTCAGTTTTTTGTGTGCAGAAAACAATGAAACGTTCTGGATTACATGTGTACAAGGTCCAGAAGGCACCAAACCGGAGCGATAAACGGAACTCGGTGGCCAAAACTCGTTCAAGAAAACTGTACAGGGAGTGGCTCATAAAACCGTGCTGCATTGTGATGGACGATGATACCTACATTAAAGCCGACACCAAACAAATGCCAAGACAGGAACACTACGTCGCCACCTCTAAGTTGGCCGTTCCGGTGTATGTACGGAAGAAGAAGCTGTCGAAATTCGCCAAAAAATTCCTTGTCTGGCAAGCGATCTGCGGATGTGGCAAAATGAGTCAGCCCTTCATCACCTCTGGGACCGTCAACGGACAAATCTACAAGGACGAATGCCTCCAAAAACGACTTCTGCCCTTCTTGAGATCTCACGATGGCCCGACACTGTTTTGGCCGGATTTGGCATCTTGCTACTATGCCCGGCCCGTCTTAGACTGGTACAAAGATAATAATGTAGTTTTTGTACCAAAAGACGTCAAACCTCCAAACACTCCGGAACTTGACCCAAATTAAAAATTTTGGGCAATCATGAAGGCAATGTTCGTTAAAACTCCAAAACTGATAGACAATCAACGTGAACTAAAGAAAGTGTGGTTAAAAGTAAGTAAGCAAGTCGGTCCTATCATTGCCCAAAATTTGATGAAAGGGGTCAAGGCAAAGGTGCGGGCATTTGATTTGGGAGAAGAGTTCAATAAATCAATGATGTCAAAACTTAACCATTTAGTAGTATTTTATTTCCAGAAAGTTTGAAAAGTATCGGGCTCAAGGAAAATTTTTGGTGACCTATTTTGTGTGTCCAAATTTCATCGAATACAGTCTTTTCTACCACAAAAAACATAGTAACAACGAACCCAACAATGCAATATACCCCACCAAACCACAATTTTTTTTTATAAACAAACGCACACCAAACAAAACAATAATAATAAATAACACACCAACGTTCATTATACTCCCTTATTTGTCAACATATTTTGGAAATGGTTGATATATGTCTACATTGAGGTAATATAGGATTTTTCCAATGTTAAAAAATACACTTACACGTCAACTTCACATCTAAGCTTGTAAACAAAGAATGAATTGACAGATCGAAATTATATTTTGAGTACCTTCTAATGAAAGATGAAAAATTAAAATGGCGTAGAAATTTTGGTTTTTCTACTTTTCCATAGATGTTTCTTTCAAAACTTTTTGACTAACCTAGTAGAGGTGGTACTTGCTAACGCCAACCGTGAGCACTCTTTATCGAGACTTTTTTTTAGTGAAGAGCTTCCGTTTATGTCAGGAATGTATGTATAGTTTATAAGATAAGATGAAAGTCAACTGATGTACCTCAGATGTTGTTAATTTAAAGGCTTGCCTTACTTTACTAGATAACGAAGAAAAAAGAAATTAATGAATAAATAGTTTGAGGTATCAGTGGCCCCGTGGTGTTTTCTGTGATCACCATAATGATGACGGTACTGTAGTGAAATTGATGACGGATTTTTCTAAAGCTTTTTCAATTTGTTTTTTTCTTAACACGAATTTTCAGAAGGCAATCAAAACAGTAACATATGGATGAATTTTATTCAAACGATGCAAGATGATAGCGATATGTTTCTAATTCTAGGAGAGGTGTAATGACGGTTCAAAAAAAAAAATGTTTAATTTAAATTTTCTTTACTAGGAATCTCTAAAATGTTATCTTGTCTTTCTCCCAACACAGATTTCTCAGTAATCTTTCCTGTTCTCATTCTCAATTTTGTATCTTGCTTATATATCATTGTCTGGTGAAATCGTTTGATTTCACAGCAGTACTTTGCTTTATTTTCTATTCGAGCTATGTGCTGATCTAAAAATCTTAATTACGATGATTAAAATCTAGTGTCAGATAAAGTTAAGCAGAGCAAAGGGGATGGATGTTAGGAATCCATATTGGTTTCAGGATTGAATCATGGGATTCATCGTCCCATGGTACGTACGTGCTCTAGAGAAAAATTGCTAACATAGCCTGGAAAGCCTTTGTTCCTCTGATGGATTTTTATTATTCTATATATGTGAGATGGGGCTATAATAAATCTTCGCTTTTGCAAGTATGATCTAGGGAATTTGTCAATGTGAGGATGCAGAAGAAAAAAAAAGGTGCTACAGCAATTTATTGAGATTTATTCATTTCGTTCCATGTTTATATCG
>JAHHFK020002251.1:0-12073 GCA_024533555.2 Aedes koreicus | reverse complement strand
TTGGTAACATTTTAATGGAAATATATGAGTTTGTAATTGTTTAATTTCAAATGACTCATCTTAACACAAACCAAAAATATCTGTGTAGAGAAAATATTAATGGTTTCTTTATCGAATGGCAGATAAATTATATGTGAAAATCATTTTAGTGTTTCAAAACAGTTTTATTTTAGTTTGTTTTATAAACTTTTGTGTTGGGTAAAACAAATACAGCTGGCAAAGCCTTAAATCAGAATATCAGATAAAAGAAACTGAACGAAGACTACATTGAATAGTAAATCTATCGAATTGGAAGAAGTTGCATCCTTGAATAAACCCAATTTGCTGCTTATAGACCGACATTACATCCATATCCCTCGAAAGTTTCTGACGTTATAAAAGGAGTTGTGTAACTTTTTGTGTAACATATTACCAAACGTCTTATTAAATTATCTAAGCAAGTGTCTAGCAACTTGAATATCGTTTTTTAATCTTTTTTTCCAAAAAAAAAAAAAGAACACAAAAAACAAATCGAGATATTTAAAAAAAAAACAAGAGACAACACAACGATGACAAGAGGAATAATACATAAAATCACTTCCCCTTACCCTTTTTATTTTTAATTATTTTTTTTCTTTTCCCCATATTCTTAAAAAAAAAAAAAAACACCACAACAACCTCTCTTTGTTTTTTTTTTTTTCCCCCACCTACACAAACAATTCACATACAGAGAGATTTTTTTTTCGGATAATCCTACATACAGTGAGGACCAGACCTGATCGCAGCAAGCCGTGCTTGGAAACTGACGTGTTTTGTTTTTGCTGCATCCTTTTCGCGAAAAATAAAATCAAAAATATATTCGTAATTCAACCTAATCGAACAGTGAAATCATAAGATCTCCACGTGTTTTGTGTAAGATGTAGTGAATACAATCGATTCCCTCCCGAAATTTGTGATGGTCGGTAGTTTTTCCCCGTTTTGTTTGTTTTTTGTGCTTTGCCCCCGCACCCGGAGGAAGAGTTAATATCAGCTTTGTTGTGTTTGTTAGTGCAGTTAGTAATGTGCCACGCGAAGAAAAATGATTAAATTCGAGTATTTTTCCGCTTTGTCGCGAGTGAATTGATGATTATAAGCAGTTTAGAAGTCGTTATAGAGTCGCCTCATAGCGGCGGATTTTTATTATTAACAGAGTGTGGAGAGAGAAAAAAGAAAACCAGTGCAAAGTAGCAAACGGCCATTTGCTGGTCACAAGCAAAGAACGAAGCTAACGCGCATGCATGCGTGAGTGACTGGCATATAATTTGAAGTGATTATGTGAAGTTTTTTTCTTTCGTTGCACAAGATTGTGATTTTCAAGTAATTTTTTTCTCAGAAGTACTTTTTTTACCTGTGATTTTCGTTGTATTGCATTTGTGCGCGAAGTACTAATTGAATTCGGGCTGTTCCATTCGAAAAGGATGATGTGAAAATATTTGCCGAATAACGGAATGTAGAGACATAAAAGCCTCCTTTAGCATCACAGGGAAGCCGTCCAAATTAAGACTGTATATCAACAACAAATTCCGGTGAGGTCTATCTGATTATAACTAAATTTGAACGATACTGCTAAATACGCGCCATCCTCAAAACAGTAAGATTTGATGATGGAAGTGTATGCACAGTACCTATATCCATTTGATGTTTGTACTGTGTCTATGCGGGGCTTGTTGTAAGTGAAAGTGACCTCGGAATGGACGTGAGTAACCAGGCATTCTGAAATGGGTCACTGGAACCCAACAGAGCTATCACCTTCCAGCTCCCGGGCTAAAAGTGTTTGTCGATTCGACAACAGTTCATTTAACTGCAAACATTTTTCTTCCATAAAAACACTGCCGGACAGTGGGCGTTGGATTGTATATACACACACACACCCCCCCCCCCCCCCCCCCCCCCCCCCCTCCCCCCCCCCCCCAGCAAAACCCCCCCTCCCGGCCTTTCTCCCCCCCCCCACAATTGTTGGAGCGTTCACCCTTATTTTCAGACCTCTACAGTGGCAAAACTCCTGTAGTGGAGTTTGAAATGAATGGGCGAACCTACACTATGGGGTATTACCTAGCGGACGGGATTTATCTTCCCCTTGCAACACTTGTCCAAACGATTCCTTCGCCGGTTGGACAAAAACGGAAGGTACCTACATGCTTTTTCTTGCATAATTATTTGATATTTTTTTCAAAATTAATATTTAAGGTACACCGAGGCAAGTTGAAACGGTGAGGCAAATAGAAATTGGTAGGTAAGCACTGTACACCATCGCAAAATACAAATTTGAACACATATTGATAACTCAGTTCTGCTAACAGATAGCAACATGCCCCACAATTTCGACTTGCCCCGGTGTATCTTATCTCTATTTCCGTTTACGTACCAGTCGGATACGTTCGTACAAATCCAATTTTTGCATTCTCATTTTCGTACAAAACCTTAAGGCTCAAATCACATTCATGCATTTCGGAAAAATTCAAAAGCAGTTTTCTCAGTTTTCTGCTAGAAGGCAAAAAGATCTCGTCATTTATTCCTGTTGCTATTTTCCACAAACCCACGCGAACATTTTGCGATCTGAAATGATGTGTCGGAGAAAACTGATTTGATTTTTTCGGAAATTTTTCAATACGATTTGAGTCTCAACAAGAAGATAGAATTCGTACGGAAACGGGAACAGAGCTGATTTTCTAAATATCAATAATTCTAAAAAAATCCCAAATTAGTTAAATAAATATAATTAGACTATTTTTACGTTCTCCGCAGCATTTTGCAATTCAACAAAAAGCAGCCCGGAAAGATGTCGAACGTGCTTTTGGTGTTTTAATGCCACGTTTCGCCATTCTGAAAAATCCAGCTAGACTCTGGCAAAAAGATGATCTGGTCACTATCATGCGTTCGAGCATTATACTGCACAACATGATTGTAGAAAATGAAGAGAGGTGGTTTAGTTTTTTTTTTGATAAAAATAAAATAAAACAATGATTTAAAAATGATAAAATGATTTCGTTGAATAATTCATAGTAACAAACTCGATATCAAGAGTGATACACTTCATCATACCGAATTGATTATCCTCATCTAGAATTTGCTCGAAAACACCGTCAAACTATTATTTCTCACCGATAGCGCTCCGACATCAAGATATTTACAGCCATTTATATTTTTCACGTCGCACGAAATAAAACGCACGATAAAAAAAAACACAACAAACCTGTGGACGGTGACTGACTTTACCAAATATCAACCGCTTCACGCGCTGCTATCGGGCTGCTAAATTTGAGCACCCGATTCTTCCCGAAAGCCTCGCTGCTAGTTTGGTAGCGCGTTTAGCAGTGACCGGTACGGTGGTGAGTGATGATAGAGCGCTGCTAAACTATAGACACTGTATATAGACCGGACAATGCAAAATCATACAATCTGCCAACCCTGAAAAATGTCATAAATTTGAGCAATTGATCTGGCACCACTTGTATTTGTACAAACTTGAAGTAAAAAGCGCAATAGGCTTAAAAAAGATTCGGTTTCGATGCTGGTAGTTTGTTTTGATTCCGTTTGAAGATATTCATTTCAAAATTCGAGTGGTAGAATAACGTCATTTAAAGTGCTCGAATGCAGTGTTTAATAGCTCAAAAACAAATTACCTCATTATCAAGCTCATAGCATATCCAAAGTTTACAAAGATTCTGTTGTTTGAATTTTGTTTGATTGATGTCCTTCACAAGTTTTGATCAAATTTTTCATGCGCTATGGCAAGAACGCGTCGCATTTGTAAGTCGGGTTCTGATGCAGTTCATCGTAGATTGCGTTCAAGTATCATCCGATGCTGAGGGCCAGCAGACTGCAAGAGGTTTTCCGGTATAATCTTCAAGTCTTTCCGCTGGCCATTTTCTGGTACACGTAATCACCTCAAATAATGTAGCCATAGCCTAAATAACAGCTTAAATGGTGTGTACTACAATTTCGGGACTTAATGTATCATTTGTAAAAACTGTGAAATACACGTTGAAATGGTGGTCCTATGCTCGGCACTGTGTAGAGAAAGAATGTTGTTCATTTTTAGTAATCCAAGCGGCAATAAATAATACACCGAAAATACTGACATTTACTTGATATGGAAGTAGAAAATCCCTTATTTGTTCATAATTGGCTTTTGTCAAAACAATACTTGATCACAATACTTTTTTTTTTGTAGGTTTGCTGGCTGGACTCTGAATAGAGTAGAAATCTCTACACCAGGCCTTTGATGATATCGTTGCGTAGATCCTTTCGAATCATTTAGCCAGCCGTACACGGAACATGTCGTCCAAGAAGACGCTGTTGCTAATGACTCGGAAGGAGCCACGTTTGAGCATTTTGAGTCCTTTCGTTTGATTTTTTTTCCATTGTCTATTTGTTATTTTGATAGTCAGTGTCACGCTTACAGCTTAAATAATTTGTTTCGATATTCCTTGTCTTTTGTAGTCTAGTCCGTTGGTGTGTCATTTATTCGTTTTGAGATTTTTCCGAAGCAGTTTTCTCGAACCAAAAATAAGAAGCCATAGTACTGTTCCTTGTGTGTTCGACTGATATAACTTAATTCCTTTTGAAGCATTTCACCAGCCGTGCAAGGATCATGTCGTCCATAGAGACGCTGTTGACACTGCCTCAAAAGGTGTTACATTTCCCAAGTTTGCTTCTTCTTTCTCTCCATTATTTTCATGTCCACTGTTTTGTCTGGTGTCATTTCGTCTTACCTCTACTGGTTTATTTATTTTTGTCTTATTATTTTCGTGTGTTCTACATCATTCAATTTTGTTCTTCCTATCCTTTCATTGTGTCTGTTATATTTGTCTGAAACAGACTCCTAGTCTTTTAATGTCATATAAGCTCACCCATCGCATAATATAGTCCTTGGTGAGTCTCGATTATTTGTATTATTTTGCAATTTAGAAAATTTAATTATAAAGTTCTTACCTTGATGATGTGCAAGTGTGTTGTTAGTTTTAACTCACTTATAACCTGTGTTATTTCTTACAAGTTTCCGTTCCTTTGCGATCGTTTTTTAAATTGCCTCGATGGGATGTAATGTCCACTTCAGGTATGGTACCGCTCGCGATCATGGCATAGGGAAGAGAACAGGAAGAGAGAAAGCATTAAAACCGGCAACATGCCATGCGCATGTGAGATTTACATGGTGATATTCTCCCAACGGCCGTTCAGAATGGTTCAACGGATGCGTATGAGAGATCATTTCCAATTAATTTCCACTTGTTTACCCAACTCCCTCGCGTTTAGATATAGGAGACAAGAAATATCCCATGGCGTGCTACATTCTGGAACATCAGGGCAATGATCCCCCATCGCATCTTCAAGTGATCATTACAAGCTGTCCATTTGGTTCAGGCACTTTTGAACGTTGATGTGGCAGCCCACTCACACATGAAATCTGCCGCGACCGACTCGACAGAACGCCGACAGATTTAGTTCAAAGTGCATTATTTAAAGGGTGTCCACGATGAAATTGCCACACTATGAAATTGCTCTAACTTTTTAACCGTTGGGTAGAATTTAATGAAAATTTGGGTGGATTTAGTTCATAGTGCATTATTTATATCCTGCAAGTTTTAAAGTCCTGTGATCAAAACTCGCGGAAATGGAGTCGAAAGAACAGCTCGTGCGTGATAAAATCTTGCGCATTCATCACGAGAACAAGGATCTCTCGCATCGTTCCATCGCTAAAACGTTGGGAATCGCGAATTCCACGGCGTCGCGAGTGATTAAGCGGTTCGAGGAACGGTTGACCACCGATCGGAAGCCCAGAAGTGAAGGAAAAAGTATTCCGTACAACACCAAAAATCACAACCGCGTAGTTGGGGCCTACAACCGAAATCCGAACGCCTCCGTTCGAGATGTGGCTAAGAAGCTGCACCTAAGCCGAAGTTTTGTCCAGAATGCCCAAAACTAAGGCTGGGCTTCGAACGTTCAAGGTACAAAAGGCCCCTAATCGCGACGAGAAGCAGAACAAGTCCGCCAAAACCCGTGCCAGGAAGTTGTACCTCAACATGCTGACGAAAGTTGAATGCTGCATCATGGACGACGAAACATATGTGAAAGCCGACTTCAAACAGATCCCCGGCAACCTGTCTTTCACGGCCAAGGATAAGTTCAGCGTTCCGGAGCATGTCCGCACTCAGAAGATGTCCAAATTTGCGAAGAAATTCCTGGTTTGGCAAGCCATCTGCACGTGCGGGAAGCGGAGTGCACCTTTCGTGACCCAGGACACGATGAACGGACAGATGTACATAAAAGAGTGCCTCCAGAAGCGGCTGCTTCCTCTCCTGAAGGCCCACAACGTCCCAACAATCTTCTGGCCGGATTTGGCCTCATGCCACTACTCCAAGGACGTGCTGAAGTGGTATGCGGACAATAAGGTCAATTTCGTGCCGAAAATGTTCAACCCTCCCAACACTCCGGAGCTCCGCCCCATCGAGAAGTACTAGGCGATTATGAAGCAGCACCTTCTTAAACGACCTAAGATAGTGAAGACAGTCGAGGAACTGAAGAAAGTATGGGTTTACATGCAAAAAACGGTTGATTCACAGGTTGTGCAGAATCTTATGGCCAGGGTTAAGGCCAAGGTGCGGGCATTTGCGTATGGACTGTAAATAAAATACGAGTAAAATAATAAAATGAAGTTTAATAGTTATTTCTCAATCCCTGAAAATTTGATGGCAATCGGATGAAAACTCGAATTTTGCGAATCAATTTTGTGTGTGGCAATTTCATCGTGGACACCCTTTACATCTTTGTTTTCTATACTGGGGTACAATTTAAAAAAAATCGAATTGCGACCGTCACGAAAAGTGGTCAGGTTTTGAGCGTTAATATCTCAGTCGTTTCTCCAAAGATTTTCAAAAAAATTTTGCACCAATCGATCGGAAATATTTCTACGCATCGATTCCAATAGAGACATTGTTGATTTCGGGCCACATACTATTGAAAAATTCATAAATGTTAAGCCTTGTCTTAAAAAAGTATATTAATTCAAAGAATATTGCATTGTACAATCAAAATGGCTTACATTTAGTAGCGTAGTCCTACGTCATCATTTCGAACAACCCAATGGGGCTGTACCTTGTAGTTTAAAACCCTTTTAAATCCACCACTTCCTTCTTTTTTATTTCACCCTTCCCATTACCATCCCCCCTCCCTTCTTTATATCACACATCCCATCATTTCACCCATACCCCCCCCCCCCCCCCCACCCCCCTTTCCTCTTTTTCCCCCCTCTTTCCCCCCTCACATTTCCCACCTATTTAATGTTTTATTTATATTTTTTTTTTTTAGTTTCCATTATCCCGTACCACAAACGGACACCCTTAATTTCCCCCACCCCCTCCTCACATCGATGGTAAATTAAAAAAACCTGAATTAATCCACCGATGGTGAGACTGAACCCTTCTTACACTTCACCAGAATTACGAACTCAAATGTGGCCAAAATGGTACTGCTTACATATTTTCATCAGAAATTCCAGGAAGAACCAGGAATATTCGATATGTCATACATTCAGTTTATAAAATGAATTATTTGTCAATCCTGAACGTATTGTTCATCGATGTGATTAAAATATTGCCATTAATAGTCTTTAACGACCTGTTTATATTAGGTATATAAAAGGAAAAATTACATAAATATTAGAAATTCCATATAATCAGTCCATAGAATGAATTATTACACAATCCTAAGCGTCAATTTTGATTATCGATATGGATTCAAGATGCTTAACAAGTACATGTTCGTTGAAAATTGTGTAGTTATAGTGAATGGAGACTTTGTGTAATTTTCGAATATACTCGTTGCAGTTCAAAACCGGACCACTCGAGCCAACCAATCCTACTCTAATTCTATAGAGTCGCATAGTGTGGCTAGTCCGCTGAATGTGCTATACAACGCACCAGATGCAGAACAATAGAATACAAGCGGCATCGATTGGGGTGAGTGGTCTTGTTCGGTTTTGAACTGCAACGAGTATATTTTCATCTCACAATTATGTGCTCTCAGGTATTGTTTTGGTCATATCTCCATGAAGGATTATCCAATCATAATGAAATTTTGAAAAGTTATTTGAAAATTTTATAACTTCAATTTGGCGCTAACAAAACTAAAATCGGTACACAAATAGCTCAGTATGTAATCGGAGACTAAACTGTTTGATTACTATTATAATAGGCCGTCAAGTACTGTTTCGTTCATATCTTCGTAACGAAATGCCGAATAAAAAAAAAATCAAAAATCAATAGCGTTCTATGGGAATGTTGAAGCTTTCATTTGCCGTCAACAGAACTGAAATCGGTTCAAAAATGGCTGAGAAACCGATGTGACATTATTTGTAACGCGCACACACACACACACACACACACACACACACACACACACACACACACACACACACACACACACACCCCCCCCCAAAACACCACACACACACACACACACACACACACACACACACACACACACACACACACACACACACATGTGCTCAGTTCGTCGAGCTGAGTCGAATGGTATATGAAACTCGGCCCTCTGGGCCTCGGATAAAAAGTCGAATTTTCAAGCGATCTTAATACCCCTCTTTTGGTGTAAGAAGGGTAAAAAGTGGACTTGGCTGAGAGTGAAAAAAAAGAATGACTATTAGCAAAAATAACCTCTCCGACGGAAGGGCGGAAGAGGAAAAAATCTCCTCGGTAGGCTCCCTGACAGAAATGGGCAGTGGAGTAGGCCGAGAAGTTAAAAAAAAATAAAGAATAGAAGCAGAAAAGATAAAAAAAGTTAAAGTATAAAATAGCCTATCCGACGGAAGGGCGGACGTAGAATGTTCCAGTAGGCTCCCTGACAGAAAAGAGAAGATGGAGCCGATGAGACAAAAGTCAACTGAATTTCAGTTAATGAGAGCCAAGTAATGGGTAAGGGATATGAAAACGATAGGAACAGGAATGATGGATCCGCCAACGAATCTTGATTTGTGGAATTTTAATACGAACTGTTCTGTTTCTGAGAAGTACCCAAAGATGAAAGATTTGTGATTTTTGGTCCAGGCTGGATGCTATTGTGAGAAATGATTGTTGTTGATAATCAATGATTAGATTTTTAACAAAATCTGAGGATTTTTCTAACGTGAACATTTCAGGTTGGAAAAATGTTTCTACGTCATTACAAGTAGCACTGCCAACACAAAATAGCAGTCTGTTTGCACATAAGTTTGAATCCAGAGTTAAACATAAATATATTTGAGTATACATGAAGTATTTTGAACATAATTCATAAAGTTGATGAGAATCTGTTAGACGCATAGAATGGAAGAGAAAGTTGACAGGAAAAGTATGATATTGAAAGGAAAACAAGGAAGCAAAATATTATTAACACGTTAACGGTAAATTATTCAATGACTTGGAACCACTATAAGTAATCCATTCCACTTAAACATGTATTCTAGCCAATCTATCTCTATCAACACAAAGCAACCGAAGTCACCATAACTGGAGGTTACGCGAAAGAATTTTGCTGACAAGTCGAAAACTGCTATCGGTGTTTTTTTTTTTTTTTTTTTTTTCTCTGACAGCAGCAACCTTATTGTTCATGTTTTTTTTTATTTTTAAGTTTTATGTGATTTTTTTGTTTTTCCCCTTTTTTTATTTTATGCTGACTACTGCAAAAATAGAGTCTTGATGGAAGCCGTGCTGTGATACTGACGTGTTTTGTTTTTGCTGCGTCGGTCTCGCGAAAAAATCAAACATTAATTCCTTGTTAAACTTAAATTAATTGTGAAATCATAAAATATTCGCGTGTTTTGTGTAATACTTAGTGAATGTAATCGATTCCCTTCCAAAATGTGTGATGTTCGATAGAATTTTTCAGTTTTTGTGTGTGCTTGCAGTTTTTTGTGTGTGCTTGGAATCGAATGCGATTAGCTGGCAGAGCAGAGCAGAGTGGAGGGTTGCAGTGATTTTATCGGAGAATTGATACGACTGGGAAGTTCGGGAAAAGCGTGAAATAAAGAGTGGCCAAATTGGCAGGAAGAGAAAGAGTGTTGTGGGTGTTTAATTGGTTGGTGACGGTAAAATGGCCGCTAGAATTGCGGTAGATTAAGTGGTGTGAAGCGGGAGAATTCCGTGAAAAAAAAGGAAGATTGTTGGTGTTGGAAGTGAAGAGAGGAAGAGAGTGGTGTGGTGAACAAGCCGCTGTTACCCGAAGCAAGTTTGGGAACGGTGAGATTGAACATCAGTTTTCGGCTCTAAACGAGCACGAGAGAATGTACGGTGAAGTATAGCAGAATAGGTCTGCAGGAGTGTGAGATAGGGAGAGAGCGTTATTTCGGTGGAGAGAAGGGCGCTTTTACCACGGGTCGCAGTGGTGAATTAGTGGGAAGTGGTGGTCCTATAAGGTGTGAGAGGGAGAGAGTGACCGGTCGACTGCGAGGAGTAGGTCGTTCTCTTCTCGGGTGGTATATTGGACTGCACGGCCAGCCATATCGGCTCAGTTTTGAGTCGTTTTTGACTCGCTTTCGTCGGGAGTGGGGTCGCTCAGGTTTGGGTGGGTGTAGCTGGGGTTGCCGGGTCGACAGGTCGAAGACATCGACTCAAATCAGATGGATGTTTTTGATTTGTCGACTTGGCGGTCCCGGTTGCATTTGCTCGGGTTTGAGTGGCTCCGCTTTTGACGGGGGTGGGTCGGAGACGGCTCGGGACTGAGTTGAGGTGGCTGGCCGTGTAGAGCTCTGGTGCGCTTTGAACGAACATCGCTGTAGCAGTCGGTGAGGGAGACGAGAGGTCGGAGTTAGAAGTGGGATAGTGTTGTAGTGTGAACGGCTAAGTAGAAAGAAAAGAGAGGAAAAAAAAACACCAGTAGTTGGGGTTAATGAAACTGAATAAAATAGCGAAGACATGAAAGTGTGAGTGATTAGGTCTTTTAGATAGAGAGGTTTAGAGAACAGAGCAAAGGTGCGCGGAGGTAATTAGCCGAAGAAAGGTTAAAAGTGGAAGTCGGAACTAAAATCCTCAATTGTTCGGATTTTGACATTATAGGTTCATATAACTATGGGCCCATATACCATGTTTCATGTATAATTTACTTATTGTATTCCAGTCTTCCTGTTGGTTTAAACCGGTCCTAAAATTCGATGTTTTTAACGTATACTTGTATTCCATTGAAATAAACCATCCACACTTGTGAGCGGCCCCAACAGCGTCCGTACTGTTGGTTTGAATCGGTCCTCAAATTGGATATTTCAACATGTTCTTCTATTCCATTGAAATAAACCATCCACACTTGTGAGTGGCCCCAGCGGCATCCGTACTGTTGGTTTGAATCGGTCCTCAAATAGGTATCTCAACATATGCTTGTATTCTATTGAAATAAACCACCCACACTTGTGAGTGTCCCCAACAGCATCCTTACTGTTGGTTTAAACCGGCCCCCAAACTCGATATTTTAATATATTTTTGTATTCCATTGAAATAAACCACCCACACTTGTGAGTGGCCCCAACAGCATCCTAACTGTTGGTTTAAATCGGTCCTCAAACCCCGTGTTTAAATGTATTCTTGTATTCCATTGATATAAACCACCCACACTTGTGAGTGGCCCCAACAGCATCCTTACTGTTGGTTTAAATCGGTGCCAAAATTTGAATAGTTTGAATGAGCATCTCTATACAGAGAATAAATCGGGAACATAGTTAAATATCTTATTCGCTGCCGACGTCAGTTGAATTAAGCACACCGTTTACCAAAACGGATCCCGCTGCCAACCCAACCATTTTATCCAACATCCCAGTGATTTCTCGTGGAAGTGCAGAGGTGTTCTCGGCTTCCAATAAAGCGAGTATCACGTCAACATATTCCTACCCATTCCCTACTTGACCTGCATTCGGGCGAGGCCGGCGTCGGTATTGCCTTAGATTGGGATCACCAGTTTTTACACATTGAGGATGTATGTTGGTCCTAAGCATCATCGTTTGGTTCTCTGTGTAATAACAGCTGATCTGGCAATAACGGAGTAGCAACCTCGGGCGGTCAATCATGCTCATGCT
>JAHHFK020002250.1:0-84430 GCA_024533555.2 Aedes koreicus | reverse complement strand
AATCAGATCAAGTGCAGCCGGTACTTTTGAGCCACACAAAAGCATAGCATTTAAGTTCAAGATATTGACCGCCGCCGTCGCTGACTGTCGTAGATCACGATTACCGTCTCCGCTGGTTCTGCAGTGTGTGTGTGTGTGTGTGTGTGTGTGTGTGTGTGTGTGTGTGTGTGTGTGTGTGTGTGTGTGTGTGTGTGTGTGTGTTGTGTCGAGTAGAGCGGTCAAATTTAAGATATCGATGAAACCTTGTTTTTTCTCTCCTTACATAATCACACCACCGCCGAAAGTCGAACGCCGCACTGCAGGCGAAACGTTTCATAAAATGAAACGAAAGCGAAATTTGGTCATCGTTTTGGGACTTGCTCTACCAGGTTGCATGGTTGTCGTGAAATCGAAACAATGGTGTCGCTTTAATACTGGTGGGATTGGTTTAATGGAAGGGAATGATATGTGATATGTGAGGGGAGTGACATTATTGCAAGGCGTTCATATTTAACTTTTAATCGCACTCTGAGTTTAAACGAGAACTTAAGAAGTTTTCAGAAAAAAAAAAACATTCAAGGTCCCTCTTATCCTTTTCACAAAGATGGCGATCGATTCGACCAATCTGCTTGAATCAAATGCCAAATGGAAGGAATAGTGGTGCCACTGAATGCTATTGAATGTTTTTTGGAATCAGCTCACCAGTTGAACGCATTCCGGTGAATACGGGTCGTTAGTCTATAATCACATTAAATCCCTTATGCGACTCCACAAATCGTATGAGAATACAATAAGAAGATCAATAGTGAGCATATTGAGTGTCAAGAACTAAATTGGCTATAGACGCATTTCGTGCACAACTCGAACAAACGTTGGCCGCATCCTCTCAGATTTCAATGAAACATTCTGGACATGTGGACTTTGTCACAAAAAGCCAATTTGCGTACTTAGTTTTTCCAAAATTGATTTAGACTGTCTCTTAAAAAGGGTCAAACTTTTTTGTACCGATTTTTTTCAAATGGATTTAATCAAAAAATGACAAATCCCACAAAAAAGTGTTGTATGAGTGACTATCACAAAATTATTCAAATTTTTGAATAAAAATAATGCAAAAATTCCAAATTGAAAAAAAGGAAAATTCGATTTTAAGTCGATTTACAAAAATGCCATTTTTGATTTGGATGAAATTTTGTCTCTAGGTAGGTAATTTTTGTTCCCTACCAGTCGACTTTATTCAAAAATATGACTAATTTTGTGATCGTTCCCCACACAACACTGTATTGTAGGATTTGTCATTTTTCGATTATAGCCATTTTAAAAAAAAAATCGGAAAGAAAAGTTTCACCCTTTTGAAAATACATTCTAGATCAAGTTGAGAAAAACTATTGCTATTTGTGGCAATATCTACAAGTCCAGAAAGTTTCATTGAAATCTTACAGGGTGCTGCCAACTCCGAATACAATTTGGCGCGAAATGCGTCCACAGTGAAACCTGAAATCAAATAAGAATTCAAAAACAAGTATTATACAATACCCAAGATCAAATGAGACACTTCTAATCAATTCGTCTGCTCAGGACCAAGACACATCCGGGAATGTCCCGGATAGCCCAGGGAAAATGCCCGTGTTACCAACCTATACCAAAACATATGATGAAACACCTTAAATCACAAGTGAACTCAATCAAACCGAGTGCCTAGAATCACCTCGGTCTTATTTGGTTATTGGAACCACGCAGACAGAGTAGCAATATAATAAGAAAGAACACAACATTATTTTCTTTTGACTAATATACGCACTTCCGTGCGTATATTATTTAGAATAAGGTTGATATGCAAAAACTTTATTTGGGGTGATTCATATCGACCGGACTCTAATCGAGGACCCTTCGAATGTTAGACTATGGCCAGCACCACCAGGCCATCCATTATTTATGTACTTTCATTGCATAACGTCGTTATAACATTAACATTCTCGGTTCATAGCTGCTCCGCCTCAATCCCGTGGGTACCTTGTTCTCCCTAAATCATGATCCACCTGGTCTAACCATCTTGCTGGTTGCTCCCCTCGTCGTCTTGTGCCAACCGGATTCCCATCGAACACCATTTTCACAGGAAAGTTGTCCGACATTCTAGCAACATGCCCTGCCCAGCATATTCGTCTAGATTTGACTACCTTACGAATAGTGGGTTCTTCAGCGACCCAAGTTACACACAAAACATCTTTTTTAGAATGATTTAAAATTGTTTTTTATTATTAATGTAACATAAACGTATTGCACAACATGTCAAGTTCGGAGCGATTTGTATCTGTCGTATTCTCTGAATCACTCTGACTAACGGTCGAGCTGAAAATACTTTTTTCACTGCTGCAAGTGATTAATACTTTATTATTGTTCTTAAAAACGTGGTTCCATACATTTATAAAAGATTTTATGGGCAGTTCTATGTACTGTTGAAATTACATTACAACCATGTTTTGCAAAACGTGTTTTTTTTTCATAACGATGAATGTTGCGCAATATTGTGGTTTCACTGCCAACGGGAAGCACATCATAGATACTCAGAGTTAACTTTTCAACAATCGGAGTTGGCTTAGCAAAAAAGGCACAAACCTAACACGCCAAGGACTAGTGTTCAAATCCCACGCTTGGCGATGTTATATTTTTGTATGAGGGTAATATTTTTTTTTCCATTTTATGTTTTACTAGCTGAACCCGGTGCGAGCGCTGTTACGCTTGCAACTAAATGATTTTTTTTTAATAGAACTCGCACGTTTATGATTGTTTTTCGGAAGGAGTTTTTTTCTTGACTAAACAGGGGTTCAAACTTCTATCAGAACCTGCTTCTTACCCGAGACATACACGTTTTGTGTTTTGGTAGCCTGGATAGTTCTTATGTTTGGTAGAAATTTGTGTGTCATTTGTATGAGAGTCCCCCTTCCTGAGGGAGGGGTTTCTCAAACCATCATACAATCATTGCCTTCAAAACCACACACATGCCAAATTTGGTCCCATTTGCTTGATTAGTTCTCGAGTTATGCAGAAATTTGTGTCTCATTTGTATGAGAGGCCCCCTTTCAGAGAGAGAAGAGGCCTCAATCAATCATAAGAACCTTTCCCAGCCCCAAAATCCCCTGCATGCAAATTTTCACGCTGGTCGGTTCAGAACTTTCCGAGTCTATTATGGTCAGACAGACAGAAAATCATTTTTATATATATAGATATGTGGTTTCATTTGCTTGTGATTAGATCTCAAGTTATGCAAAAATTTGTGTTTAACTTATATAGGAGCCCTCCCCCCTTCAAAAAGGGGAGGGGTCTTGAACTGATATAAAAATATTTTTTGCCTCCAAAAATCTCAACATGCCGAATTTGGTTTCATTTGCTTCATTGGCTCTTGAGTTATGCTAAAAATTGTGTTTCATTTGTATGGGAGTCTCTCCTTCCAAAAAGCTCGAGCTACGCAGAAGTTTGTGTTTCATTTGTATGGGAGCCCCCTTTACAGAAAGAGGAGGGGTTTCAAGTCACCATAGAAACATTTCTTGCATTCAAAAACCTCCACATGCCAAATTTGGTTCCATTTGCTTGATTTGTTCTCGAGTTATGCACAAATTCGTATTTCATTGGTATGGGAGACCCTTCTTTCAGAGGGTGGACGGGTCTCAGACCACAATTGAAACATTTCTTGCCATCAAAAACCTCCACATGCCAAATTTGGTTCCAGTAAGTTGATAAGTTTTCTAGTTATTCTTTCAGAAAGGGGAGGGGTCTCGAGTCACCTTAGAAACATTTCTTGCCTTCAAGAACCTCTACCTGCCAAATGTGGTTCCATTTACTTAAGTAGTTCTCGAGTTATGCAGAAATGTGTGTTGCATATAGAAACCCCCACCCCCTTTTTCAGAGGGCGGAGGGGTCTCAAACCACCATAGAAATATTTCTCTTCCTTAAAAAGCTCCAACTGCTAAACTTGGTTTCATATGCTTGATTAGTTCTCGAGTTATGCAGAAGTTCGTGGTTTCATTGGTAATTACCTTAACAGAAGGGGGGCGTGGGTTAGAAGCATTTATTGACTTCAAACACCTCCGCCTTCCAATAATGGTTCCATTTACTTGATTGTTTCTCGAGTTATGCAGAAATCTGTGTTACATTTCTATGGAAACCCCTCCCTTTTCAGTTGGCGGAGGGGTCTCAATCTACCATAAAAATATTTCTTGCCTTCAAAAACCCCACTTGCCAAATTTGGATCCATTTGCTTCATTTTTTTGATTTATGCGTGTACTGCAGCATTATATGTATGAGTGTCCCATTCGAGCGGGGGGGGGTCCGGAACCCCCAACAAAAAATTATCATTCCTGAAAACACCTCCATATAAATTTAGATTTTATTTCCTTTTTAATTTTTGTGTTTTGATGCAGAAACTGTCTGATTTTTATGTTAGATTCCCCCCTCCCCAAGGGGGGGGGGTCAAAACCTCAAAATATCCAAAAATATCTCTTTCTTAAAAAAATTCTCACATGCTAAATTTGGTTTCCTTTGCTTGTTTAACGACTGTTCCAGAAAGTGTAAGCACATCTTATTTTAAAGGTCACTTTGAATATAATGAAATATTTCAACATGTTTTGGCTGCGTCCTTTTGTTTGCACATTTTTGAATGACATAGCATCAAAAAAGTGCTCAGTTTTGTGTTACGTATCAAAATGCGCGGTCTTACTCCGGAACAACGAAAAAGTATCGTGCACAAATGGTGCACTGTGAGCGGACTCTCCTTGAGAAAATTGGCCAAGGAAGAGAGTGTAAGCGTCGGAGCGGTACGATCCGCGATTCAAAAATATAGAGAACAGTGTTCGTTTGAAGATGCGCCGAAGAGTGGTCGGAAATCCGGTCCTTTTAGTCCGGATATCGATAAAAAAGATCAGGGATGCCTACAAGCGAAAACCAGCGACTTCCGTTCGGGATGTTGCGAAAAAACTAGGGACCTCGTCGAGTAACGTCATGCGTGCCAAAGAAAGACTTGGGCTAAAAAAACATACCGAAAGCAGAAAAAACCCAAAAGGAACCCAAAACAGGCCGCGTCCGTGAAACCACGGGCCCGCAAACTCTACGATTCGTTATTGTGTAGAAATTCTGGGTGTATAATAATGGACGATGAAACGTATGTGAAACTAGATTACAAAACGCTTCCCGGACCAGAATTCTATACTGTAAGCAAAGACAAAGACATCCCCGAAACGGAGGAGGCAATTTTTACCGCAAAATGTGCTAAGAAGGTTATGGTTTGGCAGGCAATATGCGAGTGTGGTAACACATCTAGTCCGTACATCACAACGGAGACGATGAACACTCAGAAATACGTTAAGGAATGTCTCCAGAAGCGATTACTGCCGATGATCAGGCAGCACGGAGGTCAAGTAGTGTTTTGGCCTAATTTGGCGTCATGTCATTGAGCAAAGGACACTTTAGAATGGTACAAAAGTCAAAATGTATGTTTCATGCCGAAAGACATGAATCCGCCGAATTGCCCGGAGGCATGGCCAATCGAGACTTTTTGGGCTTTAACCAAAGCAAAGCTTCGAAAATTCATAAAACCAGCGGACGACATCCAAAAATTTAAAAAAGATTGGCCAAAAGTGGTCAAAATGGTGAGAAGTACCACTGTGCTGAAGCTAATGGGTCGCGTTCGAGGAAAAGTAAGGAGTCTTGGCTATGATTAAATATTTTGATTAAACGAGAGTTAAATATCATAAAAAACACAAATACAAATATGATTTGCCAAAAAAAAATTATTAAAACTAAAAAAAACATGACTTTTTTGTTATGTTGAAAGTGTGCTTATACTTTCTGGAACAGTCTATAGTTCCATATTTCTTCCCCTCCCCAACCCCCCTCTTCCCGCCCACATTATTAATAATATATTTTTTTCTCATAAAAATTATACCATTACCCTTTTTCTTTCAACTTTTTCCATTGGGTCTCTTACTTTCCTCCCCCATTTCCCCTTCACTATCTATACATGTTCTTCATCCCCCCTTCAGGTCCCCCCTCCTCCCCCCCCCCCCCCACCCCGCTCCCCCCCGCCCCCCCCCCACCAATTCTTATAAAATACCCCTTGCATTCCGTCAGAAAAAAAGCCTACACTACCTACTGTTCGGTCCCTTTCCACTCTGGGAGTTCCCCTCCCCCCCCCCTTCTCCCAATTCCCAAGATGTTCTACACCCTTCCAAAACTTCAAGTGCTCGCAAGTCCTCCTCAAGCATTGTCCACGTCTTATGCCCGTAGAAAACAACAGGTCTTATTAGAGTAGGTACGACTTCCACTGTAGGCATAACTTCCACTGATAATACGCCTCAGGATCTCACTTCGTTTTGGACGTATTTATCATCAAACCAATTTTCACTGCTTTGCGCTTTAGTCTGGTGTACTGCTCTGCCATCGCCTCAAATGTTCTGCCGACAATGTCCACTCGTCGGCAAAGCAGATAAATTGACTGGATCTGTTGACAACCATGTCCCACATGTTGAATGCTGCTCGTCTCATAATACCTTCAAGAGCAATTTTGAACAGCAGGCATGAGCTTCCATCACCTTGACGAAGTCCCCTCGGGAATATTCACCCTATATCGTCACACAGCACTAGGTTCCATCGTATCCATCGTAGCCTTGATTAGTCTGGTCAGCTTTCCCGGAAAGCCGTTCTCGTCCATGATCTTCCGTAGCTCTTTTCGGTCTACTGTATCATATGCGGCTTTGAAATCGATTAATGGATCTGCCGCAAAGTGAACATTTTGTCCGTTACAGACCGGCCTGATAACATCCCACGAATTTATTTGCTAGTGGCGACAGTCGCTGAAATTTGGGATAGCACTTTATAGGCAGCATCAAGAACGGTGATCGCACGATAATGTTCACAGTCCAGCTCGTCGCCCGTCTTGTAGATAGGGTATATAACCCCCTCCTTCCACTCCTCCGGTAGCTGTTCGGTATCCCAAACCCTGACTATCAGTCGATGCAGGCAGGTGGCCAACTTGTCCGAGCCCATCTTGATAAGTTCTGGTCCGATACTATTCCTTCCAACCGATTTGTTATTCTGGCATCCTTAACATCACCTATCGTCAGGGGTGGCACATCTCCGTCACTTGCGTCAAATAAGCGTTTTTTGGTTTGTTTTGCAAGCGCTTTTCTAAACGAGAAATTATGAGCGACTAATAGTTTTAATACATCGCATTGCGTTTAACGTGTTTTAGTTTAATTTTTGACAGTTCCAAACTTTAAAACTGGCAAGCAGTTTGCAACAAACATAAAACTCAGCGTTGGGATCGGCCTAATTGCATGACAAAATCGGGGAAATTTGTCTCTTTGTTCCGTGCAAGTGCTAAACCGGACAATTAATTTAATTTAATTTAATTAATTTAGTTGTTGGGTGTTAATTTCTGTTCAATGTCCTGTTCATATAAACATCTGTTTACATTTTAAATCGTGTAAAGTTTTGAGTCAATTCGTATATTGTCGACAACATTGTAAGCGAAAACCCGCCTTTGTTAGCAATATTTCATGAATATTAATAATAATATTATTATTTATTCTTCTTCTTCTTGTGGAAAGAAATACAATTTAACATGCATTAATGTTAACATTAAAAAATAAGAAAATTCAGATCTTTTTTCTGTGGGGCTGGAAGATTCAACGATGAAAAATGGTTCGAGAAGCAACCTCAATCGGTTTGATGATGATGATGATGTAATACTACCATCTATTGTAGCAAGGTAACTTTCCATAGCAGTGGAATAATCTGAAAAACGATTTGATCAGGATTCTATTATTGTTTGTGATCATCAAGCTCCTGTATGAAGGGCCAAAAACGTTTGGGCGGGCCCGAAAGCAGAGACACTTACGCGAAACCCGCGAATATAGGGAAAAGAAATCTCCTTCCAAAAGCAAGTTCACACTCACAGCACTAGAATCGAGCCCTCGATTGACAGAATAAACCCAATAGATGGGGTCGAAGAGCCCGCCCTCGTTCCGCGAAATGTTAACAATAGGGAGGAGGCAGTCCCATGCTCCCTATCCAAATCGTTTCACTTGGGTGCCCTGATGGTCCCTCCCTTTCCCCGTTATATGTTATTTAATATTTAGTATATTTTGTACACATAAAATTAAGATATCATTATAGACGAAAATGCTAATATATTCAAATTTCAAACTTGAATGATACATCCAATGGATTGTTACTGAAAAATAAATAAAAATTAGATATATATTAAAATCCTACTAGTCCTGGAAGAGCTGAAAACAGAATAGATCATTCCAAATATCAAAGATAAAATTTCAATAAACGATATTATTTTATAAGACATGTTGTAATATTTTTTCTCTAAACTGTTCTAGTAACATTTCAAAGATAGCAATAGGAGTGATCGAAGAGTCCGGTTTGATGATTTCTGAAATAAATGGCTTATCTTACCATAATGTCACTAAACACAATATAATAATATAATCCTACATTGCTTATAAGCACATGCCAGTCTTTTATGAATATAGTAGTTGAAGTTCAGAAGTGCAATTTTAAATTAAATGTTATGCTGAAATGCTGAAAAACAAATTGAGCCTTTGATGCCTGTCATGTTGCTCCAGGCTCTTACATGGTTTTGGAATGCAAAGATGATTCCAAAGCGTGCTGAAATTATTAATAAAATGAGAATGGAAAATATACAATATGATTTAAAGGTACACGATCTTCAGTCGCACCCCCTCACTTCGCTATTGTCAGATTGACAACATTGCCCAGGCTACGCCAACCAGCGTCTCCATGTTTCAGCTGGCAGTCTTTTGTGATCATATGACTCGTGGAGGCGTGAGGTAGGAACTTGTGAGGACGAGAGGTCGGTCGCACCCTCCTTCGAAGTTGTCAACTCACCATTTGAAGCCCTGTCCTTGTTTTTTTCCGCCAACTCTTTTTCCCCTCCCTTTTTCCCCAAGCCCTCCCAATTTCCCCAAAAAAACCCAATAACCCACCCCCCGGCCAATTTTTTTTATTTGGGCCCATTCCCCCCCAAAACCCATAAAAAACCCCCCCAAAAATAACATTTCCCCCCCCCTTTTTTCTGGTTATTTCAAGATATCTGTCCTGTAGCCCTTCATAACTTTTTCGCCACAATTTTAGACGTCGTTTCTTGTTAAACAGCTCGAATTTTGCTTCATCCGAACAGACAACACGTTTTCAAAACTTCGGCTTGCTAATGTGATTCCTTTCGAACATAAATCGTTTTTCCTTGTTTACTTTGCTGATAAACTGGTCTTCAAACCATGTTCAGCAATGCGTCGTCGAATGGTTCGATCAGAAATCGACAGATTCAACCTTTCTTTCACTGCTCGTATGGTGATGCGTGGATCTTTTTTGATCTCACGGATTATGCTGGTGTCTGCTCGTGCATCACTTTTTCATTTTGTTCCTACACAAAAAAACCCCACTTTCTTACACCCCAACGAAATTTTCCCCCCCCCTTCAAAAACCCAAACAACAAACTGAGGGTTCTGACAATGTTATTTAGTGACTTGAAATTGTTTTTGCTGGGGGGTCTTTTTTTTTTCTTGACATTCTTTTGAATTCCTTTTAGAATGAACTGAAACTGATATATTTGTCAATGAAGTCTTATGAAATCTAATAAATGATGCTAGAGCTTTTTGAACTTAAAACATGTTTTAGTTAAATATGTTCCATGATAAATAGACATTAATGGACGTTTAAGTTTATATATGTTGGGGGTTTTTTTTTTTTCCCGGCCCTTATTTTATTATTTTGGAAAGCGGTTCCAGCTTCTAAATGTCTAACACATTTGGAATAGTTTGTTTATGGTCATATGTGAAGATAATTTAGAAAAAAAAATATTGGTCTGATGAAAACATCATGAATAGGGATAACCAAAACTGGCGTTTTGGCACCCGCCAAAAACATATGGATTTTATTTTTGAAGCAGCGATAAATGCTTGATTTTTCATCGTTTCAATTCAGCAAACAAACAATGCTCGTACAAACCCAAATCGCACGCAATTTTCGTAGTTTCGTTTATCTATCAATTACAATCGATGTCATTATATTCATCTTCACAACCACCTCGTCATGCGTGATTTGCACTACGCGAGCATAACAATCACTGTTTGATTTCAAACAAACTCAGATTAGCTCGCACCGCACGTTCCTCGCCGCTAATGACACTCGTAAGAACTTTGCGGCCACCTGTTGCCGAATAGCGGAACAACTCGTTGGTACACTCGACACTGACACTGATCGATGATCGCCGTTGGTGCTAACACCGCAGAATGATAAGTGCTTTGGCATTATCCTACTTGCTGTATGATTGCTCCCGCGCAGCTTGAGCTTGTGCTCTTCAGCTTTGATCACTTGAGCAGTCGTGGTCACCGTTGGAACGAGTGATACATAAACCAACGTCTAGTAGCTTCATCAGCTGATGGGTGCGGGTGGTGTGAAGATGAATGACATCTTTAGGATTTGCGCGCCGTTTGTGTTTGCAGATTCGGAGTTCATCGCATACACCTTAAGCTGGTCGTTGCTCGGTGATGGGTGATAATTAAGAGTGAACGAGAAAGAGAGAGATACGCTGATGATGATGATGATGATGCGCGGTGGAAAGCTCCGAAACCGGCTTTACCTGTACCGATGTCGGCGGATTTGTGTGCACGAGTGCCTGCTAACTCGACGATAGCACGTGATCTTATTTTTTTTTCAAATTTAGCGACTCAACGTGGTCGTGTAGGGCACATGTGTGCATCCGTGCGTTTAACGGTATGCGTTTGGACTGCAGAAAACGCTGTATATATTTTCTGGTTTATGGACCGGATAAGTCCGGTTTTCCCTTTTCTGGCTGACAGTTGTGGATAATGCGACAAGTGCAGCGGCTAATTCAGAAGCTGGTAGTGCTGGTTTTCTAGCCATGCTGGTTCGCAGAGCTTCAAGGTTTCGATTCCAAAATTTTGAAGCCTGACAGGAGTGCCGTCTACTGGCCAGCGCGCAGTATAATTGCAATTGTTTCGTCGTAATCAACCACAAGTAGAACAATAGCTTCGTATGCTTGACGTACATTAACGTAGACAATTATTGAAACTAAATTGATGTATCGATTGGCATATTATCGATAATTGTTACGATCGACTAGCGTTTTACCCGGTATTATAACACTCCATTGTGGCGATTACGATGATAGTGATGGCTGGAGACAAACACGAACCAACTTTCGTAGACGGTTCGATTTATTCGAGCGTTGTAAAATAGGTAATCCGCATATTGGTTAGGTTGTGGTGGTTGAATTGCGAGGTGGATTTTGAGTTTTAAGTTGATTTCTTTGTTGTTTGTTTGGTTGGTATGGGGCTCCCCTGGGTAAAATTTGTTTTCAATACGTGTTTCTGTGTGAATTGGGTGGGTGTATTCAGTTGACGGTTATGCGAACTGTTTTGTTGAAATTGGACCAGACCGAATGCAAATCGGATAAGATCCTTCAAAGCACGTTGTCCATGCTTGTATTACATTCCACCAGTACGATACGAGTACCTTAATTAAGGTACAAGGGAGAATATCTCAAACTTCACTATAAGCTTTTCGCAATAAACTGGCTTTCAATACAACTCTGTCTTAGATCATGATCCAGCTCTGATTACTAGTATAATCTAATCTTATCTAATATAAACGCAGTCAGTACGAAAAAGGATTCCGAAAATGATTGTTTTACTGACCTCCGGAGGATTGGACAAAACATCTCTTTCCGTCCTGATAGTTAAAAATGTGTAATATTCTGTATGAAATTTACTGGTTTCACATAAATTCGTTTTGGATGTAGTTTTCAAAACAGGTGTTTGCTTGACTGTTTCGCAACAACAATTCATTCAACTCATGACGGCAATAAACTTAGAATAGGGTTAGATCATACTTCTTCAACAGCTAGCTCGTTATCTAAACATCGTCTAACTTTAAAACGACTCTTGCCAACTTCTGTGTCCTTACCAGGGGTGCCATTATGCCAGATTTATCTGGCACTGTCAGCCTTTTTATCAACAAAAAGACAAAAAGAGAAACCCTCCATAATGCCAGAATTTTTCAAATTAGAACAGATAAAAAAGCATCGTACAATCTCACTCCCCCAATTATAGCGTTTCGCAATTTGTTTTATAAATGTGTAAATTTGTTGTAACCTTATTTTTTTTGACTTTTCATGAAAAGAGGCTTTTGCTGACAATTAGGTGCAAGTGCGATATTACACTGTTTGGCAGAATGCAGAATATTTGACACCTTTTTAGGCAGATGAAATTTGGTCGAATATTTTTTTTTTTGGCATAGGTCAAATTGTGTAATTCCCCCCTTGTCTGTTACTGAAGTATGCAAGTATACGAGTCAGAACATGACTCATTTTGGGTCATCATTTGGAAAGAGTCTATCAACATTTGTAAGACCTCTTAACTCTTTTCAAATGTTAGTCAGGATTTTTAAATTTCCGCACGCAAAAAAAATCCTCTGTAGAAACTACCATTTCGAGGGTTAAATTTTTACCTGACTATAAATGCGTTTGATTTTACCATGCCTACGATTGAAGTCAACCATGGTTGGGTTGATAACAACATGAGGTCTGTCAATTATACCACACATGTTGAAGGCTGTACCATAAATGCAGTAAATTTGACTGAAATTTCAAGGTTGTTTTGAAAATAGGCATAGTCGGGTAAAATGGTAGTTTTTACTGCAAGATTCTTTTCAGAGCGCATATTGCCAGATTTTGCCAGATTTTTTATTTATGACATGCCAGATATTTAACAAAAAAAACTAATGGCAACCCTGGTCCTTACCCAAATTATGATTTCGTCCTTTTTAGAGCCTACTTAACAGATTCCAGATAGCTTCCTTACCAACCTGATCTTGAGATTTTAATTTTTTAATTTTTATTCTATTTGTTTTATTTTATTTGTGGTATATCTTCATGGGATTTTAATTTTTTAATTTTTTTCAAGAATCGAGCGGAAAAAACATTATCACCTTAAAAAACACGTACGCACGTAACAAGAGCTTGCTTCGATCCAAGATGGAGCTCGAATTACTTATCAGAAAGAATGCTCAAGTAATCACCAAGTCTGATTACCGACATTTGTGAAACGTAATGCTTTGTTCAGACTACGGAGTTATAATACGATGCAAGGGAATTATAAAAAGAATCCACATGAAAAACGTCATCAAAACAGTCTTATATCATGTTACAACTCTGTAGTAACGTTTAATTCCAAGCCAAAGGAAGCGCAATCAACGGAATTGTTTGCAATCTTTCATGCGCCATACAACAATGTTTGCAATATTTCATACAGCAGACTAGCTTTAGGCGTTATTTGGCTTAAATTTACACGAAATATCTGATGAATTTCCGCCAAATCTAGCATTTCCTTTATGTGTATTAGATAACGCAGAAAACTAAAGGGCGAACACGAAATTATTGCGACACATTCAACAGGGCATAACTTTTTTACCATTGGGTAAAAATCAACCAAATTTTGCAGACTTTCTCATTGATGTGTATTGTTTACATGCTGTCAAACTCGAAGTCGTGTTTTTCGATTCAACGAAAATGGAGGTGAACCAACGCGAGTCGAGAGAACAAATTCTTTCCAAACACCTGGAATTTCCTGACCTGTCGCACCGGCAGTTGGGAAAAATGTTGAACATTCACCATTCAACCGTCTCCAGAGTGTTGAAGCGGTTCCAGGAGCGGTTGACGTTGGACCACGGCAAAGGAGCAGGAAGAAAACCGGGACCGGAGAACAAAAAGATGGAGGGAAAGGTGAAGCGGATGATTAAAGCAAATCCCAACGTCTCAAGCCGTGATTTGGCTAAAAAGATCGGCATGTCGCAGAGCTACGTCCAGAATGCAAAGAAGAGAGCTGGAATACATACATACAAGGTACAGAACTTCCCAAACCGCGATGAGCGGCAACAATCGACGGCTAAAACTCGGGCACGGAATCTCTACGAGAAGATGCTGACAAAATATGGCTGCTGTGTGATGGACGACGAAACGTATATAAAACCGATTTTAAGCAAATTCCGGGGTTGGAGTTTTTCACCGGCAAGAGCAAGTTCTATGTGGACGACAAATTTAAGAAGAAGAAAATGTCGAAGTTCGCCTCCAAATATCTCATTTGGCAGGCCATCTGCTCTTGCGGACTGAGGAGTGAGCCTTTCGTGACAAAGGGCACAGTAAATGGCGAGATCTACAAATCTGAGTGCCTCGAGAAGCGCCTTTTGCCGTTCTTGCAGCAGCACGACGAAGCTCAGCTATTTTGGCCAGATTTGGCATCATGCCACTATTCTAAAAGTGTCCTGGAGTGGTATGAGGCCAATTCTGTCCATTTTGTTCCAAAGGACATGAATCCGCCAAACTGTCCGGATCTGCGCCCGGTGGAGCAGTACTGGGCAATGATGAAGCGGGAACTTCGGAAGAGCAAGAAGACAGTCAAAGACGAGAAGGACATGTTAAGAAAATGGAAAAAAAAAACTGAGAAACTGGTACCGGATGACACTGTAAAGACTTTGATGGAGGGCATCAAGCGAAAATGCGTTCAATTTTACACTCAAGGCTCCATCGATTAACTTTTCTTTTGATTTTTGAAGTAAATATATGTATAAAACTACCCTAAAATTTTGGTTTGATTCTAAACATTATAAGAAAATTGGCATGACATTTTCGGTGTCGCAATAATTTCGTGTTCGCCCTTTACATGTTTCTTTCAAACTGTGTAGATTTGTACAATGTAAATACTGAGATAAGAGGCAGACACTTAATCTGTCTTAATTTAATAACAGTTTTATGAATTGTAGTGTATGTTGTATTATTGTAATACTACATTTTGCATTATAATAGTATTAACTGTCTAATATCGTTATTAAACATTAACAGCGTAACCGTCTCATGCTGTGCATGCTCAAATCAAATTTACTCAGAACTTCATGCATAATAAAATTATTTTTTATTTAAATGGTATTATAATTTGTGTGTATTATAATATTATTTTAATATTGGGACATGCCTTTCCCCTAGATACTGAGTTATTTTGTCAAATTGCGTAGTCCAAAGAATCTTCATACATAAATCAAAATAGAAAGTTAGCAACCGTATTCTCTGTAAGAATCAAAATCACCCAACGAGGATATCACAAAAAAAGGCGGTTTTGTGGTATTAAGTTGTTGTGATTGAATATATTGATTATATGAACCCACTTGTGCAATTTGATAAAACTGTTCCTTATTTATGACTTTAGTAAAGCTGTTAATGAAGACTATTTTTTTTTAATTGTTAGCTCCTTACACTGTTTTCATCCACTTTTGTTCATTTTTAAATGTTTATTTTCTCGTTTGAACTTTAAAGTGCGCGTCTTCCTTTAAACTTTGTTTTCTAGGATTTCTAAAAGGATTGAATATAAATGATCTAAATTTATGTACAAGATTGCATTTGCAAATTCTACTTGTACTTTCTTCAATATGAATTTTTTACCTGGTCTGGAAATGCTTATAAGCATAATTTTACTAAAAAAAACTAAAAGTATCAGCAAAGTTTAGTTATTAATCGGCAGTTTACTTCGTTAACAATTGAAATATGGTGGTTATGAATATTCGTAGAATCAAAACACCTAGAGATACTTGTGACTCAAGAGAAACTTTTGAAAAAGGCATATGTGTTTTACATTAAAAACAACTACTAGGTACCACCCCATTGGGTTGCTCGGAATGATGACGTAGGACTACGCTACTAAACGTAAGCCATTTTGATGGTACAATGCAATATTCTTTGAATTAATATACTTTTTTATGTCTTTTTAACACAAGGCTTGACATTTATGAATTTTTCAATAGTGTATGGCCCGAACAATAGTGTTCTCTATTGGAAATAATGCGTAGAAATATTTCCTATCGATTGGTTCAAAATTTGTGAAAATCTTTGGATAAACGACTGAGATACTAACGCTCAAAACCTGACCACTTTTCGTGACGGGCGCAATTCATTTTTCTTAAAATTATATCCCAGTTTAGAAAACAAAGACGTAGTCCTACGTAAAAAAATAATTTTAGTATCATAATCACTCAAAATTAACTCATTGCAATCAATTTAGTTTTAGATTTTGTGATAAATTTACATATTGTTTCTACAAGTATATACTTCAGCCTGTTATTCAAATCGTTCAGCCTATTATTAAAGTCATTCAGCCAATCGTTTAGAAGTCTAAGTAGATGTTTGAAAATGTATGAGTGTTTTGGAAAATTTATCGTTACTCGTGGATAACTGCGACTAACTTAGGGGCTATTCATAAACCACGTAGACTTTTTTTGGGGGAGGGGGGGGGGTTTGACCAAAGTCTACGCTCCATACAAAATTTAAAAAAATTGTATGGAGAAAAGTCTACGAGGGGGGAGGGGGGAGGGGCTCTGAGATTTTCAAAAATAAGTCTACGTGGTTTATGAACCGGCCCTTATGAAAATTGCAAAATATAGCTTTGCCGAAATTGTTTTCAAAATGACTCAAAAACGAAACTTAGAAACCTAATGCTTGCCGCACACTATTTTTTTTAAATTTTTTTTAATCCTTTTTAGCTATTTATTTACATTATTTTACATTCATATATTATCCTATGTGCTCCTGCTAAGTAATTAACATTTCAGCCTTATATGCTATCGTTTATATCTAGTTGTGTTAATATAATTTTTACCTTATTCAGTATTTACCTTATTCAGTATTTTTAACAGGGTTTATTTTGCCTGCGTGTAAGGATAACAGTTGATTTCTTAAAACTAGTTCTTATTCATAGAGAGAATTGATCATTGCATTTGAAGATTGCAAGGATTTTTGTCTAAAACTATGAATTATTTTGTTGGACTATTCTTCTAGAGTCTCAACGTTTGAAATTCTATGTAATTCAGTAGTACTGAACCAGGTTGGCAGCTTCAAAATCATTTTCAAAACTTGGTTCTGAATCCTTTGAAGGGCTTTTTTCCTAGTAGGACAACAACTAGACCAGGGTTTCCCAACCGGTGGTCCGCGGCCGGGGGCCCTCTCAGGGGGGCCGCGAATGTCTTGGTTTTTTAAACAAAAATTTAATCTTTTTCCGCTAGTTTAGTAATACGCCTTTTTGAAAAGTTTGACAAGTCCCATTTTAGTTGAAAGTGTAAAAAGTTAAACAAGAATGGTTATCTTTTTGTCTCCGTGTACTGTCTGACAGCACTTGTTTTCCGACTGCAACGTCTGCAACTCTCGAACAGGGAGAAAAAGAGACAAATAGTTTTCTGTTTTATGCGTCGGCTCTCTGCCGCGAGAGCAACACTCCCAACACAACAAGCAAGTCAATTGAGTATTTTGGCCTTCAATCGGAGCACACTACTGCACGATCTTAAACGAAGAACTGAGAGCAAGAGGGAAACAGATTAGTGGCAGACGGAAAACAAACCATCACTAATTCATGTATGCTAGATTGAGAAAGACGATCAAACGTCAAAAAGTGGCAGCAATGAATGAGCATCTCTTGCTCTGTCCCTCTGTACAACGAAGTGTAGCCATTCATGGGTCGAGTCACATCAATTGACTGCACGATTTAAAATTTTCGGAACTAAAATTGTTGCTGCTCAGATCTTGTTTCTTGTTTTCGTCGGAGGATTACAACGAGTGATTATTTCTGCAAATACTGCAAATTTGAATCGGTAATTTAGCCTTGAAAATAAAAATAAACATGGAACGTAAAAGAACTAAAAATTAACGATTTATCGCAGGTAGTCGCAGACATGGAGAAGAAAAGAAAGTATTCCGAAGAATACATTAAGTACGGACTTACGATACTAACGGTTAATGGAGTCGATAAACCACAGTGTGTATTGTGTAACGTTGTGTTGAGTGTTGAAGCTATGAAACCGTCAAAACTGAAGCGACATTTGGACACGAAACATTCCGAGCATAACACCAAGGATGTGGCATTTTTTCGACGCCATGAAGCTGGCCTCAAACGGCAGCGATTGGATGCTACAGGTAGCATCCAACAACAAAGTACTGCAGTTGTGCAGGCATCATATGAGGCAGCATTGGAAATTGCGAAAAACAAAAAACCACACAAAATCGGAGAAACTCTCATCAAGCCCAGCATGCTGAAAATGGTGAGTTTAGTTCTTGGGGAAGCAAGTGCGGCCAAAATGCGGCAAGTCTCACTGTCGGACAACACCGTTCAAAGACGAATCGCCGATATGTCCGAAGATGTTAAAGTGCAAATTTTGGAAGAAATCAAGCAATCCCCTTTGTTTGCAATTCAACTGGACGAATCTACGGATGTCAGCTCATGTGCGCAACTTATGGTATTTGTGAAGTACGTTAACTCTGGCGATTTGAAGGAAGAGTTTCTTTTCTGTAGCGATTTGGAAACTACTACCAAAAGTGATTATTATGGCTAAAATCAAGACATTTTTTGAATCGGGTGGCTTACAGTGGGAAAAAGTCGGTGGAGTTTGCACCGATGGCGCTCCAGCAATGCTTGGTAAGAAATCAGGATTTCAGAAAAAGGTCAAAGACCTTGCTCCACACGCCAAAGGTATTCATTGCATGATTCATCGATATGCCCTTGCCAGCAAGACCCTGCCGGAACCATTGTTAAAGGTACTTGATTCGGTCATCAAAATTGTGAACTATGTTAAATCTGGGGCTCTAAACACTCGTTTATTCAAAGAACTCTGCAAAGAAATGAATGCAGATCATGAGGTTCTTCTTTTCTACACTGCCGTGCGCTGGTTGTCGAAAGGGAATGTTCTCAACCGAGTTTTTGAATTGAAGGACGAGATCAAAATGTTTTTGGAAAATCAAGGGAAAAACGACTTGCTTGCTAATTTCAGTGACGATGGTTGGCACATGCGCCTTGCTTACCTAGCAGATATTTTTGAACATCTGAATTCACTGAACTTGAAGCTACAGGGAAAGCAAACCAATCTAATTCACTTTCAAGACAACCTTCAAGCATTCGTGGCAAAGCTGAAAAACTGGCGCCGAAAGGTTAGTTCTGGAAATGTTGCCATGTTCGATAGGCTCAGCAGTACGACTGACAAAGGAGCGAACGAGCTGGATTCGGTTTTGAAATCAGAAATTATTTCTCATCTTGACTCGCTGGATGAACAATTTGAGCGCTACTTCCCTGAGCTAACGCAAGAAGATGCTGCTTTAGTCCGGAATCCGTTTTCTTCTTCGCTGGATGTGGCTAGTCTTCCTGACGAAATACAGGACGAATATTTGGACCTGAGAAATGATTCCTCATCTCGTGATTTGTTCCGTGAAAAAGATTTGAACCAGTTCTGGTGTATCATGTACGAGTCGTATCCCAAAGTTGCTTTGCTGGCATTGAAGATCCTTGTCCCGTTTGCTTCTACGTACCTCTGCGAGAGCGGATTTTCAACTCTTCTCCAAATAAAGACCAAGACCAGAAACAGATTGAACGTTGAGGATGATATGAGATTGGCATTGTCGCAAACACAGCCCCGTATTACGAAACTAGTTGCTCAAAAGCAGGTGCAACAATCGCACTGAATCAGTTGTTTCCTGTTATTGACAAGTTATTTTGAAATAAAAGGAATATCTAACAGTAACAGATCAAATCAATTGTTTTTATTTATCTCAACGAAATTTATTCACGGTACTTTCCAGGGGGCCGCGAGACATCCAATTGTTCACAAAAGGGGCCGTGGAGCTGAAAAGGTTGGGAACCAGTGAACTAGACCATATTGGCACAGCATAAAGCATGGCCGATCTAACAATTGGTTTGAATATTAGAAGTTTGTTCTTCAAACCAAGTTTGGATTCTCTATTTATAAGAGGATATAAACATTCTACATTACATTTGGCATGAATGCCCTCAATGTGATTTTTAAAAGTTATTTTTTGATCAAGTATCAGTCCAAGATATTTTACTTGATTTGACCAAGAAATTGAACTCCGTTCATAGTGACCATATGACTATTACTTGGTTTCAAAAATGCAGCTCTAGGCTTGTGTGGGAATATTATAAGTTGAGCTTTGGAAGCATTAGAGAAATCTTCCATTTTTGAAAATAATCTGTAAAAATGTCCAAGCTTTTTTGTAGCCTCCTGGATATAACACGAAGACTTTTTCCTTTAGCGGAAATGCCTGTGTCATCAGCAAAGCAAGATTTTTGACAGCCCTGAGGTAAATCAGGGAGATCAGAAGTGAATATGTTATACAGTATTGGCCCAAAAAAGCTACCTTGATGAACACCAGCTCTAACAGGCAATTGATCAGATTTAGAATTCTGATAATTTACTTGCAAAGTTCTATCAGTTAAGTAGTTTTGAACTAATTTCATGATATAAAGCGGAAAATTGAACTTCGCAATCGAACCTTCATGCTAAACACTGTCGAATGCTTTTTCTATGTCTAGAAGAGCAATTCCAGTGGAGCAGCCTTCAGCTTTGTTTGAACGAATTAAATTTGTAACTCTCAAAAGTTGATGCGTAGTTGAATGCCCATGGCGAAATCCAAACTGTTCATCAGCAAAAATTGCGTTTGTATTGATGTGAAGCATCATTCTATTCAAAATTATTTTTTCGGAAAGCTTACTTATTGAAGAAAGCAAACTGATTGGTCGGTAGCTAGAAGCTTCTGCCGGATTTTTGTCTGGCTTCAAAATAGGTACGACTTTTGCATTTTTCCATTTATCTGGAAAGTGCGCCAGATGAAAACATCTGTTAAATAGTTTTACCAAGAAAGACAAAGTACTCTCAGGGAGTTTTTTCATGAGGATATACTTAGAAAATTCCATCATCATGCTTTCATATTTTGAAATTTTATAGTTAAAGTTTTTACTTCATCCAAATCAGTATGGTTTGGATCCACACTATATGATTAGATGCTTTGTATTGGCATAAAAAAGCTTTCAATTAAGAACTGTGGATGTACTTCAAAGATCACTATTTTGAACGGCAGGCAAAACCTTATAGGGCGTAAGCCGTAAGAAGTAGAGTCCAATCAGTATCTTTGAAGAAAAAGTCAAATTAAGTATACTTCACAGTACACCGCCTTTATCAAAAAGTTCCCGGAACCACCAGCGTGTGGCGCTCGCAGTCACGCAATTTGAGTCTTCTTTTTTTTCGGTTGCCACATGTGTCATTGACATTCTATGACATTTTTAGCTTAATAGCTTGACATTTGTGAAAGTTACGCCGTAGTGAATATATCTGCAATTGTGTGTGTACTCATTTTTGTACAATTTTCCAAAATGGAATTGTATTTGCAACAACTAGTTTGTATTAAATTTTGCGTTAAAAACAGTTTCAACGGACATTGCAAATATTAGAAAAGTGTTTCGGCAATGAGACTCTGAAGAAAACAGTCGTTTATCAGTGACACGAACGTTTCAGAAGTGGCCGTGAGTTCGTGAACGATGAAGAGAGAAGTGGTAAGCCATCGACTTCGAAAACTAACGAAAACATCAAAAGATCAAAGAATGCATGGCCATAGACCGCAAATTGACCTCTATAGAGATGGCAGAGGAGTTGGAAATTGCTATTGGATTCATTCAAGCCATTTCGGTTAATGATTTGGGCCTCAGACTTGTCGCTGTAAAACTGGTGCCAAAAGACTTGAATTTCATGCAAAATAGGGATCGCGTTGACGTCGTAAAAGACATGATTTCCAAGGCCGATTCTGACCCAACATTCATCAAACGGATCTTTATTGGAGACGAGACATAGTAGTATGACACGCAATACAGACATCAAGCGAGTCAATGGTGTGCATCGAACGAGCCACGACCGAAAAAACCACGCCGTTTTCAGTCGAAAAAGCTGGCGATGCTCACAGTTTTCATGGATTAAAAGGATGTTGTGTATAATGAATTTCTTCCACAATGCCAGACCGCCAACAAGGAGTATTATTTGGGCGTTATGAGACATTTGCGAAAAAAGACCGGATTTTCGGGCAAACAACTCGTGGATCTTGCACCACAATAACGCACCGTAACACAATGCCATCGTTATCCGTGAACAATTGGCTAAAAACGCAACGAATACCATTTAGCAACCACCGAAGTCACCTGATTTGGCTCACTGTGACTTTTTCCTATTCGGTCGACTCAAGTAACCGCTCCGCGTTTCAGCACCCGAGATGAGATCATGGAACAAACGAAGAAGGCTCTGATAGCCATACCGCAAACTGAATATAAAAAAATGTTTCGGGGATTGGATCAAGTCGATGGGGGAGTACTTTGAAGGGGGCAGTATCGATTTTGATGTATAATCATAAATTTTTAATTTCCTGAAAAAAATCCGGGAACTTTTTGATCATGGTTTATATATTAATGGAATTTCCAATAGTCCCTAGAGATATTCAAATTAATATTTTCAAGATATTGCTGATAACTTCTTTGTGTAGTGTAATTGCACAGAGAACCACATAGATGAAGCTTGGGAGTAGCTTTACATCTTCAATATACAAGTTCACTAATTCTATATGGTCTTTTGGGGAGGGGGAAGGAGGATGATTAGCTGTTATTATTTATTATGTTATTATTGATCGTTGTTATTAGAGACAATGATCACCACGGTGCCTCTACAATTGCCAAGGGAAGGATAGTTGTGTTAGTGAGGCAGGTTATTTTTAGATCATGGATTCACTGTGGTAAGTGATGCAATCAATGAAAGAAAGCGCAGTAGACTGCTTTTTATATTAAATCTATTGGTGATAGAATGAGGCAAGTGACAAAATGGCATGGAAGGGGACGGGCCTGGGATTGAACTCCCGACCATCTGCTCAGTAAGCAGAACGGGTAACCAATAAGCTACCCAGCCGCGTTAATCAACTTTCAGTACATTATTCAAGACTTTATTGAGCCTGAAAAATCTCAACTCCAGAATACTTTGAAGAGCTAAAAATATACTATTGAATCAATTTGACGATGTGAATGTTGCCAGTAGAACCCCGTGAGCTCTTGGAACAAAAAAAATCGTAAAGATAAGGTTCAAAAAAATGTAGCCTGCATATTGTTAGGATCTCATATTTAGATCATCATATTTAGAATACTTTGGAATGCATTAAATATCTCAATATCATAGCTCCAGAGGTTTTGGTAGATCATTGAATATTTGCAAATTGTTGCAACTATACTAAGATGTATATTCAATGATTTGATCAATCAATCAATGATGCAATCAGTCATCATATATTGGTTTATGGTCATAATTACGATGCTGTTTACGGCGGGAACTTGCATATCAAACAACATTAAGAAAATCAAGATCTTAACGTCAGGACGGTTTGGAGAACCTTCAAGACTTCTGGATTTCAAAACGGTGTTTAACGAAAGCATTTATACAGCTCATCTGAAGAACATGATCAAAGTTCAAGTGAATCTCAGGCTATCTGTGAGAAATCAATTCCCTTGAATCCGTTGAAATTTTGTCTAACAAGAACCATTTTATCCGTTTAGGGAACATTCTCCATGGACACTATAGCTGTTTGCCGAAGGCTTGATAATGCAACCGGTAAACCTTTTTAAAATCTATATTTATTTCACCAAGGACAGTGGCAATAGCATTATTGAACCATCAGATAGACCCTAGAGTGGCATGTTTTCAATAACGGGGCTATTTATCACCTTGTTGCAACAGCTTCAAAAATCGAATCGTCATCGTCCGTTGTCATAACTCGTCTACGTCAAACCGAACGGCGCCTTCCATGGAACTGTCCCCGTTGGGAGAAATACAATGAAAACCACTCGAACAGAAGTAATAATTTCTCGTTTCTAAATATTTATTGCCATCTCATCTACCGTCTTGATCCAAGAATCGACACTTAAGAACATTTCGCAGGTATCCTCCGGCCAAAAAGACGCAACGGCAACTTTAGAACAACAACCAGTGCTGAAGGTTGCAATTAGAAACATGCGCGATGTTGTGAATTCTCCTAGCTACTTTAACAATTGCCTTGAGCCTTTGCCCCGTTTCGCGCCACATTCGTGTGAACGCGTGTGACGGTGGTCAAGTACACAAACGCCCCAGGATCGAACCGAGCAATTGATCGACCGGCAAACGATTGTTCAAACAAATTTGGATTGTAGATTTGATTGAAATTTGCACACCAAACACACTTGTTCAACCTTGAAGGCATAAGCGGCCTGGCGTCGTCGTTTTCATCGTCGCCGTCATCGTCATACTCGTCGCTACATGGCAATGTCCCCTTGAGGTGAGGTCGGCCCTATTTTCCGTGCTTCTCTTAAACTAAAATTGCAAATTACGTAACCATTCTGACTGGCCAGATTGCCCGCTATGTGCTTTGCCTACTCTGCTTATCGGATTCCGTCGATCTTTCTTGCGAGATCATACAAGGCTCCGAAAGCAGTCCGACGCCTTACGTTGTTGGGCGAAAGGACTTACGGATGGCCCCGAGAAAACTCATTAATCTTGCTAATCGAGCGAGCCGTCCGTCAGTGACGATGGATCAGCGGGCAAACATTTAGCACAAAATTTATAAGAGTAATAAAAATTTAGTTCACAAACACGATCACGCTGGCTGCCGTGGTGTTTATCGCGTTCCGGTTTTAATGACTATCTTCGTTCGCAGTACATACACTTTCAAGTAGAAAACATTGCATCAACCACGGCGAGCGGTCTGCTCTGTGGAGGACAGCAAGTTCTCCCTGCCTGCTTCACCGTGTGTGAGTTTCGCACAAAGGTATGTTGCAAAACTGCAGGCACTCGAAAACATGATCTTCAACCTTGCGTTGGGCTTTTGCTGAGGTTTACTCTCTGCTCTGGGACATAAATTGGTCAGCGGACGGTTCCTGGGGTTTCTGGGCCATCAAACGACAGGTAGTTGATCCCATTCGAGCAATTCATGTTCGGTGTTGGTTCGGCGGTGTCGATGGGAATTATGTTGTTTCGGTCGCTTGGCGTGATTTACGGCTAGGGATGGCGATTGTTGAGCAGATGAAATTTATTGGAAATTGAGTGGTTGTAAGCGAATGAGATTTTTAGGTAGTAGTCATATTTTTATACCTCAAAGGTTTATTTCGAATTTTATTTCCAGATTGTGATGTTGATTAAAACGTCTAGTGGCTTTCACTAGTGTCAGAAGATGAGAATATATACTCTAAAGAAACCTTAAGTACACAATTAGGAAATTTCATGTAAAATTAAATCATTTTGGATGTAACCAAACGAAACGTCTAGTAAAACTTAAAACTGAAGACTTTATTTAACATACCATCACTAAAATTTCGCAATGCTTATTTTTATAGATTTTAAATATTTTCACAAACGAATCTCATGAGTATTACACACTTAGAAAGTATGAATTTTGAACGAGACGTAATTCATTTTTGTAAAAAGTCGGGGAACGTAAAGAAAGATTTCGTGTAAAATGATGTCTCATGAAACTGACACATATGCAATTGGACAAAAGATATGTTTGATTGAATTTATTTTCTCATCCACATCATTCTTTTTTGTAGAAGGACGCTTGTATGTGTCCGTCTTAGACAACAGAAAATAATATAATATTTTGTTAGTGTGTGGCCTTGGTTGTTATTTTTAATTAAATTTGATTTCATTATTTTTTTTTGAACAAAAAAAAAACGAAATATAAAATAAAAAAAAAGACAAAAAAAAGTTTTTATTTTTTTTTAAACAAAAAGCACATTTAAAAAAGGGGTTTTTGTGTTCTTGTGTCTTCACCTTATATATATTCGTTGTCCCAAAATTTTTTTTTTCAATTTATAATAACCCTGAAAATCCAAAAACAACCCCAATTTTCGGTAAAACGGGCCCCCCCTTTTATGTGCACCCAAGAGATTAAAATTAAAATGTTTTTTCAAAAGGTGGAGGGGGAGCAATTGCTATTGGACTGCATACACAGTTAATAAAAAAAAAATGTAATTTTAAATTTATTTGCATGCACATAATTGGAGCATTCAAAATTATTCAAAATTACAGTCAAAAATAAAATTAAATGAGTTGAAAAATACATGGCACTTTATTTTAACACGAGTTGAAAACATCTCATGTAATTTTGAACGTTATTTAATTCATGCATGCTCTGTCAAAAACAAAGTTCATTTCTATAAAATCAATCAATAAGAGCAAAACACGAGCATGACGGTAAATGTGTTTCATCATTCATTAATTTTACTACCATCATATTATTAAACTTCCTCCCGAAGACTTCATTTCCCAATCGACATTAACAAATTGACACCGATCTCCTTGTTTTGTAAATGAACATTTTGATTTAATGAAAATAACAGCTTCAAAACATGACGGTGGATTTCTTCTCCGAGGACATACCATCCGGATTATAAGTTTTTTCTTTGAAGAATTATAAACTAGCAACTGAGATCTCCGGTCAGATCGTGTCAAGTGGTGGGTAACGAATGACAGCAGATGAAAGCAATAAAAGGTTTGGCCGCCATGGTTCATTGGTTTCAGTGAACAAACATACAATTTTACACGTTCATGTAAATTCTCATTCTAATGAGTTGAAAAAGGAGAACGTTTCAATTCATTTTCACACCATAATGTAAACATTCGTTGTTGGACAAAGTTAGTAGTATATGAATGCGTTTTTAAATTTTTTTCAATGTTTCACCCATGTACAGGATTTTAAGTTGAAATTTCAACTAAAATAAGTTAATACATTCATGTAGTTTTCGAATTAAGCCGGTTTACATCACGTGTAATTTTCATATTTTTTTGCTGTGAGCGGAAGCGTAATAAGGTATATTTTGTTTTACAAATCTTTAGAAAAAAAACAACCCCCCAACAATAAAATATAATAAAAATTATATTTTAAATTTTTTTAACAAAAAATAAATTTTTTTGTCACTTCTGAAAACGTCATCGGAGGAAAAGAGACACAGTTAGAAATGATTAATTTTACACGAGACGTAGCACCTCTGTGACAATGATTAGAGATCGCTGACGAAGATTTCATGTAAAATTATGTCTCCCGAAACCGAAACTCGATGAATTGTTCACACTTAGCAAAAATCATGTAAATTTTCGTCTGTTTTCTAAATTACAAGACATTAAAAACTCTTAATGATAGTTTCCATGCCAGGATCATAGAATCGAATTTTCTAAATGCTCTAATCGTGAATACAATGTTAAAAACGTTCTATGCTATGCTTGATATTGAATGATCGAATCTTAATGAATGTTGAAAATTAGATCAGGAATTGAGTATTACCATAGACTAACTATAAGACCAAATACGATTTTTTTCTTGGCTCATTCAGTACTAGCACATCGGTCCCAAGCTCGGTTCCATGCTTAATAATACACCCCTAATAATGAACTCACACGAACACACTCTCAAATATTCTGTCAAAATAACACAGCAAATCAAAACAAAGGCGCAAATATCTATAGTTAGGTGCTGGCTTCAAGGTGTACTTCGGACCAAGGGGTTCTACAACAGTGAACCAATTTCAAATCGCTAGTTGCATATTGATTGTTGGTATAACCGTGTATGTTAATTTAAGTATTACCGTATTTGTTTTTGACAAAAATGTGATGGTGTTTAGAAAAATGTTTAAATTTTGATTTTTTGACCATTAAAATATTGAAACATCCCAGAGAGATTGCAGCAAGCCGTGCTTTGAAACTGATGTGTTTTGTTTTTGCTGCGTCGTTTCCGCGAAAAAAAAATCAACAAAAAACCGTAATTTAACTTTAACTAACAGTGAAATCATAAAATCTCCGCGTGCTTTGTGTAAAACGTAGTGAATTCATTCGATTCTCTCCCGAAATGTATGAGTGTCGGTAGTATTTCCCCGTTTTAACGTAGGACTACGTTTCTCTTTTCTATACCGGGTGTCATTTCAAAATTTTGAAAAATGAGAGCGTTACGCAAAAGTGAAAGGTTTTTGAACGCTAATAACTCTCGTTCAACTGAACACAATGACTTCATTCAAACACCATTTGATCAGAAAAACCTACAATTTTTGACGTAGGACTTACGTCTCTCTTTTCTATTCCTGTATAGGGGAGCCGTTCTAAAATTTCTGAAATCGTAAGCGTTACGCGGGTTTGGAGACTTTGAACGATAATATCTCCTCTCTGGCCCACAGAAATTTTACGATAAGTATTTCATTCGCAAGGTAGAACATCAACGTTGAATCCCTGTTGCAAATTTAATTCATAATGTTTGTTTAAACTAATTAAAATGTACTTAAAAGAATAATGCTATTGGTCGAAAATGACATCATGTTTGCGCCTCGCTCTGATTGGTTCATACTGCCACAGTTACCGTGCCAGCGAATTTCAAACATGTGGGGACGACCGACCAATCATCAGTTCTCGCTGTGCATTCGTATGCGACAGACTTGTCTGCGGAGCACGGTGGTAGAAATCGCCACCCGTGATAACAAGAAGACCAGAATCATCCCACGTCACCTGCAGCTAGCCATCCGCAACGACGAGGAGCTGAACAAACTTTTCTCCGGTGTGACCATTTCACAGAGTGGTGTCCTGCAGCCCAAGAAGACTGAAGAAAATTTCAATCGCGAACCATGTTATTAACTAAAATCCGTCCTTTTCAGGACGATCAAATCAAGTTGCCAACTAAAGAGTATGTTTGATAGAAATTTCTCTTGAGCTCATCGAAATTTTCATTACCACGCACCGGCTCAATATGGCGATGAAAAAGCCGCGTCTCGGAGAAAATGGCCAAATCAATCGCCCACATCATCTTCGTGGTCAAGTGGTTAGCGGCGTCGCCCGTCGTTCATTGCCATGAAGTGAGGGTTCGATTCCTGCTCCAGCCTGTGGAAGTTTTTTGCAAAGCGAAAATGTCCAGTTTAATCCACTGGGTGTTAGGTTAAGTTGTTCGTTGTAATTCGCTCAATGGTCAATGTTCAGTGTGTACACTCTCGAGTGAAAGACGTTGCAAATGTCAATTTTTATCGTAGTATTACGTGCTGCCAAACACTCAGGCCATCCTGCTGCCCAGGAAGACCGAGAAGAAAATTTCAATCGCGAACCATGTTCCCTCCGTTAACAGCTAAAACCCTGTATTTTCAGGACGAACAAATAAATTTGCCAACTAAAGAGTATGTTTGATTGATATTTCTCTTGAGCTCATTGAAATGTTCATTACCACGCACCGGCTCAACATGGCGTTGCTTGAAAAGCCACGTTCTGGAGAAAATGAGCAACATTTTTTATTAGTATCCATATATTAATCTCTATTTGCCATGTTAAAACTAGCAAGCACGTAGTACATCCAACAAACGAAATATTAACAGTTAATTTGAGCGGAACTGCAGCACGGCAGACCAATTATGTGTTTCACATATTCAGTGTAGGGGGTAGGTTAGCTTCATTGTAGTTCTTGTTGTACATAGGTTCATAGTGGATTAGGTGCAGAAAATAGGTTAGGTTAGTTGCAGGTAGTTTTAAAATGTGAGTTATAATTTTTCTGACCAATATTTACAAACTATTGTTTGTATTGTTACTATTGTTATGCAGTTTCAGAAGCAAGTGTGTCTAAATCTCAACTCTCTTGGGATAGGGTTCTGAGGCCCTGACAAGGGCCGTTTTTCTGTTGCCTGAGTAGAAAAGATGCGAATTTAACCTCCGAAACCCCTGTCGCTCTAATGAAGACTAATGATTTTATTTCCACGCTGCTGTCTGGCGTAACAACTGCGGCCCGTCCCCTTTTGTAAAATTTGATTTGCATTGCCTTCGTTGAGAACCCCCTTCTTGTCATGTTATGATATATGCCATTATATAAAACAGGCCTGGCATTCCCGTTAAAACAATAAAGAAGAAGAATAGTAATCATTTGTTATTGGATCATCGACACGTTCAGACGTGTGTATCCCGCTCTCGTGATAAAAAAGCGCTTTTCCGAGATGTTCCGAGTTTTTGGCCCTGATGCTGGAAATCGAGTAGACGCTGATGTGGCATCTGACGTGGCTGGCACGTCCGCTAGACGAGGCAAGCGGAAGAAGCCGTAAACAACTACGAAGAAGTAAACAACTAAAATCTGTCCTTTTCAGGACGACCAAATCAATTTACCGATTAAAGAGTATGTTTGATTGAAATTTCTCTTGAGCTCATCGAAATGTTCATTACCACGCACCGGCTCAACATGGCGTTGCTTAAACGGCCGCGTCCCGGAGAAAATGGCCAAATCAATCGCCCACATCATCTTCGTGGTCAAGTGGATAGCGGCGTCGCCCGTCGTTCAAGCGGTTGTTGTCATGAAGTTGAGGGTTCGATTCCCGCTCCAGCCAGTGGAACTTTTTGCAAAACGAAAATGTCTAAACTGGTCTACTTGGTGTTAGGTTAAGTTCTTCGTAATTCGCTCTACACCCAACCTAATAAAGTAAGATTGTTATACAATTTCGCTTGAATTTGTTCCATTTTTGCTATTGATCGTAAGTTGGATGAAAAATCTAACATTAGTTGTGGGCAAAACAGCAACAGCAATTCGCAATGAAAAATAGAACGTGTGCGTGAGATTGTTCGCAGTGATATTTAGTTGATGAGTAAGAGATGAGTGTTCGAAAGTCAGATGGCTCACAAAAATAAAATGTACACATCAAGATCGAGATACAGACCAGGACCTCTAGCGCGGCGGCTCTTGATGGCAACCAATTACAAGGTAAGAATCTGGGAATAGAAACCCAACAGTTAGTACTTGGCGAGGAATTCAGGGTGCAGCAATGAAGCAAATGGACATCTTTTCCACCAAGCTATGTGCAACCTGTCGCTAACAAACTTGCATGGCATGGCATTGTTTATTTCATAAAACGCTTTGTCGATGATCAGTGAGAACACAAATAGAACACTTGACGGCGGCAATACAACAGTGGCCAATAGCATTGCGGCATTTTGTGATATCGACTCATCCATATTGTATATTGTTGGTGTATGTTGGTGATGATTGAATATGCAGCCTACAGCGATAAAATTGTTTCGAGCTATTTTTGCTTGCCAGTCGCTTCCACGCATTTGCATGGCTTCATTTGTACCATAAAACGCTTTGTGAATCGAAATGGGCGAAATTGCCTTTTCTGAATCATGCGGATTTCTCAAGATATGATAATATAAACTGCAATTGCATTTTTTACCACCTTTTCAACTTTTGGGTATATGTTCAATCTTCAGTCTGTACAATCTCGAGTTAGAAACGGTGTAAATGCCTAGTTTTATCGTAGTATCATGTGCCGCCAAACACTCAGGCTGTCCTGCAGCCAAGAAAACTGATAAGAACATTTCAATCGAGAACCATGTTCCCTCCGTAAACACAGGATCCATTTCACACTTACAAGTACGTTGGACATTTTAGTTCCAACAGTTGATTAGGAAGAATCTGCTTTTGTAAACAAACACTTTATCTGCTAATTTATCGGAAGTTGTATACAATTCCTTCAAATTGAATATATCAGCGGATAGAAATAAAGCTCTTCTTCCTTAAAGAGTGCTTAATTTGTATCTGTGACCTTTTGTTCAAGAGCAAATGACTATGAAAGCCAATCTAATGTTGGCGATGATTTAACAAACAAAATATCATTAACAGTCAATTCGAGCCGAACTGCAGTTTCTATAAATTTTCGTGAAGAACCAATAGCGGAAGAAGAACCGGAGTCTCACACACCAACAGCACAGGGTTTCATGGTTCTTTAGACTGAATAAAATATAGTAGAAATTCATGAATTCGATGACATCAATTTCTTCACATCAACAAGCAGTCCTACGTCAACTTTGCAGTTATGTCACTGACATTACTCATCCTTTCGTTTTTTGCATTGAAATGACAACTAAGTTCTATTAGGAAAAGTAGTTCTATTTTTTACTTAAAAGTTACCTACTTTTGCTTCCATATAAACCTCCGCATGCACAAGTCGAAAATATGTTTTCCCCTATCCGGGTCCTCAAAAACGGGTAACAAATGGCCTTCTTCTTTTTATTTCATTTAGTTTCATTCCATGATGAGTACAGAAATAGCCCTACCCTTCAGCTGCAATATTATTTTGCTTTGTTGTCGGTGTCTGATTTTATAATTGAGGCTCGTCCCCTCTTAAGAATTTGGCTTTGTACTGTATTTTCGTGTCTCTGTTCATTCAGGCCTATGGTATCAAAGCTAGTATATAGCACGCGAGATGAACCGAAATGATTTCAGTTTTCGACACGAGCTCTCAGCCAGCTGGTGGTTCGGACAGGGCTTTGTCTACCCGCCACAGTCCGCCCGGTTGTGGTATGGAAAACAGAGTCTTGCAAGACCGGCTAATCGGACAGTTACCGGTTTCCATGTCTGCCCAATGCAATGATAAAATTTCGGGCCTCTGAAAAATGGCCATTCATCCCTTATGAAATCATTTCGGTTCATCTCGCGTGCTATATACTAGCGTTGAATACTGGGCCTTGCTATGAGGATCACGAAAGTGCAGTATAGAGCAAGATTCACAAGAAGAACGGGTCCAAAGCAAAATTAAAGAACTATATTATTAACATTTTAACCAACCATATGTGTAATGATGAGTATAAATTAAATGATACCGTTATTACTATAAACCAACGCGGTCCTACGTGAACCCTGCGATTATATCCCTGATATAACCCACTACTCTTTTTTGTTTTATTTTTTTGTGCTTTGCCCCGCACCTGGAAGAAGAGTTACATCAGTTTAGTTATGGTTATAAGTGGTAATATTGTGACATTCGGGCAAAAATGATTAAATTAGAGTGTTTTCCTGCTTTGTCGCGAGTGATACGATGATTATTAGCAGTTTTGAAGCTCGATATAGAATCGCCTCATAGCGGGGATTTTGATTGTTGGCAGAGTGTGGTGTGAAAAAAGAAGACTAGTGCAATGTAAAAAACGGCCATTTGCTGGTCAGAAGCAACAAACGGAGAAAACGCGCATGCGCGCGTGATAGGCTGGCACATAATTTTAGATGCATTCACCACGTGGTGTACAGAGTTTTGTTATGCAGGTTGCATATCTAACGGGCGGCTTAGCAACGTTAATTTTTGCGCTTATTTTGTCGCGAAAGTATGAAACTAATCACGAATCAACGTCGAAAATTGTTATTTTTACGAATGAACAAGCCAGTGTCGTTAAGGAGGCGGCCATGGGTGAGATCTATCTGATTATAACTATACAACATAACCCTATTTTGAAGTGCCTGGTTTGGAAATTTGATATTTCCAAATGTGGAAGTGTGTTGCAGTGCCCTTATCCAAATTATATCGGTAATGTTTAGATGCGAGGCTTTTTGTATGTGAAAGTTACCTCGGAATGGGCGTGACTCTCCAGACATTCTGAAATGGGTTGCTGGATCTGCAGTAGAGCTATCAATTTCTAGCTCCCGGATTAAAGCTACTTCCAATGGTCACTTGTAGGATTGTTGTAAACAGATTTCTTCCATGATACCATTGCCGGCCAATGGGTGTTAGATTGGACACACACACACATACATTAAAATATTGAAACATCCCAATTTAAAAATTTAATAAATCAACTGCAACTGCAACTGAAAAGCACTGAATTTTTTAAAGTTATTACATATTGACGTCAATGATGTTTGTAGACCTTTCCAATTACATTGTTTAGTTTAAACACTACATCTTTTAACCATGTAAATTATGACTTAGTTTACAATTTTCTACATGTATATTTTTTACTTAGCTATCGATACGTGCGGAAGTATTGTTTTAATTTTCATTGGATTAATTTTGATTGGAACATTGTTAAGTTTATAGTTTCTTTATTATAAGTAGTATAGTATCTTATCTCTATCCTTGCCTCAGGGGAGTAAGGAATGTAAAGAAAAGTTGTTATAAACATTCGACAATTGAAATAAAACTGAAAACAACCTGCAAATTTTCAAAGCAATGTATTTTATTACAGCTTAACATGTTAAAATATCAATTAAACTAACAAACTGATCAAATTTCTTTCTCGGTAATATGATCCTACTTCAGCCTTTATGCTGCCCATCAAGTTCAGCTCAGTGGGTTTTGTGCACTTCCTACTTAGACGCTGCTGGCCAGTTTTTCTTGAATTCTGACATCTGGTGGGCCATTGCACCTGCCTTTTTGAGGATCCGCTTGACGATTGCCCAGTAGCGTTCGATCGTCCGCAGTTGGACACAGTTTGGTTGGTTGATATATTTTTCAACGAAATCAAAGTTGTTATCAGAAAACCTCTGTAAAGTTGATCTGGCAATGTAGGCAGAGGCCAGATCCTGCAAGAAGAGAGGCGGAATTCCATGCTTCCGATATAGTTGAAGCTACCACTTCTGCACCCGTTTTTTTTAAAATAAGAGTTTCTATAGCTGGTTTTTTTAGGGGGGGTGAACCAATAAGAGAGTTTTTTCCGGCGGGTTCACCATTAATGAATTTTCTTCGAACCTACTTTTTATTTTTTTTTTTCTATTTTTTAGAAGATGCCAGCCAGCTGCCCTAAAAAATCCCTCGAACGTTTTATAATGGCGCTGTAATGAATGAAAGAGAGCGAGCCCGGAGAGAATCTCTCAATTGTAGATTCGCCCTAATGAAAAAAAAAACCCTAGATTTCTTTTGTGTAGAAAATAGAAGATCGCAAGTAACATGTGGAAATTGCTTGACAAACGAGCACCATTTCACTGAGTTTTTTCGTCGTAACAGTCGTACCTGCAATTGTGACACTCTACCCAACCGATTTGCTGTAGAATTGAGGTTCCGACAGTGTTCTGGAATCCTCTTTCACGTACGTTTCGTCGTCCATCAAAACACTTGTAAAATACGTTTGTACAGCTTTACGGCCCCTTATTTTGGCACGGCACGTTTGCTCCGGAGATTGCTTTGGTACTTTCTGCTTCCTGTATGTCTTAAAATCATTTCTATTCTTAATGCGCTGGATCATCCCGATGCTGGTCCTGTATTTTTTGGTTAAATCACGAGAAGAGGCTGTTTTGTTCTCCTGAACATAAACGACGATTGCTGGAACCGGGTATTTGCAGGGCTTGGAAATCATTCATGGCACTACTGAACAATAGTGTGTCAGACTGCCACCCGTTCGTGAACATAGAATCGCAAATTCGTTCAGATTCAGTAACCGTAACAGAACCTGAATATTCGGTGGTTGTTGCACTATCCGAATGCTCGAAGCGATGATCCATACTTGTCCATTGTACACACTGATCGATGATGATCGCTGAGCACCGGCTTCAATGATTACACACAGCTTTGAATCGCCCGTGCCTTTGTTCTTCCAAGAGGGGAACAGAGCACACAACGGAGCAAGCAAAGAACGAGGCACAATTTACGACCGATGCGGCATATTGAGATTAATTTATGGTTAAAATATATATTTTTTTGAGAGTGTTTTTGGGATTTTCTTGTAGGATTGAAGCCAATTAAGTTACGTTTTTAGCGAACAGGGGATTATGAAAAGTGTAGTAAGCAATACTAAATAATAAAAACTAAAATACGTGTCAAGGGAGAAGGGAGGTTTTTCAGCATTTCCTAAAGTTGTTGTGATGTGATGTGCTATTGAATTATGAGACTATTCTACAATGATCAAAAAATGATTTATCTAATTGGATGAATTGATGTATCATCACTTGTATCTATTTTACTATACATATTACTGTAGCATATTTTGACCATCTTTAGTGCCATCGTGCGGCGAATAAGGGAGAGATGTAAGGAATATGAGACAAATTCCCCATACATAATATCATGATACAGAGTGCGGCAGAACGATAGTATGTCCTGTCCTAGTAATAAATCAAAAATCGCGAGTACAGGACGGTTGAAAAATTTCTCGATCGGTGATATTTCCGCAGCTTACAGTACAATAATTTTAAAATGAACACATATTGGTTGTAGGCAGAAAGACACCTGACAAACATTTAGTCATTAACAAATAATGTACTACAAGTTTAAGTACCATCAATGCCCATAAATACGCAACAGTCCCATTATCATAGGGAATAACGCAATTTTGTTAGTTTATGCTTTTGTGGGTAGTTAAGGATACATTTCGATGATATTTCTTATTTTTTTAGAAGCGTAGAAGTGTATGCTTTTTTATTGCGTATTCAGTAAAATCCTATATTAATTTTGAATAGACTTAAGTACATTAAATACAATAGTCGAATTACCATTTGGATGAGAAAATCTTCAACAGTAATTCAGTGGAGTTTATTAGTTACTTGTTTTATTTACTTTTACGCGGTTCAACTGACGGACTGCTTTAGTGAAGTCTCAAAATAGATAAATAAACATCTATAACAACCATAGTCAGCCTGACATAAGAAAAGGCCTTAACAAGTTCTATGAAGACGTTGCTGAGGAGGATTTGCGGTAATTAATAATATCGTTCTTCACAGGCAAGTTCGCCTTTCCATTATGCCTCAATTTTTTTTTCATTCTATTTCATATATACTGGAAAATCAAAAACAGATTCAATGGGTCAAAATAATTTTAATCAACTTGTTGACTATATAACATATCTGATTACCAACTTTAATTTTTGTTGCAATGCATACCAAACGAAATTTTATAGAATGCAAATTGTTGTTTAAATTTTTACATACATTACATTAAATTAATCAATCACATCCAATAATATCAGTATCGTACAAATTTTACTTTCAGTAGTAATTAAAATACGTTTAGGTACTTTTAAGTTCTTTAAATACTCTTCAAATAATATCTAATACTTTGAGCACAAACTTAATACGTCTGAGTACAGAAAGTTTTTCTAAAATATTATTGAGTGCTTTGAATAATCTCAGAATTACTTTTGAGTACTAGGAATATTTTACTAGTTCTTCTAAATCTTTGTTTAGTACCAAGAAGTCCAAACATAGTTCGAGTACAACGCTCTACATACAGTGCTCTGCATGCTCCTCGCATTTCTCCGCACTTTGAAACAAGTTTTCTTTCAAATTGAGGACTTCAATTTCAATATCCCACAAATGATGCTCTTACGACGGCTACGGAAATTGTGAGAATCGTAAAATCTAACACACAAAATCTGTTCGGTAAAATTTCAAACTGCTGAAAAGTTAACTTAAACTTAAAAATAAATTAAAATCAAACTTAAAAATAATTCTTAAATTAATTAACATTAACATAAATTCTTCCAAAATGTACACTGAATGCTTCATTCCAACATAATAGATAGAAAAATATAACATTTTAAAATCTTCCTTACATTTCATGTGCTGATGATTCAAAGTTTACTGACTTTTTCAGCTGTTTGAAAACTCAGTACAAATTTACCGACCTCGGTAAAAAAAACTAAGTGTGTACAGCAGAACTGAATTCAAAGATGCATTCAAGCTAAACCAACAAAAGTATCCCCCGGTACCGAACGCTACCAGATGGAGTCCTTTCATGCAGCTTTTGCTGGATTGAACGACTGGCAAACAATTTTTCGGTTCTATGTAACATTATTTTATAATCTAAATTTTAATATTAAAGAGTGTAATTGAAAGGAATAAAAAAAGACAAAGTAGCGAAATATCGTCAGATGGGCCGTAATTACGAAAAACAGGATCGCCCTTAGGTCGTGTGCCTTTAATTTCCCTATCGGTGCAAAAACGGACGGTCTTGCCGTCGTCGGTCGATTAAGTCTGAACTACTAATGCGGTCCATCCCAATCTTGTGTCGACTCGGCTCGCCAACCAACTGTAGCACCAGAATCACTGGACTTCGACGACAGGAGTGCTATGAAAGCCGAACGTCTAGTTAAATAATTTGAATTTTTTAGCGGCCACCTAGAATCCACGTAACCCAAATAAGTCAAATATTTTAATGTCTCATATAAACCATATACTGCTGTTAAATAAGTTACCTGCCTAGCCCCTTCCAAACGATGATGTGACCCATTAACCTCGAGTTAACACGAGTAATCGGCACCCCACTTTTACTAAAATCAATTATAAAACATTGTTAATAACAATATTGAATATCGGCTCCGCAAAGTGTTACACACGCCTGAGCCTAACAAATAAACGAACTGATTAAAAAAAAAACATTTACTGCTGTGCTGCAAAAAAATAAAGTTATTTTACAACGCACATTTCCAATAATCTGCACTAAACTGTTTTTTTTTTCATGAGTTATATTCGCCGGCTGTAACAACTGGTGAACCATCATATTCAGAATCAGCAACGTACACAGAATGTGAATGGATCAGTTTTTGTATACCAAATGAAACTAGTGGGCCCCGACTCATGCATAATCGTTGTGTACGCTGAGCCATACTTTTATCGTCTCCTTTTGTGTCGTGATCCGTATCGTTCGGTGAAGCGCATTTGCCAGTGTAGTAAATGACGCCTGTATGTTCGCAAGGCAAACGCAGCATGCGATTTATTCAGTGACACCCAAAATCGGAAAGCCCTGTGTTTTCATTGATGCTGGAGTTAAAATCAATACCGAAGTGTATATCGGTATTTTAAAGGACCAAGTGCTTCCCTGGGTGAAGGCCAACTTCTCTGAGGACCAAAACGATGTCCCACAGCAGGATGGAGCGCCGTGTCACACGTCCAATCGAACCCAACAATGGTTGAACGATAACATGAAGTTTTGGCCGAAGGATTTGTGGCCCCCTAGCAGTCCAGATCATAATCCGTTGGATTATTCTATTTGGGCATATGTTGAAGCACGAGCCTGCAAAACATCACACCCTAGTGTGAAAACCCTGAAGTCAACCATAACACGCACATGGCAGTCAATGTCGGAGGACTACATCCGAAAGGCATGCTCTGGCTTCCGGCGTCGGCTCGAGGATGTTATTAATAAAAAAGGAGGACACATTGAATAAATTTGTTTAAAAGGACTTCATAAAGATATCTGCACTCGAAAATGTTGATATTATTGCTTGAATTTGTTTAAAATGGGATTTGAAAGAAATAGAACAAATTTTCGCATTATTTTCTGCCGCACCCTGTACAGTGATGTGAAGGTTTCCGAAATAATGTGGATACAGACTTTATTACATTTAGCCAAATGAATTTGAAGATAAATTACAGGCAAACCAAACGGCCTGAAAAATTATGTTCTTTGTTTCTCGGCTCAGTAGACCGTTGAGCCTTTCAAATAAACTGATTCGATCGAAAAATGCTTGTAATGCACGATCAATTGTTTGCATCGCTCTAAATATTACCTGGTTTAACTGAAAGAAGCCAAGGATAACAATTACGTTGCAACTTTTTTCGCACCTAAAGAAAGTGTAATGTTCATCTTCGATCGACGATAATGATGCCAACAATGTGCAACACGCTGCTAATTCTGTACAACTTTGCAACTCATGCTGACCATTTGCGGGATAAATCTAGAACGACCGTCGAAACAGGTTCGTTCAAAATTAACCCACCCAATATGGGCAACGAAAAAAAAAAAGATATTTCCAGCCAAAACTGGACTGTAATTCCGCATCGCCACGCCGTATATTCCAGGAAGTTTTTCCTCGCACCTCGTTAGGTTGAAACACCGCTAGAATAATTGGCCCCTTCACGTAGTTGCCTCCTTCTGAAATCGTATTTATTTCGCGCTGCGCTCTGTCGCCTCTTGATGGAAATGATTTCTGCCGTCAAAGGAAGGTATCATTAGAAGGGAAGCTTTTTTGGCTCGACTCATGCTTAGTTGATCACAGTAAAGATTATTTTGATTGTCAAGTTTCGGTGCCTTTTAATGATGAGTTGGTTGTTTCGTTTCGTACGTCATATTCATATATTTGTTAATTGGTATTTTCTCTGTAAGTGGAGAATGAATGCTCATTAGTCTTATTTTTTTCTTGTTTTTTTAATTCTCATTACAGGTAAGATCATTGCTTGAAGTGGACGTTTAACTAGGGGGAAAACCGCAGAGATCATCTGTTGCAAAACAGCTCTCGTTATCATCAGCTGGTACGGAAAGCCACTCCGATTGTCACTGGCAAGTATATATGTCAGTGGGAGAATATTTATGCATAGCTTAAATGATGTTTGAATAGCTGCTCGTGAAACGATAAGACTCACTCACCCTGGCCATGTGGAATGGAGTGTCTCCGAGAATGAAAGATAGAGTGGCCAAAAACGGTCAAATGTGCTTGCGTTATCTATCTCAGTTTGGCAGTGACCTTGACTGCTAAAATCCATTTCAGCTCCGATTGCAATGTCCTTAGTGAATCAAAGTTCATTCAGTGCACAGCAAATGAACACGAACGCGCCCGCTCAACTGTCAGCCATCTGTTGTAGTTTTACACGCTGATGCTGTTCGAAACCTGTTCTGTCGAATTCAAGTTCAAGTCGGTAAACTTGACCTCTATCTAATTTTCCAAACCCCCCCCTTCACTGCTTGGAACTCGGTACGAGTGTTTGTTGTGAACACGCAGTGACACAGAGTATGAACGAGATCACAAAATGACTATGGAGGGTTCCTTTGATCTTAACGTGACACGTTATTGGCGTTAATGTTGAAGTTATTCTAAATGATTTATGGTTGGTGGTGATTGACGTAAATTCAGGTGGTCCAAAATTGATTGCCCTGGAACTGTTTTGGATCTTGTTTTCATTATTGGCGGCAGCAGCACACCTTAAAATGCTCTCAATCAGATAATGCTTTGGCTTACACTCGAGCTACCGTAAAGCGAGTGGAAGTTGATCTTTTTTCACATAAAAGTGGATTCTCGATCGCTCATTCCCTAAACATTCCTTAACAAATGAGAAATGTTTATTCCGAGATTATCTCATGCTATTTTCTACTTGATAAGTTGAAAACTCCTTAGATGACAAGTTTATTCGAGATGAGTTTATTTCTTAGATGAGAAGTTCATTCGAGTGTCCTGGAAATGATCAAAATTCTCCAAAAAAAAATCTTACCCCGACCAGCGCGTCATTTCACGAAATTGTTTGCAATCTTTCATGCGCCATACAACAATGTTTACAATCTTTCATACAACAGGATAGATTCAGGCGTTATCTGGTTTAAATTTACATGTAAAAATCCCATTATTTTCTGCCAAATCTAGCATTCCCTTTATGTGCATTAGATAACGCAGAAAATTCAATGTTTCTTTCTACCTGTGTAACATTTTCGAAAAACTATGGCCTTTCTTCGATCGGGCCAGAGATGTTTTTTTATGGCCTTTTAATAGAGTACATTTAGAAAATAAATTCTTCAAATTCTCATCGTTCTGTTTTACGTTCTAGCAGATAAAATGAGGATATTTTTCGAACAAATTATATCCTACACGCTTTGAAAAAAAAAACAGTGAATTTTCTGCTTTATCTAATGCACATTAAGGGAATGCTAGATTTGGCAGAAAATAATGGGATATTTCATGTAAATTTAAGTCAGATAACGCCTGAATCTAGCCTGTTGTATGAAAGATTGCAAACATTGTTGTATGGCGCATAAAATATTGCAAACAATTTCGTTGTTTACGCTTCCTTTGGGCATGAAATTAAACGAGGGGAAATTTGACGCACCAGTTAAAAATAATTTTTTTTTCTGTGTATATTTTTCATATAACAGCCAGTTGCTATATTCAGACGTTTCAAAATGATTCAAATTTTTTTTAACAATTTTCGAAACTTTGGATATTTCCTCTTTTGAAATGATTTACAATTTAGAGATGAGAGAACGGTTTTTGTGTATTCAATAATAAACTGAACGACTAGAGGCCATTCATAAACCATGTAGACTTTTCTGGGGGAGGTGGGTGGGCGGCTGCTTACCGAAATCTACGCTACATTAAAAATTTCAAAAATATGTATGGAGAAATGTCTACAAGGGGGAGGGAGGTCTGAGATTTTCAAAAATGGGTCTACTTGGTTTATTAATAGGCCCTATTCGTAACAATTAGATTGGAAATAAGTATAAAATAATGTGTAAGACTTCACCACACTTCACGGTTTAAATAAAGAATCTGGAAAGTTTCAAGGGCAGTTTCAAGCGGAATAAGCGATCGAAATAATTACAAACCTGATTATCAGAACCGGTTGGTAGCATATTGATTTGTTACTCTGAAGCAATTAAAACAAAAGTTTGCAATCGAAATTTAAAGGCTTAACCTTAAGACAAGTTTGAAACTTACAGCAAGCTTATGGACGATGAGGTGAAAGTGTTGTTTCACTTATTCTCAAGGCCTGATTCTGAAACCGTCGTTTATTTTCGGAAATGGGGTATTTTTTACCAAGCAGTGCTTGTCTCTTGTCAGAGACTTGGTCACTATATTTTACTGCTAGTCTCTAAAAAGTCTCTTTTTAAATAAAAGGTTTCTAGTCTTTTTTTTTTTTCATTGAATTTGTCTCTAAAGTCATTTTTTTTTTCAATTTTTTCGAGTCTATTGTCTAACTTTGTTTCTAGATTATTTCCTTACGCTAATTTCCTGTTGTTGGAAAGATTTAAAAATATGATGAGATTTTTCAAATGTTTGTAACACAATGAAGTCAATTTATAGTTTTAAGTAAAACATTCAAACTCGAAGGTCTAAATATATAAAAGAGATTCAGAAAAATATGTTCAAAATTTACAAGAACATCCATAGGCACTTTATATATATATATATTTAAAAAGAGAAAACAAACAGTTCTGAAACAGAATAGGCATCAAAACGGGCAATGCGGGAATGAGCATGAGCATGAGCATGGTTGACCGGCCGAGGTTGCTACTCCTTTATTGCCAGATCAGCTGGTATTACACAGAGAACCATCAGATGATGCTTGGAGCTAACATACATCCTCAAACTGATCCCAAACTAAGGCAATATCGATTTGTACCAACAGTAAGGATGCTATTGCGGCCACTCACAAAGTGTGATTGTGGTTTTTCGGTAGGCAAACAATTTAGTTTATGTTAACACTTGAAGACAATTCGGATCGATTTATACCATCAGTAAGGATGTAGTTAGAGCCATTCAGAAAATGGGATAGTGGTTTACTCGTTCCAAGATATGGTATCACGGCAAGGATGGCGAACCAATAGCATGGATCATAACTAATCATGATCCCCACCATCGGTCCACCACATCCGGCGAACCCCTAAAAGGCACCGGGAAGCAGCTTTGTTGTATTAGGTGCGCAACTAAGTTCCCGCTGTTTAGCAATAGATGGCGCCAGTAGTAAGTGCTTGTCGAATGTTATACATCTCAAGCGTCATAAACCAAGCTCAGACATATGGTAAACAAACCGCTTTGCCAAATCAGTGATTTTGGTTTAGTGTTATATATTTTGGTTGTTTGAAGATGTCTGATTTCGTGCCAAATAATCGTCATTTGCGGGAAGTGTTGATTTTCTTCTTTCATTCGAAGAAAACGGCGGCTGAAGCACATCGAGAGCTCCAAAAAGTTTACGGTGATGCTGCTCTGAGTGAAACAACGTGTCGTGATTGGTTTCGTCGCTTCAAAAACGGTGATTTCAGTGTTGATGATCGTCCGCGTGAAGGAAGGCCAAAAAACTTCGAAGACTCTGAATTGGAGGCATTGCTCGATGAGGATCCGTGTCAAACGCAAGAAGAGCTTGGTTCAGGATTTGGAGTTTCCCGCCAAGCCGTTCCTAAGCGATTGCATGCGTAGGGAATGATTCAAAAGCAAGGAACTTGGGCTCCTTACGATTTGAAGCCAAGAGATGTTGAGCGTCGTTTTTTCGTCTGTGAACAACTGCTCCAGCGGCAAAAAAGGAAGAGTTTTCTACATGGCATTGTGACGGGTGACGAAAAATGGATTCATTACAGTAACCCAAAACGGAAACATTCATGGGGACTGCCCGGGCATGCTTCAACATCGTCGCCTAGGCCGAATATTCACGCTGCGAAGGTTATGCTGTGTGTTTGGTGGGACCAAGTTGGTGTTATTTATTATGAGGTGTTGAAACCAAACGAAACCATTACCGGGGAACGGTATCGAACTCAATTGATGCGATTGAGCCGAGCACTGCACGAAAAACGGCCACAATACGAGCACAGACACGAAAAAGTGATTCTTCAGCATGACAACGCTCGACCTCACGTTGCGAAACCCGTGAAAACCTACTTGGAAACGCTCAAATGGGAAGTCCTACCCCACCCGCCATATTCTCTTGATATTGCACCGTCCGATTATTACTTGTTCCGTTCGATGGCACATGGTCTCACTGGTCAGCAATTCCACTCATATGATGACTTCTCAAAATGGCTTGATTCTTGGATAGCATCAAAAGACGAACAGTTCTATCGAAATGGTATTCACGTTCTACCAGAAAGATGGGAAAAAGTCGTAGCTAGTGATGGGCAATACTTTGAATAATTCGTTTGTAACCTTTATTTTCAAAATAAAGTTCCTTTTTCACCAAAAAACAGCGAGCCATTACCGAAACAATAGACAACGCGCTATACCCAATAACAAAATAGTTCACAACAAAGCATCAACCCAACCGTTCACAGCCGATGCACGAAGCAGTCTCTTTTTTTCGGAAACTTTGAATTTGTGCAACTATAATCTACAAACTATTTTATTACTGGAACTTATATCTCACCAAGTGATTTGAACCTCCTAAAGAGAGCAATCTATGCTAATCAATTTAAAGTTACAATTGAAGGATTTGGTGAAATTAGAGTCTCTGGCAACTTTATGTTTCTGTTGATTTCCAAGTTCATCGTTTTAGCACCAACCGGGGAGAATTGGTCCCATAATCAATCTCCAATCCGCTCAACCAATCGCAATGTTTTTTGATATAGTGAACGGACTATTATAATTTGAGGTAACTCAATGCAGACGGCAGGCAATCGGTGGATAACCACCTGGTACCCCATAGTAATATGCTTAGAGGCGGACCGGAAGATTTGATGAGCTAGCTCTCCCCACCAAGTCGGGAAATGCGGGAATGCATAAATAGTCGAAAGAAAAGGATAGTAAGAAAATGCTTGCCTAGATTCCGTTTTTGATCGAAACCGGTTTTTTTTCAGTGTTCCGACCAAATTGTACATAGGATTGTGCGTTTTATACTACACGGAAAAAAAATCCGTGCCTAGATCCGTGAAGTGCAGTAATGAATTCGAGAACAAGCAAAAATACACCGTGAACTGAATCACGTAATCATGAACTCAATATCGTTTAAAGGGAAAAATCCTGAAAACGTGAACTAGTTCACGGTCCGTTTTCATTTTCCTGAACGCTTTTTTTTCTGTGTTATAATGCTGTACCAATGCTGATAGAATATAGAATATAGAGAATGCTGGTAAGAATTCTTAACCAATCTTGATAACGTTTATAAGAAGACCTTATTCAAGCTGTGTGAGCATGTTCATTTCGATCAAAATTTGCTGAGCATTTCTGATTAGGATTGACTGAAGTTTAGAATTTACAGCACATCCTTCTCAGATTCCAAGCTGATCTTGTGCGATGAATAAAGTTGGATTCGTACAACACGTTGAGGTGATCTTTTGCAGTATTTTAACTCAATCTCTATCAGTATATCAACATGGAAAACTAATCACTTATTTTTTTTTTTTTTTTCGTACCTCCCTACCCCACTACTCACCACGCTCGAACTCTTTTTAATTTATCTTAGTTTATCATTTAATCACGTCCCTTTTAAATAGATCTAATAAATTTAAGATAGAAATAAGAGACGCGCTTCATTACAATTTTTTTTTAAATTTGAAAAATTGTGGGGAAGTCTATCTAGCTTTGGAGTACAAGCAAATTTAACTCAGGTTGTGAAAATGTTTAGGTCAGCATTCTGAAGGTCAGCATTCTGTCAGCTATACTATTCTAAACTATTCATTAAATGTTCATACTATGCACCTGGGAAGAATGTTCAAACACGACCTGTAATCAAATCAATTTAAAATATGGAATAGTCAAGCAAACCATCCACCAATCTCCATCAATTTCTACCTCTAACTATAACCGATGCTTAAGGATCGATTTTTGAATATAAATTAATCTAAATAAATTATGATCAAAAGTGGGCAAAACAATCGATTTAAAATTACATGAACGATAATTTTTTATTTACTTCGCAAACTAACATACATAAAAATATATACATTTTTTTTCTTTTTTCTTCCTATATTAAACATATAAAAAAAAAAAAAAATAAAAAAAAAAAAAATAAATAAAATAATACTATATTTAATTTAATTATTTTTTTTTGTTTTTGTTTGCGTTCGATTTAATCACTCGCCCCCTCAATTAAAAATCACTTGTGGGTTATTTTTTTAAAAGAACATGATTTAATCGCCAATTTTTGCCATAGTTCGCCCGATAATGAGTTCTGATTAATATTTCCTCCTTCTTGATCGCCAAGAAAGAAAAAAAAAGTTGGATTTTTAATCAATTTTTATTTGAATCATCCCCCCCAAAACCGTTAACAAAAGAAACCATTGCAAATTCACGACGCTGGGGCAGTGTTTGTATATTGATAAGCATACAGCGCGCTTGGGATGGGCGATGAAATGTTGTCCACCCTAATTTACTAAGAGCATATAATAAAAATTGTTTTTGTACGGATTCTATTGCGCCAATATGCGTTTTATGAAATGGGGACCAGACCATACTGCAGTATTCCAAAATAGACCTGACATAAGCAACATATAATGTTTTTTATTGTGTAGCGATCAACAAAACAAGCCCAACATATTATTTGCCTTGTGTATAATTGTGTTATAATGGTCATTGAAATTTAGTTTAGAGTTTAAGATAACTCCCTAAATCCCTAACTCTTTCACATTTTCCAACAACTTGATTTCCTAATGAGATTAATATATTTGGTGTGTTTCGTTTTCTACTGAATGACATTAAATTACACTTTTTTATGTTTAGTTGCAGTCGGCTTTTCGAGCACCATGTGTGGAAAATGAGTACTTCATTCTGGAATATGTTGATGTCGTCCTGATTTCTTATTTCCAAGAATAGTTTCATGTCGTCGGCATTAAAAAAAAAATAATTTTTTGTAAGGTGTGGTCCAGTTAAAATTGGAACATAGACTATTGCGCATATTTCGGATATACATTAACAAAATAGTATTCTGTTTTAACTAAAATGTTCGACTTTATGTGAACTTTAGAGGGAAAATACATAAAAAATTAATCTCGATCTCGATGAAATTTGCGGACTTTTCCCGGAATACGTTTCATCAACCAGCGCACATTATTCTCATCCATCTTTTTTGCAATCTTATTCCACTTGGTTCTCAATTCATTGATCCTGTTGACGACACTGCCATCCACCTTCAGCTTCCTCTTCATAATAGCCCAAAATCTCTCTATCGCTGGGGACAGTGTGGTGGGTTGAGTTCTTTCGGTATAAACTGAATCCCGTTGGTTTCATAACACTGTAGCCCTGTTTTACTGTAATGAAAGCTTGCAAGATCTGGAGAAAAAAATTCAGGTTCATTGTGGGATCTGATGAATGGCAATATTCGCTTTTGGAGACATTCCGTTCTGTACAGCTCTGAATTAAATGTCTTATCAGTGATGAAATCCTTGGTCTTCCTACCGCAGCTACAGATGCCTTGCCAAATCATGTATTTACGTGCAAATTTATCTGCAAACACAAACTTGAATTTGGCAGGAACATTTCCCCCATGAGGAGACAGCCATTGAATTTTGTCGACACCTGATCATACAGTTTTCTGGCACGGATTCTGGCCACATTGTTCTGCTTTTGATCCCTATTTGATTGTCTATAGGCACGGTATGACTTGAAGCTTTCCCGGAGACGAATCCGTTGCACATTGTTTTGAGGCTTGCGATCCGTCGACAAAGTGTCTCTGTACTTTTTCAAAACACGCCACACGGTATTTAGGGGAAAACCCAACACTTTAGCAAGTTTTGGCCCAGACCACGAAGAGTTTTCCAAATGATTGCGCACAATTATTTTTCTTCTTTCTTCTTCCATTTTATATTTCTCTAGAAACATTTCAAAACAACCCCCCAAAAAAAATTTAAGGTTTTAAATGTTTTAAGAGAAAAAAAAAAGATAAAAATTTTCAAATCCGACCATTAGGGTCGCTGTAAGAATAAAAAATGTTTGTTCCACATACTACCAAAATATCATGTAAATTTCTGTCCCTTGAGACCGACACATGCAAGCGTCCTTCAACACATAAGAATAAGTTGAAAAAGATGAGAAAATAAATTCAATCAAACACATCTTTTGTCGAATTGCGTATGTGCCAATTTCAGGAGACACAATTTTACACGAACTCTTTGTTTACGTTCCCCGACTTTTTACAAACGTGAATTACGTCTCGTGTAAAATTCATAGTTTCTAAGTGTGCAATTCTAAATGAACCACCCCTTATCATAACTTACATTTACGTCATGGCATGTAAACTTTCAATTTTAGTTTCTACTGTCTTGTAATTTTCCGAACGGACGTAAATTTATGTCCAATGGGCCGCTCCCATTGTGCATCCAAGTAGACTTAAATTGACATTACTTTTTCCAAGTGTGTACACACAACCAAAAAATAAAGGTAAATTCCGGTGTCCTGAGACCGACACATATGAGCGGCCTTAAGGACATAAGAATCAGTCGAAAGAGGCGATAATTAAATTCAACTAATCACACCTTTTGCCGAGTTGCGTCAGTTTCTGATTTGGGAGTCTTAATTTTTCATGAAATTTTTGTTTACGTTCCCTGACGTAAATAAAATTGGAATTACGTCTGGTGTAAATTTAATAATTTCTAAGTGTGTAATAGTTTTATAATCTATCACGGAAGAGAACAAATTTGTGCTTGTAACTTGTCGTGACGCGTGGAACCGACTGCGTTAAAAATAGTTCTGATGTTGTAATAACACGAAAGACAACGATCATGTTAATTTAAAGCTGGTGCTAAAATTATTCACTAAAATTAGTATTCAACTGGGATTTGAAACCCTTAAATTTTAGATTACGAAAGATATTCTGGAAGCTGTTGTAGTATCCGCAACGTGACTTTGATTAAGACAGTATGTATTATTTTGAGTTTCAAACAAGAATTTAAAAATACATCTAATGGAACAAAAACCTTAGCCATATTTATGTTTAAATCTCACTGTACACACTTAGAAATTATGAATTTTATACGAGACGTAATTCATGTTTGTCAAAAGTCGGGGAACATAAAGAAAGATTTCGTTTAAAATTATGTCTCCTGAAACTGACTCATACGCAATTCGACGAAAGATGTGTTTGATTGAATTTATTTTCTCATCTCTTTCAACTCATTCTTATGTGCTAAAGGACGTTTGCATGTGTCGGCCTCAGGGGACAAAAATTTACGTGACATTTTGGTAGTGTGAAGCAATTTAAAACTTCTCTTGTGGATTACATTAAATTTCTGCACTTCGAGAAGGTTAGATCTATATAAAAGAAGATAAACTATTTCGACAAAGATATCTCATGAGGGCGTAACTGACAAACATAAAAAATGGCTTCTTTAGCATATTTATGCACATTGAACTTGCTCATCAGTCCATCCCCATTTTTTTTTTGTAGAGAAAGAGTCCTCTAAATATCCGATAGAATTGATGACTTACATTGATAAAATTTTCATATTGTTGTTTACATTTGTCAGCTATGCCCTTATCATAACAAAAGCGTCGCCTGACTCAATAATTAATATAAATCAAAATTATTAACCTTGTGATTGAACCCGCATGAATTTTAACGTAAGCTATAAAACGTTCAAAACTCGGCACCTCTTCGCGCTATGTTATTCAATCATACAGTCTGAACAACTCAACTATGACTGATAGCGTCCACCATGCTATCAAAAATACCCTGTTCCGGCAAGTCACTTTTTTGCCGAAACGAAAACACTTTTTCCGAATTAATCCTCAACTGCGTCCCTGTGGAGGAATGTGACTCAACGGTCCACAATAACAAGAGGAAAACCCGTTTTCTTCCTTCAAAATAAGATGTTTATTTTTTCAAGTTCCATTTGGGCGATTCTGAGCTCTGCATGTCGTCCGGTAAAACCCACCATTGTCATAAACCGTCGAGGATTGCGGATCCAGTTCCAAGCCAACTGGAGCGTCTCGTTGCCACAATGCAAATGACAGCTGTGTCGAAGTCCTTTTCTTGATGGGCAATCAACTTCAATTTACATCATCAGCTGCTCGTTTTTGATGGTCGAACAGTTCCGGCCCTTCCAGAAGGGGTGTTGTTTCTGTTTGCTGTATACGGATAAAACCACATGATAGATCACCTGTTGCTTCATCGGTTGCAAGAAATACCTTGTGTTATGCTTATTCATATGTGGCTCATGTTTTCATCATATTTTTTTAACAATAACAACTCTTTTCATCTTCCTAGAAGTTTCGTTTCGGGTGATGCTGACATGAATCAGATTCAGGACAGTTTGTTCTCGTTCGTGTGTTCGGTCGTGATGAATGACGAATGGTCTCTACATATCGAGTGTCACATCCGTAAATGCTCCAAGCTAGTATATCGCATGCGGATAAAGACTGACGGTGACATCCGCACTGGACGAACCCTGCTTCCTCGTGTGGGGCCGAAAGGCTCCGTCTCATGTGTTAAGTGTGTTCCTTCCGCGCAGGCTTCAACTGCCACTGACTGACCGCCGTCGTAACCCGTTTTCAGTTTACTCAGAACCACCAGTAAGAACGCCAGCAGCAGCAACAGCAGCAGGACGCGGGCCTTTAGATTCTACCCTTTTCGGTGTATGGTTCAAGTAGCTTCGTGTGTGCGTTTCGAGTCACTTGCGGTCGGTCGCGGGTTCAGTATATCGTTGTTGGCTGATATGTTTGACATTGATTGGGTCGCTCGCACGCTCTCGGTTCATATGCGCGGTTTGCACGGTTTGGGGTAAGGAAAATCCTCGCCCTCTCGCACACACAGAGTTGATGAAGAAGTGTGCATAAAAGCGGCCAGCAGCAGTGGCACGCGATGCCGGAACCAATTCTACGCCCTGTGGTGGTGCAGCGTAGAGGAAATTGAAGGCTCCAATAAGTGTTGAAGGAGAAAAGCGAAACGCAAAGCACACCAACGTGCTTTACCTTAATCAATCAATTAGTGCGCGGTGGAGATATTGTTTTTCGATGTGTGTTTCTACTTTTGCTACTATTGTTTGATCTTTGTTCGTGCAAGGTGCAATTGTCGAAAGGGAGATCGGTTGCCTGGTGCCCGCGTCTGCAATCACGTGGTAATTGATGTGTTTCGTTGTTAATTGATTGAAATAAACTCCGCTTAATTACTTGCCGGTGGACTGCGCGGATCGAGTGGAACTGTGTTGGGAAAGTTGCTTCTCCGCATCCTTCTAGCAAACAACGGTCAGGGTAGAGACGAGAATAAAGGGCGACATGATTTTACGGAAGAAGCAGTGAAAAGTTACGTTCGAATAGCTCATCTTTGCCGAAATCATTGACATTGAGTATATCGAACAATTCTGTTTATTACGTTTCGAAATTAAATTTCGTGGAATTTCCGCGTAATGTTATTAAGTTGCAAAAAATATCTTGCTTCGATTCGTTTCGTATAATGATTGTATTCGATGTTACACACATCTTTACTCATAAAAATTAAACCAATTATCGGTTTCGGGGAATGAAAAACTACTAATGAGTAATGATTAACAAAATTTGTTTTATTCAATTTCATCTCCGATCTCGACTTTTTTCATTCCACCCATCAAATTTTGAGTAACCAATTTTCCCACGGCTGAAAGTCACGATAGTAAAGTTTAAAATAAGTTCGATTATAATAGAACTAAGGCAAAAACATTATGTTGCCTTTTGTAAAAATGATTCGAATTATTGAGCACGATGCACACATTTTCCTGGTGAAACTTTTGAATGCTGCAATTTGCCATTTTGTTCAAAATATCGTAAAAAAGGGTTTATCCAGAAAGATTTGTGCATCGTTCGATTCCCCGAAGATTTTAACATTCGATCTGGATCAGCTTATGCCTCAGATTATATAACAGTTTTTAAATTGGTAACCATCATCTTCAGGAAATAATACTTCCCTGAGGATGAGTATTATCAGCATCGAAACATTAGTAAAAATTTAGACCCGGTTTTTCAAATTTGAAAAGACTGCATAGCCGAAGATATCCATTTGATTGATTTGTATTCATAAGTCGTCACCAGTTTGTCCGCAATATCATTCATGAAAGGCTCACCTCAACCCACGATCTCGCCTGGTCCGAATTCCCATTCTGGGTCGTCACGACTTGCAGTTACTCGTTTTAACTTCTCTTATGCATTTTGTGCTTCAGCTGCAGAATAGTTACATCGAATTTCACAATTTTGCACGAGGCGCTTTACCTCCTGAAGATCATTGCCAAGAACGCCATACTATTTTGAATGCTCAGGATCTTTGGTTATTGGAATTTGTAACTATTCTTCATTTTTCACAAGATTCACAATCTTGAAGAAGAAGAACCTTACATCAGTCGTTTGGGAACTAGCACCTCCTACTGAATTATTTTGAATCAAACTGTTCGTTAAACGAAAGTTGTTGATCTCATAAATAACTTTATCAAAGATTTCATCCTCCTAACTAATCAGTCCACCGAAGAAGAATTTTCCCAAAGACTCCATCTTTCAAGCTTATCAGAATAATAAGATATTGCAATCCAAAATCACTGCCTAGTGGATGAATTGCGATTCATTCTGTTAAAAATCATGTAGCTCTTCTCCTTCAGAAGTACGTTGTGCTGATTCCGCGATTTTAGCTATCCAGTATCTTGAGATACAGAAGTTGATTTTTTGCTTACCAGCGCCGTCTAGTGGCTACTGTAGATAGAAGATTTTTCTTCACTAAATCGTGTTTATCAGCAACTTCTGATCTGAGTGCTAAATAAAAGGTATCTGTGTTAGTTCCATCCGAACTATCGCCAAAGGAGGGCTTTTGATTGTCTAATAGAACATTCGATTTTTTGGGAAGTGTTTCGAGAATTACGATAATCACTTAACAGAATCTGACCTCAAAGCAACCAAAAGGAAGATGGAATAGTGAAGGTTGTTGTTGAAATTTTTTGAACCATTTACTGGTTCTGGAGCCATGGAAATACGCAAGTTGGAGATACAGGGAGGTGGCCATAAACATTTTTGCTTCTACAATAATCATTAGACATATTTTAGAAATCCAAAAGTTCGCTATGTTTTCTTAATTGTTCTAAAGTTAAGATCTTGATGTTAAATTTATTCAATATTAGTTGGAGCACACGTCCTAGCATACAACACAAAATCAGTTTTCTATACAGCTTTATGATGAATCATGTGTTCAAGATTGTGCTAGATAGCTCAATGCGCTCTAAACTATTTAAAGCTAAGATCTTAGAGTTCTATTGTTTCATCTATTCCAAAGCCCAGAACTTAGAGTTCTAATTTTTTAGAGATGGGCATCCCGCTCCTGAGCTGTTCCACTGAATCGATTCATTTCAGTGAGCAAATGACAACCAGCTCTTTAAAAAAGAATCGCAGCTCACCAGCTCACCCGTTCTCACCGTTCTCACTGTCCGCTTTGCTTTCCTGTGAGCTGAACAATTCATCGACTCTGTCAAATCAAAATGCAGAAGAGAAAAAGAGAAGAGAGCTGTGTAAAGTGAACTGATTCCCTTTTGTTTTCTTTTTTCCACAAATCGCCGAACCGGCTGTCACTTTGCGAAGCACAATCTCACGCAACGCAAACAGGAGTAAGTTTCAAAATAGACGAATCTAACTAGTTCTACTGTGTTGGTGCTAGTATTTACTCTAAAGAATCTAAAATCCATTTCATTTTCGAATAGTCATTTAAAAATAAAGTCGAATCCTTTTGTTAATTTTTTAACTGAATAATAAATGCATGTCGAATCTCACTGAGTGGTGAATCAAACATCTCGATTATAGTTGGTTAATTGAATAAGTAAATCTTGTAATCTTGTACTTCACGTGATCAGATCACATATTCAAATCGATTAGACTAAAAACAAGTTGTGAAGTATTTTCTTTGCTAAAGCTTAATTTTATCCATAATGGAGACCAATAGTAACCTAGTATAGTCACTTTCACACTTGTGCGTATGTTGACGTCACAAAATCAAAAGAGCTGGTCAAAAGAATCGATTTATTCCGATGAGCTGATCGGCTCAGATCCGCTCTTTAAAATGAGCTGAATTGCCCATCTCTAGTAGTTGGAATTAAATGGAAATTACTAATCTTTCTTCATATTTTCTAGATATTCAAAAAGTTTGTTTAAGTCCGAAAAGCTCACGGGAGTCGTCTGACAATATTCACATCATCACATTATAGTATAATATTTTAAGCTCCTCAAAGTATTCTGGAGTTCAGATCTTGATGATCTAAAGGCTCAATAGAATAATGAACTGAAAGATTTTATGTATTCGTGAAACTCCAAACAGCTTTCTGACGACGTGCCCTTGAATGGTTTCAGTAAGATATTCTTTCCAAAGTCTTCTTGAGCAAAGGTTATGGTGTTCTACTTGTTTCTTCTTTCATAGCGTTTCAAGCTTATTGTTTTCACAATTAGCTTATTGCTTGTTCTCGAATTAGTGTTCTAAATGCACTTCCACAGTTATTGGGAGCTTTCGATGCCATGTACAATTTTTGCATGGTTGTGTGGCAAGTACAATCATACTCTATGCCCAGGGAATCGAGACCAGACCGGGAATCGAACCCAGCCACCTCCAGCATGGTGTTGCTTTGTAGCTCCGCCTTTGCCGACTGAGCTGAGGGAGGCTCCTTAAAGGGAGGTCAAATGAAATCTTGAACAAGGTCCGTAAAATCTTTAAGATCTTTGAGTGTTCAAGTTTGCCTGTTGACAACATACATGGCATTTAATTATGTAAGAAGGATATTCCTGGCTAAATAACGTATTCTGGTTATAAGATATTTAAGATAGGCAAGCTAAATGCACATCATCGAATGAAATACCTAATGATCCCCAAATAATTCCCAGGTTTTTGGTTCATACTCAATGCAGTCTCATATTTCCGGAATTGACTGAATATTGTTGTGTCCGTTAAGCTTAATATATCATTTAAACAATATAAACTTCACGAAATCGTTTAAATAAGCAGCTCCCAGACAACCAGCAGTCGCATAAAAGAGCTCAGATAGTATCGTATATTCCTACATTTAAAGTCAAAATCGCATTTAGGTGTGCCAATTATCTTATTATGTTTAAGTTAAATCGCGAAGAAGGCCAATTTTCGACTTATATCCCTAGTAACAATTCAAATGCAAATTGGTTTTATTCGTGTTTTATGGTAGTTTTATCAAAGCATTATGGAAATCATCTGGTTTTATCAGGGCATTTTACAAGTTAAGGTTTTTTTAATTGATTAACATTCATAAAGAATGATTAAAGAACACTTGAAGAAACCTCCATAAAACTACATCATTTATAAGTGTTATTCACCTTATAAGTAATTTTATCAGATACTTGATTCCCCTCTCAAGACATCGTTTCGCAACTTTCATAAAACCTGTTAAAAGTTTTGAAAAAGTTTTATGACATTCTTCTTTAAGATGAATATATCTTGAAACCGCTGTCATAAAACGCTCTTAGAACCATTTGATTTTGAATAAGAGCACATGCTCTTAAGAAAGAACATTATGTGAAAAATAAACAAACTGTCACAATGGACGCCCTTAGGTGGAAGAAATTATAAAATAGTGGATCGTTCAAGCAGAAATTTAATAAAAACCTATCCATGGTATTGAATACTCTTTCATCTCAGCCACCAACGACAAATGTTTTTTTTGCCATCGCAGGATTCCATTGGAATTGTAGCTTACTGCACAGTTGCTGGTGACACTGTACCGGCGAACTTATTCCACTTTAAACGCATTTTTTGTGCATTTGTCACTTCTTTGCCGCATGCTCGAGGTTTTCGCTTGACAATTGCCCAATATTTTTCGATCGGTCTGAACTCAGGCAATTCGGAGGATTAATCTCTTTGGCGACGAAATTAACATTGTTTGCAGCATGCCATTCTAGTACCTCCTAAGAGTAGTGGCAGCTGGCTAGATCCGGCCAAAACATAACGTTGGTCTTGTGTTGCCGAATGAAGGGTAAAACTGCTTTTTCAGACACTCTTTAATGTAAACCTTCGACTTCATTGTGTGAGATGTGATGAAAACCTTGGTTTTAAGGCCACAACTGCAGATTCCTTGCCAAATCATTAGTTTCCGAACAAACTTATCAGCAAAAACAAATTTATGCCTGGAAAGGACATCCCCAGGACCAGTTGCCAGGTAAAATTTTCGTCCAGGGATTTGTTTATAATCCATTTTGACATATGTTTCGTCATCCATTAAAATACAGCCATCAAATTTCGTCAAAACTCGTTCGTATAGTAAAGACTGTATTCGATGAAATTTGGACACACAAAATAGGTCACCAAAAATTTTCCTTGAGCCCGATTCTTTTCAAACTTTCTGGAAATAAAGTACTACTAAATGGTTAAGTTTTGACATCATTGGTTTGTTGAACCTCTTCTTCCAACCCAAATGCCCGCACCTTGGCCTTGACCCCTCTCATCAAATTTTGGGCAATGATAGGACCGCCTTGCTTACTTACTTTTAACCACACTTTCTTTAGTTCAAGTTCATTTTCTATCAGTTCCGGAGTGTTTGGAGGGTTGACGTCTTTTGGTACAAAAACTACATTATTATCTTTGTACCAGTCTAAGACAGGCCGGGCATAGTGGCAAGATGCCAAATCCGGCCAAAACAGTGTCGGACCATCGTGAGATCTCAAGAAGGGCAGAAGTCGTTTTTGGAGGCATTCGTCCTTGTAGATTTGTCCGTTGACGGTCCCAGAGGTGATGAAGGGCTGACTCATTTTGCCACATCCGCAGATAGCTTGCCAGACAAGGAATTTTTTGGCGAATTTCGACAGTTTCTTCTTCCGTACACTCTCCGGAACGGCCAGCTTAGAGGTGGCGACGTAGATGTTACGCACGGTGGAAAAGTTGGAATCGTATTTCTTTGCCAAATCACGTATGGGGGCACCTGAGTTGCCTTTCACGTACCTCAACACCTTTCTCCTCAGCTCTTTGGTCCTAGTGCCACTTTTATGATAGATGCGATAAATAGAGTATCCTTGTAACGTTTGATTACAAGACACACCGTTGACTTTGGGAATTTTAACATTTTTTGCTATTTTTGAGGCAGACCACGAAGGATTCTCTAGATATTTGTGCACAATTAATTTTCTTTTCTCAAGTTCCATGATCCGTAATTTCGAGAAGCGTCTATCAATCGAGAAAAACTTTTCACCAATTTCTTTGTCAATGAAACATCAACAAATGCCTGTAAAACGTTTGTTGTTTCAACCACCAGGGTGGTGTATTAAACCGTGCGTCCTGATTTACTTTGAATCAAGCTTTTAAAATATAAAAATATGAAGTTGTTGGAGACACTTGCAGTGGAAATCAAGAAAAAGCAATACGTAATTTTTCATACAAAAGGAAATATTTCTATGTGTTTCAGCGATTTAGAAGTTATGAATTTTTGAAAAAAAAAAGGTATTTAAAAAGAATAGATTTAGTGGACCACGCTAGCATGGAAATGGTCACCCTAATGATGGAATATAACAAATATAAAAGTCTTATATTCTTTGATATTGTTACAGGTAGCACCAAGGAATACTGACTTTGCAGCAAATGATCCTATCAATTCTATATGTAGACTATTTGTAGAAGCATGTAACGTTTTTGATTTTAATTTGATGACTGAGAGCAAAACAAAGTTCTTCTTTTGCAGCTGTTGACAGCTATAAGTAGCTCAATTCGATGGCGATTTTTGGCATGTTGAGTATAATCGTGAGAGCAGTCCTGATTCTAAACTTTAAATATTTGGATTGAATTGAAATATTGCCAAATTCGATTGACATTTGTGGGATAGCTCGTCTTCAATCAAAAAACATATAATGACTGTATCGAAAATAAGTTATCCACATGTTTTTCTTTCAAATCATATAAAATATATATGTTTTACTCTAGCAAATGGATGATTCTTTATTGTACGGAATTGATCGTGAAAATTATAAAGACCGGATGAAATTAATATTATTCTTTCACAAATTTGCGAATTTTTTATCGTACACTTTTCATCAAGTTCAGGACAAGTGTTTCATCGCATTTTATGGAATTTATGCCTTAGCTCATTTTTTTTGACCTCCTGTATATTCTCAGCTGCTTTACCAGTCTTTTTGAAGACCTTCTTCACACTCGTCCTATAGCGTTCGATGGGCCGAAGCTGAGGGCAATTTGGCGGATTGATGTCTTTCTAAACGAAATCTATACCCTTTTTCGTGAGCTAATTAAGAGTTGTTTTGGCGTAATGCGCTGACGCTGAATCCGGCCAAAACAGTGGAGGGCTACTATGCTTCTGATATAAGGGCAGCAACCTCTTCTGGAGTCACTCAAATCGATATATTTCCGCATTGATTGTTCCGGTAGTGTTAAAAATGGTAGCCGCAGGAACACATTGCTTGCCGACCAGGCTGCATTGCTTACATCCTCCCCTACGACGGGTGTGTAATATTGTGGACTTGGAAGGGTTTTTGGGTCCTCTTTGACATAGGTCTCGTTGTCCATCAAAATACCGGTCGCTGCAAAACTCACCAATACAATTTCCGGGCCTTTGTTGCTGCGCGTTGCTTCTGTTCTGCGATTCGTTTGGAAATTTTCTGCTTCTTATAGGTCTTCAGGTTGTTCCGTTTCTTGATACGTTGAGTCATTCTAACGCTGGTTTTCGCTTCATTGGCAAATCACGTATCGGCATTGATTTGTTCTTCCGAATGAGAACTACCACTTTCTGATCCAGTTTAGGGTTGGAAGATCTGGGCTTTCTGGCAATTCCTGGTAATTTATCCAAAGACCAATGTTCTCCAAACTTGTTTATGATGGATTTTACAGTCGCGTGATGAATTCCAAAGCGGTTCGCCAATTGTCGTATAGTTACACCCTTTTCACGTAGCCCTGTGCCCAAAACCTTAATTTTCACGTCTTTTTCAATGCGCGACATTTTGAAAACGACGAATGTAAACCGTCCAAACAAGTAAACAAACGCACAGCATGCTATCACGAACACATTAAAACCATCACAAAGAAAGCTGTTCCGAGAGTCGAAGTGACGTTTGTCACTTGGTGAAGTGAGAAAAGTCAACTGCAGTGAGGTGACTCTCCATTTGATTCACCCAGAAGAGTCACGTCACTGCAGGTGACTTTTCTCACTTCACCAAGTGACAAACGTCACTTCGACTCTCGGAATAACCCTCAAATACACGCGTACAACGTAAATGTACGCGGATAGCTTATTTTCGATACATTCCTTATATGTGGATATATTTTGCGGTAGTTTGGTCCTATAACTCCACTTTGCCGAACTCCCTTCTGCCAACTAAAGATCTGCCACTATTGCTGTAAAACATACCCTTATTACAAAAACAACAACATAACCCGCCAGAACAAATCACATTCGAAAGAAGTAGTAAACATTTCTAAGAGAAAGGCAACGATATAGTTTCGACAGAACAGTTTTGAGTACCTCATTAACTCCGTAAATCATTCTCCCTCAACCCGCCAATTAGAGATCACTTTGCCAAGCCCTTACCTTGCCATTCAGGCGGCATTCATATTGCTTGCTGGAACCCAAAATGGTTGCATTTTCTCAACTGCATTGCATTTAATAATAACAGAGAGCTATGAGCCGAACAAGTTGATTCACGGTTCTATCGACAAACCTCAGCATGATTGACCTAGTGGATCGAAATTCACATTTCGGACTCGGCTTTGTGTGTACCACAGTAACTCCTATGCCAATGATATCGGCAAGCGTGATGAAAAACGAGCATAGTTGATACGCATGCGACTGCTCTGTGCTTAGGCTATAAAGTAATCGGTTGTTAAATCCCGCGAAAAGACTGCAAGGTGTGAAATCAGTTGTTGTTATCACAATGTGCGAGTAGTTTTACTTTCAAATTGGTTGTTTCGTTTGGGGTGAATAACAATGATTTCTGGCTAATGATTCCGGCGCCCTCTGACGCTGACTAGCGTGTTCTCTCTATCTCTCTGAATAACCAGAAGCGTTTTAATGCCATTGAAACGAACATTAAGTCGTTTCCTGGGACAGTTTAGTCAAGTACCGCTAAACGATATCGACTTGCTTGCCATTGCTTGAATGGTATCTTCTCTCGCAAATCAATTTGGCTCTCGGTTTAATGACGTCATCCTTTAATCATGATCCGCGCCAATCTACGCGTTCTCTCTCTCTGAGTCTGTTCCATCACTCCCGCACTTCGACTGCCTCGCTCTTCTCTTCCTGTTTAAAACACCTGAGATTCGCGAGGGGTTGTTGGGTGGCAGAGAATACACAAGGGGGCGGAATGAGCGCACGCTTTGTGAGATATGGAAACGTGCATTTATCATTTACGGGGTTAGGTGAGCTATTGTTTGTTTATATATTACTGGTCTGACTGACGCGCAGCGGTTGGCTCGGTCTCTCTCGTTGCTCCGCTCTGCTTTGCTCTGTCTGTTGTCTGTGTGTCCTTCTCACGTGCGTTGGAATACTCTCTAATGGATGTTGTGCTGAATGTGAATCGTTACCTATGATTGTGTTGATGATGATGTTGATGATGATGATGAAGCACCAGGTTGATGCATTATAGGTTGCGGACGATGGCGTTCGAAGGGGGTTTTAAAAAGGAGGGAAGGTAGAATATTATTCGGTAGAACATTTATCCATACTGAAATGTGCCCGACAATTTTTCTTTGCTGAGGTCTCTCAATCCGGAATGGGTTGCTGCAGTAGAAACATCAAGTTCTAACTACCGTAAGTAATCTGCTATAAAATAAATCTGTGAAGATTAATTGAGGCATCCAGATTGCAAGATTTATTTATGCTATTTATCCGGCCCCTAAGTAATTGAATAAAGGCACACACGCTTAGTTTATTTTTATCTCAATCGGCCATGCCAGTTCAGACTATTTCTTGTGAGGAGGGTAAAATATAGTATTTCAAAAACTATTGAAGTTGAAAGAAGGGCGAATAAAAATTTATCAATAATGATGTTTTGAAAATAATTTTTGCTCTAAGATTACGGGCAGATTAACCGGAGGGTTGAAGTCCCTTTCAAAATCAAAGCGAAATCGATCAATATTACAAGCTTATTCTCAGCTAAGCGGTCCCTGGGCATTTCCCCTAAAATTAGAAGTTGTGTTTTCAAAACCTCTAATTTGGAAATTGATTTCTGTCACATGTAGACTTTAGGAAGTGTAAACAGAAATTTTCACATCGCTAGAACTGTTCCGTGCCACTGGTGGTATATGAGCACGATCAAGCACGCACTCTTTTGCCAGTCAAGGGGGTATCCTCCCCCCCTCCCTGCCTACCCTGCATTGGGGTAGCTTGGTAAAAGATTGTGTGCTTGATCGGATACTGCCTTTCAAAATAGCCCTCCGCTCAATTTCAACTGCTTCTATTCAATTTCACAGCCTGCCGTACTCTAACGGAACTATCAATACTTTCTCTTCATATCTTTGGTTCTAGCAGAAATTGCTGTCCACTCCTAGGGTCTCATGTTGATGAGAAGATATTTCCATTTCAAAACATTATAATTGATTCGTACTCACGCAATAAAAACATGTATCAAGTTATATTTTTATCCACCGGCCCCCCCTAAGCGTCATAGAATTGAACAAAAACAATGCCGTCAGTATTTATTATGGTCAAGATCTTTTTTATACAAATGTAGCGTTTTCTTCATACTTTAAGAAAAAATACGGATAAAATTATTCGTCACGGTTTCGAGGATTCTTGAATTTTTCCTGTAACACGGCTCATTAGGCGGCGCACACCTTCTTCGTCCATCGTTTTAGCTATCTTATTCACCCAGGTCCTTCATCTGATTGATGTCTTTGACAACCTTTCCCTTTGTCTTGAGTCTCCTCTTCATGATTGCCCAGTATTTCTCAATAGGGCGGAACTGGGGGCAGTTGGGTGGGTTAAGGTTTTTTCGGAACAACTCTGGACCCCCTTTCTCTGCATACCATTCTTGAACGACTTTGCTGTAATGACAGCTTGCCAAATCTGGCCAAAACATTAAGGGATGGTCGTGGGATCGAATGAACGGCAAAATTCGTTTTTGGAGACACTCTTTTTGGTATAGTTCCGACGTCATTGTCTTATTTGTAACGAAAACTTTCGTTTTTTTGCCACAGCTGCAAATGCCCTGCCAAATCATGAATTTTCGTGCAAATTTGTCGGCAAAAACAAATTTAAATTTGGCTGAACATCCCCCCGAGCCGTTGCCAAGTAAAATTTTTGACCTGGGATTTGCCCGAAGTCAGCCTTGACATAGGTTTCATCGTCCATCAGAAGACACCCGTCGAACTTGGTCAGCACCTGGTCGTATAGCTTCCGAGCACGGATTTTGGCCACACTATTCTGTTTTATGGTCCGATTTGGCTGTTTGCTAGCTCGATACGACTTGATTCCTTCCCGGAGTCGAGTTCTCCTCACGGTACTATGGGCAGCACCGAATTTTCTGGCCAAATCACGGTCCGACAGATTGGGATTCCTCTTAATCGTCTTCAAAATCTTACCACGCAGTTTCCGGTCGACAGTTCCACTCCGACGATTGGCTTGAGGCTTCCGAATCGTCGTCAATGTTTCCTTATACCGTTTGATAACGCGCCATACGGTATTTCTGGGCAATTTCAGCTGTTTAGCTAGCCTAGATGCAGACCACAATGGATTTTCCAAATAACTGTGCACAATTTTTTCCTTCTTTCGGCTTCCATGTTGATTGTTTACAAAGTACAGTCGATTTGCGGAATGTCAAAAATACATACGTGAAGCTGACAAAATTCCCGACACGTGGGCGCCAAGAACTTCCAAATCCGTCCACCAGGAGCGCCACAATATGAGCAAAAGTTTGTTCCAATTCTAAATGAAGCAAGCCTTAGGAGCGTTGTCACAGAAAAAATAATGAAGATAACCCAAATCCCGTATTCCAACCAAAGAAGGCGTAAACAACAAAATCGTCCCCCCACATAATTACAACAAGATCAGGCTAATACAACCACCACCCCCCATAAAACCACTAGCCCCAGTCCCAACGAATTTATCATTTACAAAAAAGCACCCAAGTTCACATAAGACAATCAAGAGCATTATTCAGTTCAATAGACTAGATTACTCTGTCAGATCAAAAAAGAATTATGTACTAATTCAAATACGGAATCCAAATCCAAAAACAAAACTTTCAATACAATATTGCAAAAAGTAAACAGCATAAGTTGGACATGCCTTTTTCAATCAGCTCAGAACCCTTTTGAATGATCCTCTTAAAAAATCTTAATAGATTATCTCATAGTTCTCAACAAGATGCATTAAAAATATGCTTGGGTTGGTCCTAATATCCAGTGGGTTAGTTCGAAGTATCGATTCAGTTTCAGCTACAATCGATTTCAAATTATGTACTGACAATTCTCTCAAAATTAGTGCTCAATTCGTTGCGAACATGTACTGCACTGGCCGTTTGAAGTTTCTATGGATATTAATATAAGAAAAAGAAACATTTTCTTATGGACTGTTTCATAAACCACGTAGATTTATTTTGAAAATCTCAGACACCCCCTCCCCCCTCATCGAGCTTTCTCCATACATTGTTCCCAAATTTTGTATGGAGCGTAGACTTTAGTCAACCCCTCCCCCCACCCACCCACTTCCCCAAAAAATTCTACGTGGTTTAGGCATAGCCCCTATCATCCTCCTTGCTCTTATTATTTTTAGTATGTGGTGAAAAAAAGAAACAAATCTTTTCCAAAATCTGACTTGTGACATATCAAACTTCATGATTTTGCAAAACCTAGTCCTCAAAGGACATTTATGCAACGTTACTTTTCAAAAAAATCGTATGTGCCGTGTGTGTGAAGTATCGCCATATTTTTTTTTGTTTGAAGGTATATCCTAAGGCTTTCTTTCCCCCTATATCACAACCACCTACAAAAACACACTGGCACAAACACATGCATATGTTTATCAGACAAATTTTGAATCACACACTAAAAAAAGTTGACAAAACTGCAAAACTGTTCATGACTTATCTGGGTGTCATTATGCGTGTTCTAGATAAGTGCCAAATCATGTTTAACTCTGTTTCATTCGTTCAGAACAAGTCAATTTGTCCAGCGATGTGCCAGCATGACGTCACGGCGCACCTGTCCAGGGATGGTGGACAAAATATTTTTAGATGCGAAACATGGCATGCGGCATATCAAACTTCATGATTTTGCAAAACTAGGTCATCAAACTGACATTTTGAGGATTTCTGACTATACTGGCCCTAACTTACCTCAGTACTCGCACCTTGAAATCCGAAACTACCGAAATTTTCGAAATAACCAGTACAGATCTATAATAATTTTGTGATCTATTGCAAAAAACTGCATCAAAATCCGATGGCTAACGATGGAGTATCATCAATTTTAAATTTGAAATTGTCTGTCTCAGGGGGATTGTGAACGTACGTGCTAAAATAAGTTTTTCAAGACTAACTTAAAGCCTCTATATTGATTTTTTCCGAATAATTTTTTTTTTTTGCAAAAACGGCGAAAATGGGTTAAAAACAGAACACTTTTTCAAACTATCACTAGTGAACGCGAGCAAATTTCTTAAAGTTCGACTAGTCTGAGAAAAATTTCATCGTTGTACCGACAATTAAAATCATGGTCAGGATGACTATCGCATATAATGGTTACAATAACCAGAAAATGGTCGAATTTACCACGTTCATGGCATTTTTGACTATGATCATGGTAACGGACTATTCCGACATTATGGAAAATGTTGCATCAACTATTTTTAATGGTAGTTTTGACTATGATCATAGTCGGTTGCAATATCACTATACTGCAATAGTCATCCTAACACCCAATAATGGTAAAATTGACTATCAAATTCCTCTCTGTGTAGAAAAAGCTTATCCTTTCACAGATAGGCCTTTTTCATCTGCGACATATAGACTTTTTCAGTGTCGAGTGCTCGACTTGAAGAAGAACTTGAGCACTCTACACTCAAAAAGTCAATAATTCGCAGACTAAACTTTCTTATCTGTCAAAAGGTTTTTTCTAATGGTATTTAAAGAAATTGGCTCGTTTTAACTAGTGATAGTTTGCTAAGTGTTTTAGTTTTTTACTTTTTATATTTTATATTTAAGTGAAGTGTTAATTTAAATGTTTCTACTCAGGTTTTTTTAGTTAATTTTAACAGACCTGTAAACTTTCCCCTCGTTTAATTGCAAGCCAAAGCAAGCGTAAACAATGTAGTTGTTTGCAATCTCTCATACGGTATACAACATTGTTTGCAGTATTCCGTACAACAGACCTAATCAGACCAGCGATATCCAAAGATTTAAAGAAATATTAAGTTCAATCTTACATTTAAAAAAATTTCAGTCTTATGGCGCCTGGCCTAATGGTTTTTGGCCTAATGACATTGGACACCATGAAAGTTCGCCGTTTCATGAAATATACCCAACTAAATCTTTGCCTCGAAACCTCGTTTCAATTTTTTCTTACAAGAAATTCAGTTGTTGATTTACGATTTGTTTCAGCATCGTCCTTGGTATGAAAACGGTCTAAAGATTTAGTTTTCAATTTTCTTTCATGCGAGTTTATTTTAATTTTACGTTTTATAGAAAGGATCACACCTATTTAGCAAATATTACAAATTTAGTTTCAATAGTTTTCATATAAAATTTGTGAGCTTCCATAAAAAATGTTGAAGAAAATGGTCAATCATGAAGTAGGAATCATAAATATTGACTTGAATTACTATCCGAAATATAAAACTATTTTCTTACCGTAATCGTCGGAATTTCAGCTTAAATTCCGACGTGATTGAAAATTCGAGAAAATGGTCCCCTAAAAAAAAAAGGGTTACTCAAAAGGCAACTGTTTCTCAGCATTTCAAGAGAAATGCGCCCGTATGAAAACATTTTTATCCAAAAACAAGCAAAATGAAACGTTTTTTATATAACTATAAACCTTAGATGTTTGTTTGACCACACAAACATGCCCGGTCTCTAAATACTGCTGCTTTTCTGGTTGCCGTAAACATTGGACATTTAGGGGATTTCCGCTCATACCTCCCAAAGATTTCCAGAAACATCTTCTTTGACAAGAATATGTTGTAAAAAGGTCTATTTTTGTTCGATCAACATAAATTTTTACTTCTTGAAAACATCGGTGACTGTTTGTCATCTTACCACTACAGACTATCTTTACTCACTTTTGAGTATCCATACTTTTGACTGATTTGAGTCAAGCGTACTTCATTTTTGGATTGTTTGGAAGTAGCATGTATGCTAGATGTTTGTAAATATGTTGATAGGTTTTATCGAAGATGAATTTTCCAAAACATGTTTTTAACATCCTCATGCAATAGTGAAATTATTCAGAATAGATTATGAATCCAATACAGTGACGGCTGAAAATATGCTTATTTGAAATACTGGAATAAAAAAACACTACCTAAATGTAAGACTGTGATGCCACTCACTGATTCAAATAGAAGCCACATTGGGCATAGGGGTTTATTCAAATGTAACATAAAGCAACAGTTTGGAAGATTGTTTAGTATTTTTTATAAATTGTTACGCTTAATTTGTGGGGGAGTCTCAGAGCTGGTAAATCTCACGGCTATCATGTGACGATGAAAAAACAGGCCATGATTCTGTCACGAGAAGAAACGAACTATCATAAGCTTTCTTGTCTTGTTTCAGAAATTTCCTACTAGTTTACTAGTTAGTCAAGCAATAATATGTTATCGACAGAGTGGAAATTGTTTATGAACTTTTGTGATAAAACTCACAATTATATCAATAAATGTGTTTGTAGGGGCTATGACCAAAACACTGTCACGTACTGTCATGACGAAACAATCGATGAGAATTTGAAGAAAATCTCCATCATCGTTTTCTCGCCCTATGAGATTTTCAGATGTATTTCGGTAAAATTCGAAGGTCATTTTTCATTGAAAATGATATTTGCCAGCCCTGAAGCAATAAACCGCACTCGAGCAACGCTTTCTCCGATCGAGAGGAGCATCGAGAGGAGGAAGATCTGCCAAAATCAAAAACCACAAGCGGCCCTGTCAACCCGCAAAAGGAGAAGAAATGTGTTGAGCTTCCGAAAAATCGAACTCAGTCCAACAGGTTGCCAAGAAACTGGGAGTATCCGTTGGATTTGTCCAAAGCGTCAAAAAGAGAAATAACATCAGGACATACAAGAAGCAAAAAAAAACGCCAAAACAGAGCACGGAATAGCTGAAACGAGCCAAAGAGCGATGCTGGAAGCTTAATAATGTGGAAGCTTAAAATGTTAAGAAAGCATCCCAATCGTTGCATTTTGATGGATGACGAAAGATGCTGCAAACTGGACACAACTACGCTACTGGGGCCGCAGTTCTATAATGCGGTTGTTGGGGAAAACGTACCTGTTGACAGAAGAACGATCGGAATGGAGAAGTTCGGCAAAATGTTCTTGTCTGGCAATCTATTTACTCAGGTGCCAAGAAAAGTTGCCATTTTTCACCACTGGGACCATTTTTCACCACTGGGCCGAAAGGTATCGCGAGAACTATGGAAGGACTAATGAAGGGTTTTCTTCAAGAAGTCCACCAGTTTCATATCTAGGAGCATTTTGATGAGAATTATATTTTTTTCCGTAATACAGAGACAATAGTGATTATTACACATTAAACCGTTTTTGAATTTGATTACTAATAAATAGAACATCTGTAAAACAATGTGTCCTCTTGATAAAATGAACTGTCCAATACGATTGAAACTAGATTTAAAATCCTGTGGACAAAGTCACCGCTCTGGGTGCAAACAAATTTTATTATGGTCTTGAAAAGTTAACCTCTCGTGTAACTTTACTTAATGCACTGCTCCGTTCCTTCTAAAGAAATTTCTCAAATCTGCCACCACTTGTACCTACTCACACTACTGAGCATCATTCTCTCTCTCTCGTTTTCTGTGTTCCCAAGTACCCGAAAAGCTTCTACTGCTCCCGCCGCATCGCCCTCATCCACCCGCCAACAGTCGGCGATCACCCACTCGTTGCTCTAGCAACCTGCGCCTACCCCTTGCTGTCAGAGAGCTATCATTGTTGTTGATATACTGCCGTCTAGTGTTGGCTCTCCGCATCGCTTCGAGTACATACTACTATCGGATACTATAGGCATACTATCAGACAGACAGAGTCTGTTATAGTACCGAACCGCGACGGACGGCTTTGATGCGACAGGCGCTAAGTTTATCTAATTATCCGACAGTCGCGCAGTCGCGTTCTTCATCCTCGCTCGATCGCACAAAAATCGCACACCAACCTCATTACCCACACTATTGTTGCCTAATACCTGAGCACTCTCCACCTCCCACCAAGGCTCGTTCCGATTCCGATAAACCGATCGACCCGGTCTCTATCAGTGATTATTCTTTGGGGAGCTTCTTTCATCTGGTTGCTTGTTGTTGGTGTTGTTGTTATTGTTGCTGCTGCCGCCGTCGCTGTGACGTCGATCCTTTATCCTGAATGGCAGCAGCACCGACTTCAACGACGTCGCACGGTGGGGTTCTTTGGGCTCTCCTGGTGATACGCGTGCGCAGTTAGTCGACATTGACCGGTGCGTTCGGATGTTGTTGTTTACCCGCGAGGATCATTCGGAAGTTCTGATTAGAACTTTTCTGCTCCGTCTTTTTTTCCTTTTGCAATCAAGGGTAGAAGTGGTGCAGTTGCTGCGCGCAAGGTGCAATTGGCGTGGTGTGGTAAGAAGCCAACAAGGTTGAATCCAGCTTTCGCAAATATTGAACCGAGGCGGTTGCTCAAACTCAAGCGGCAGAAAGAAACTCGCGCCGGGTTGCTCGTTGGATGTTTGAAGAAGAAGAAGACGCGTTTTTAGAATTCCGAGAATGGTGCTAAAGTGGAAAAGAAGAGTAACTTCGATGGACCTTGTCATGGTCAAGATGTGGTGCATGTGGCCGGCAGTGCGATGTGTGGTGAACGGTTCTGTTTGAAATTTGAGAAATATTCTAAATAATCTCGGGGAATTCGTTGTTTTGTTTTGTGATTGTGCAAATAATAAGTGAGGAATTCGTATGGTGACATTGAAGATTCAACCTGCGAGGAGGATGTTTGTTGTATTGTGGGACGGACATTTGTTTGCCAATGTAAAAGTTTGAAAAGGTGCTAATCTAGCGTGTGTCGTGAGTTGTTTGGTTGGTAAATAACCAGATGACATTATCGAATTGTTCAGATGAATTGTGGAGTGTGCTGTTGGGGATGAAGTTTAAATCGAGGGAATATTTTGCGCAAGATGGAATAAACAAAGGGATTTAGAAAATATAGTTTCACGTGGTGTTTATCGGGGATAAGTTTCGATGAAAATAAATCAGGCAAAATATTCAACTATCTCCGTTATTTGAAATATTATCTGACTCGATAAAATTTTATGCTTCATGACCGTTTTCAAACTGATTTACATGATATTTTTTGTAACTTAATGTCTCTAATTCTTTTATTTTGTTCAATTTGGAAGAGTTGATAGAATTTCACAATTCAAGAAAATTCTTTTGAAAACATAGGCTTTCTGATACCTCTGAAATCTTCAGTACCCTTGAAGCTCATACTGTTTTCTACAGATTTAACAAAAAATGATAACTTTAGTAGTATTACTTTCTAGGGCAGAAAAGATCCTTCTTAGTTTTCAAACTGTCAGAAAGAAGATGGAACGATGCAGCAGTAAACACACAAAAAAAAAGAATAATGCAAGCAAATTTATTGCCAGAATTTTTTGATTTTGGATTTGACTCCACTCTGAGTTTGGACAGTAGTTTGTCGCATTTTCACAAAATAGCAGACGAATTATTTTTGAAATCTTCCATACTTTTGCACTCCTTACCTTTTTTCTTGAAATTGCGAGTGACGGTAGCTTAATAGCGTTCAGTTGGACGAAGCTGTGGAAAATTGGGAGGGTTGATGTTTTTCTCAGCTCACAGAAATCTACTCCATTCCAAACCGTCCCACATAATTTAGACCATTCATATCATAACTCACATTAAACAACATACACGGTTGATCAACTCAATCAAAGGGTATTCAAACTATTTCAGGGTATTTCACAGCTTTCGAGTTATATATAACAATTATTACATTTCACCGTTTCGAACGAACTCGCCTTTACTTATGATCGATGTCATCGTACACCCAAAAGTTGAAAAGGTTGCAATAAACGCAATTGCAGTTTTTGCAATCATATCTTGAGAAATCTGCATGATTCAGAAAAGGCACTTTTGCCCATCATGATCCACAAAGCGTTTTATGGTATAAACGAAGCCATGCAAGTGTGTGCAAGCTGTTGGCAACACACAGATTCCTCGAAACAAATTTAGCGCTGTGTGCTTAATGCCTCGACAGTCTTAAGCAACCGTTGGTTCAATATGGGTGAGACAATACCACAAAATGCCGCAACGCTATTGGCCACTGTTGTAATCCCGCAGTCAAGTGTTCTATTTTTATTTTCACTCGTCATCGCACTCCCATCTCCCTCTCATCATGTGCCCTTCTTGATCACCACGCGAAGCCATGCAAGTGTGTGCGAGCGACATTTGCTTTGCTGCTTTACCACTGAGTGCCTCGACAATCGAAGCAACTGTAGGGCTTTTATTCCATCCACTTCAACTTGTTAAAGTGGCTGAATGGTTACTATCTGGAGCCGCGAAGCTGGCGGCCACGGTTCGAATCTTAGTTGCGACTTTTTGTTTTTTGTCAGCCCGGACTACAATTTTATAATCAACAACTAATACACAGCACAACCCACGCACACATTGAATTTTTCAAAGCAAATTGACGTGATGCTTTTTTGCCCACGACCAATGTTGCATTTTTTCTCCAAGTTACGATCCATTACGAGAAATGAAACAAAATCATTCGAAATTGCATTACAATCTTGCTTTTTTATTTTGGGTGTCATCGATCAAAACGCAGAAGGTCGTTGCAAAAGTCGGCTGTATTACTTTATGGCTCTGGTTTTCACCCTGGATTCGTGGTCAACACTTTGTTTTGCTATTTTTTGCTTCTTATAAGTCTTTAAGTTGTTGCGCTTCTTGATTCTTTACTCCATTCCGACCGAGATAATTACCAGCATTTTTGACCAAACCACAAATCGACATCGCTTTGTTCCGAAGGATGAGGTTAACTACCTTCCGATCCAATTTTGGGTAAGCTGGACTTGATTTTCTTTATCTTCCTGGCAGCTTAATGAACGAGTAGTGTTCCTCGAACTTGTTGATGATAGATTTTACGCTCTTGTGATGAATTCAGAAACGTTTCGCTATTTTGTTCATCGAGACATCCTTCTCACGAATCCACGTGTCCACCAGTTGAATTTTCACACTCTTTTCGATCTCGAAAACGATCACTGTTTACTGAATGTTCAGGAGCTGAGCAAATTGTTGACAGATGCACGCGTCGAATGTAGGTAGGCTCAGACCGATAGTGTTACGCGTGTATGTGTGAGCGAATCATAAACGTTGCCAGTTTATTTTCGATACAATCCTTACGCAAGCCCATCTAATTTCTTGAGCACCGGAATCGGAAAATATACACACAATATACTGCAGATGGGACTTTTTATAGTTTTATAAACTTTGGAATGGTGGTAACGGCACGAAGACATCGTTTATAAAGTTCGAGAAAAGCAGAGGGCCCAGGTTACTGCCTTGAGGGACACCCAAATTGTTTGAAAATGCTTCTGATTACGAAGTGCCAATCTTAACCCGTACCAAACGATTAACCAAGTATGATCTGAACCAATCCACAGCCGTTGATGAAACATCGAGTAATTTCAGCTTAGCAAGCAGAATTTCATGGTCCACTACATCAAATGCTGCCTTCGGATCCAAATGCGCAGTATCAACCTGCCATCCAGGAAACGTACAACGTAAACTGAACCAAGTTCGTATAAACCGATCCCTTCGAAAAAAAAGCCGTTTTGATCAGAATCGATGTAGTTTTTAGAGCACGCAAACAAGGTAGTATTTACAATAATTACGAATAACTTTGACAGAGAGAATTGGTTGCACGATAATTGACAAGGTTCCGATTGCCTCTTTTTTTGAAAATGGTTAATATATACGAGTGTTTCCAGTGTGTGGGGAACTCACTTTGCTGTGCCGATAGATGGAAGATCCTCGTAAGTTGGAAGCAGTGATTAATTGCGCATCGTTTTAAAACTGATGAAGGGACTTGTAGCGAACGAGAGCTTCAGTTTGAACATTGCGGCCATTAGCATGTCTTCAGTAATGCGGGGTTTGTTGAAATTGAGCATAGCGTCAGGGATCCTGACAGTAGCATCCCCCACTTGTGTCGGCAAGGCGGTGAATTCGTGGAATATTTGTCCGAAATGTTGGGCAAATACTCACTTTCGGTATTAGCCGTGTCATTTCCTAGAAACATGGAACAAGGCACTCCAGATTCTTTCCGTTTGGAATCAACAAACGACTAAAAGTATGCCGGGTTCACGCGTAGATTTACCTCTGTGCGTTTTGTGCGTCGATTATAGAAGAAATGGATATATTTTTGAAGCATCCAGGAATGTTCTAGGTCGTATTCTAGGCCATCTAAACTGTTCTAGAGTTGAGAGTATATCCAGCCTTAATAATAGTCTCTTCGTTGTACAAAGTGACGATACACTTTAAATAATACTCAATGAATCTTCTTGAAACTCAACAGACGTAAGGAGATAAGCTTAAAGGATATTCTACTTCATCCAAACTGCTCTGGAGTACAGATCACCTGAAGATTCAGTATAGGTTTGCTTTACTAAACTTGTTTACTGTACACAACCAAAGTTGTGCATTGAGCTTTCTGGTAGTTTAAAAGACATCAAAATATAGTTTTGGGATATTCTAGATCATCCAAACTAATCTGTATTTCGGAACTAACGATCTACAGCCGTAATAATTTCTCAATGCCTATTGATTTGGGGTTCTTAAACTTTTCTTCCATAATGTCTCAAATGGGAAAGTCCAATGGGTTTATTTCTGGCAACGAGACAGGCCATAATTGTAGCAAATTGTTCTCGCACCAGGCTTGCGTAACTTTTGCTGAATATGAAGGGGCAGAATCCTGTTGTAAAACCCAAAAACAAAAACCAGTATGGACCAAACCTACATATGCCATGCTTAAAACACGTGTTTGAACTATCTTCTATCATTAGAGACCCATCAATAGAATCTTTACCCATATTTACCATTGTGAAGAGACAAACCGGTTTGAGGTCGAGGAATTATGTGAGAATGTGTAACATTATTCTTTTGGTAAACATCCAAGCTAAATAAATATCATTCCTTACTCACTGGCAGCCCTCTCATCCTGGCCGAAATAACATACAGTTCTTCTGTTGAGAGGTCAATCGCATATTTCATAGCGTTCAAACATATGCCATTTAGCACAGGCAGCAAATGCAGCAGTTCAATCGTGCATGATGATGCAAGGTACCTTTGTCCAGGACGCAGCATAGAAGATTTTTGCAGTATATTAAATTTACAAAGTAATACTTTACTCATACTAATACACCCGTTCAATATTAATCATATGAATTTACAGTAAACGGCTTGCTTATAGCTCATTGTTACATTTATTTTTTCCTCCTGTTTTTGCTAATACCATCAATAGGAAGAAGCAAAAGAAGAAATTGTTCCAAAAATAAATCGGGAATAGACAGCAGACAAATGCAGAATATTAGCATTAGCAGTGCCAAAAACGGGCTATCAAAACTGACAGTTATGTTTAGGTGCATTAATATAGCATTAGAAATGCTATTAACGAGCTGTCATTCCCGCATTATATTAGCATCCCAAGTAACAATTTTAGTTTTATTCCAGCCGTATAACACTTCTCCCGGCTTTGTTGATAAAACTACAATCAAAACTGTTTTGTCTACCAACACCTCCTCTATACTTTAAAGCCGAAATTTGTAAAAAATGGCTCACTCTATAGACGGTTGTGAAAACAAGTTAATAAAACCTTTATAAGACCATAAAGATTTTGAAAATGTTCTAGTGAAAGATGTTATGAGCACTTGAGAACCCTCATGAAACCTATTGGCTGCCATGAAAACCAGAATGTGGCCAAATGGCCACCGCTGTCAAACTTCACTGTGAAATCGAGGTTGTTTTTTTTTATTCTGCTTTATTCGATTCTCTGCTCTTCTGATTCATTTAGCAGTAAAAAAGGTCTAGTTTTGGGGAAAATTTTGTATGATAGTAAAATATCCAAAACAAATTGTGTTTTCTATAGCCTATTATGCTCCAAATTTTGTGCGCATTTATTTTTATGCTGAATATTTGCACGGTAAGAGCCGAAAATTAATGCGCCTCAAAAATGATGCGAATTTACAACAACATAAATCAAATTAAAACAAATATATTCGATTAATCAATCATGAATTTCATAAAAAGGGCTTGGAATTGCATGAGATTATCTAAAAGAATGCCGAAATTAGTCTCCGATCTACAGTTTCTTTGCATACCATTGAAAATTTGATGTATTTATTTTTCCACATTTAAATTATTTCTTATATATCAATATGGCGATTGGAGAAAAATTACAGTTATGCCATAAAGCCAATTTTTGTTTTGCAATGACTATCATAAAACTATTTGGTCTTGTGGTGACTTTCTTCAATGCCAATTTGCTGTTTAATGCATTTACTGGAGGCAAAATGGTTTTAAAATGCTTTTCAAATTGACCATAATAAGATATTAGCAATGAGTCCTAAAGCGGCATTTCAATACAGCATTTTACGAGTTCATAAAGTCGAAATAAAACCTTTGATAGGAGTAAAAGGAATTTGAGAAACAAGGTTTTAAGATCGTTGTAAATAAGCTGTGTAGGTTCTCATAAACCTGACTTCAATAAGACACATATTTACACCTCTTGGTGACATATTAGAACCAAATTGAATTCAAGTGGCTTTCATAAAACATTGATAAAACTTAATAAAGCAGGATGGCGTTAACAATGTTACTTGGGACATTAGCAGCATATAATATCTGAATATAGAGCTTCATGGAATTGACGTGCTGCTTCTTATGCAGATAAAATGCTGATATAATGCCACGTTTTAGTGCTTAATGGTTACTTGGGTCTTCTAGTGGAATTTAAAGGAATTGGCTCGCGTTTACTATGAATAGTTTGAAAAATTGTTACAGTTTTTTATTTCATTTTTTTAAAGTGAACAAGTGAAATTTTAGTTTGATTTCTTCTTGTTTTCCAACATCTAGAAGTCAAAAAGTTCGCAAACTTCGCGAGAACATCCACATGTTGTATGAAAGGTTGCAAACAACCTCGTTGTTTACGTTTGCTTTGGCTTGGAACTTAACGAGAGGAAATTTTACGCATCTGTTAAAATTTATCTTTTTTTTCTTTGCAATCCGAGGGTCCATCCCACATCCCACGAATTCTTCAAGTTTCACACACCATTTGAATGGCTCCCTAATTTCTTCGGAAGTTCATAAGTTCCGGAAATTTTTGAAAATATTAATAAGCTCCAGAATTTTTTTCCGACTCTCTGAAATCACCCCGAAGTCATATTGATGGGGGGAGAGGGGGTGGGTGCACTGAAATAGGGAAAAATTGACGCATAGAATAGTAAATTATCAGCCTGCAAAAAGGATTCTAGAAACACTCTGAGATGAAACAGCATGTTTGTTTATACGGTATCTAAATCAACACTTCAAATGGAGGAAAAGGCAGTGCAATAAATTCTCCGATACACCTCAGAATACTAGGCAGCGACGAAAACTTTCGTATGAAGGGAAAAAATACGGAACCACTTTTTTGTTACCATATTCAAAAAGAGGAAAAGTCGAGGGAGAGAAATCAATGAAGTTTGATTTGCGCCTATTTGAAAGGCTGTATCCAAAATAACTTGAGTGAAACATAAATTTCAAAACTGAAGTAACATATCGCATTTCATTAATTAAGTTATCTTCCAGGGATTGTTGGAAATTTAAGAAGCCAAAACAAAATTATCGATCTTAAAATTTTCAAACTTGCGCTAACTCATCTATCAGGTTTGCATAGACTCTCAATACCGGGGCAGAAAGCCCCACAGAGCCCAACCCGACGCCAACAACTGAGCCCCACTACAGTTATCATAAGGGATGTCCAGAATCGGGACAAGCAAAAGTCCGATGAAGGGTATCGCCACCCTAACCGCAAAGTACCCCGCACCCAATGAAAATCCGGCCCCGCCAAGTCACAGCTCACCATAGCGAATAGAAAACCACCGAACACCACTGCACTTAGCCCCCCAACCCAATTTTGAGAATCAGGACATCCTATTTACGAGGCTCGCACAAGAGATCGTACTTCAATTCCTCACCTTTCGGCACCATGACAGGATCACCATCCGTCCCCCCCTCCAAATTAACCCAAGAAATCCATTTTCTCAAGTTTACAAGAGCAGGCCTCCCAAAAAACCCCCACCCCACACGCAACACCATTTGCCTCATCAAAGACCACATACCCGCGAATCACAACAGGAAGGGCCAAAGGTGCCCCTCCCCGAGAAGTATTTTAATTAGAACTAAGGATCCAAGCAAACAAGATAAGAATCGGAGTAAAATCACAATGCAATACAATCAATCCTGTGTTTGTGTAAACAGGTGAATAAATTAGAAGTTTGGATAAATATTAGTCCAAAAACCTTGCTTGATTTGATCCAACGTTTACAGGTGATTGACAAGGATCTGGTTTTTCTGTTTGTCGTATCTGGAGCAAATTTTATAAATTTTGTTCACCTTAATACTATTCGAATTTGTGAGTCCTCACAAATGCTTAGGACTCAGTCGTATTCCATTGACGAAGATCTATGTATTAAAATGCCGATTGAAACCACAGTATTGTATAGATTTCCAGCTATTGTTCTCGTCCGGACAAAATTTGTAGTTATTATAATACGTAAAACCCAACAAACATCGGTGAAAAAACAATTCTTCTCCAAATTTGGAGAATCTATTCAGCTGTTTCTTCTAGAATAGCTGAATAGCTTCTCCAAATTTGTTTGAACAAGCTTTAATTCAACACCGGGTTTGTTGGGAAATGCATGAAACATCGCATATTTTCTGAAAAAAAAAAACGCCAACACCTTTGTTCAAAATCTGAAGAATAGGGCAATCACCTCCCAGCAAGCAGCACTGCCTGTAGCCCGCTCAATTATTCATAATCAAATTGCCGAAGTCCCCGGCAGAGGGCGGTGGGAGCCATACCCTAAAGTTCATCCGACCTTGAGCACCCACAATCGACGCTGACGCCGACCGTCCCCAGTTTTCCGAACCGTAGAAAATCACAGTAATTGCCCTCTGTACCGCCCATTATATTGATATCAAGCACACCGCCTCGCTCGGCGACCGTTTCCATCCATAATAAATGAAATGTGTGATGGTTGTGATGAGCGTGGTTCCAGGAAAAAAAAAATGACGCTCATTTTCAGATTACCAGAGCAGTGAAACAGTCGATTTTACCACATTCGTGAAAGTGACATGGAGCCAGGAATGCGCCACGATCCACCGCCGCCCACCAGTGCAACCCCCATCGTCGCCGGTGTAGCGAGAGAGAATGTTCACACCTCAAAGTGCAACGTCGATGTTATTGTTGTTGTTGTTCTTATTTTTTGCAGGAAGGGTTCAAGTGTGAGAATAACGAAATACGACTACCATTCCGGAAAGAGTCTGGAATCGTATGAAGTACTTTGCGTACTTGAGTGTAATGAAGGTGAAGTAAATATTTGCAGAGTGCACTAAAGTTCTTGATCGATAAAGTGCTGGTTGTTCTTATGGTTGGCTAAGGGGAGAAAAGAAAACTCAACTACTTCCTGAAAATTATCGGGGTGTTCCGATCAAAATTTGGTCAAACAGTAATGTGTGTGAGTCGATCAAAGTTTTTATTAATAAGTCAAATTCTTTTTCTTTTTCAAGTTCAGTTAAAACAGAATACAGCAGAAATATTCAGCTAAGCTTCCTTTTTACCGAATGTGAATTGCCGGGTCTTTCGTTTAACACCTGCCATAAGATTTTGTACAGTCTCCTTGTCCACTTTATTCGCCGCAGAACGCCAGTTTGCCTTGAACTGTTTCTCGCTCACAACAGCTTTTTGAGTCTTCTTAAGGTTCCGCTTGACGATGACCCAATATTGTTCGATTGGGCGGAGCTCTGGCGTGTTGGGAGGGTTCTTGTCCTTGGGCACCACTTGAACGTTGTTGGCAGCATACCACTCCATGGCCTTTTTTCCGTAATGGCAAGATGCCAAATCCGGCCGAAATAGAACGGAACAATTGTGTCGCTTCAGGAAAGGCAGAAGACGATTTTGTAGGCACTCGCTCAGATAAATTTCCTGGTTGACGGTTCCGGTCGCAATGTAAACGTTGCTCTTCAAGCCACAGGTACAGATGGCCTGCTACACCAGATATTTCTTCGCGAACTTTGACAGTTTAATGTGCTTGAAAATATCTGCCACCTTTCTCCGTCCGGTTGCCGTATAAAATTCCTGTCCAGGAAGCTGTTTAAAGTCTGCCTTGACGTAAGTTTCATCGTCCTGTACCACGCAATCAAACTTCGTCAGCATCGTCGTGTACAACTTTCGCGATCGTGCTTTGGCCGACGTGTTTTGTTTATCGTCGCGATTTGGAGTCACCACTTTCTTGTAAGTCGACAGTCCAGCTCGTTTTTCAGCTCTATCCACGGTTGAAGGCGCCACTCCCAGCTTCTTTGCGACATCTCGGACGGAGAGGTTGGGGTTCCGCTCGAAACAGCGGGCAACTCTTTTTGTCGTCGCTGTGGCCTCCGGCTTTCGATTTCCCCCGATCCAGCTTTCCTGGCTGTCGACAAACGTTCACCGAACACTTTTAATACGTTGGTAACAGTTGATTTAGCCACATTCAACAATTTCGCCAACTTGGCGTGAGAGTAGTTTGGATTTTCGCCATGCACGTGCAAAATGTTGATGCGTTGCTTCTCTTCCTTCGACGACATTTTGATAACTGAAGTGCTAATCTCAAAATCAAAATAGAGGCATGATGCTACACGCACACATTTTCACAATGAGGGGTGTGCAAAATTTTTCAATGCACGATGAAAGGAAATGCGTCAAGTTTAGGTCGACCAAATTTTGATCGAAACTCCCTCTATATGGAGATCTACCTCGGTTTCAGTATTTCACCGCTATGTGGCGTTGTAACTATTCACCAAGTATTGTCGAAGACTGCAAGATAATAAAAAAAACACAAAAAAAGATAACAGCATTAATTGAATTGATACCGATTCATGTGCCAAACGGCCAACACGTTCACGAACAAACCCATTTGTGTTCTTAATTATCTACCATGACCGAAGAAAGTTCCTTTGCCTTTATCAGTCAAACATCTTGCGGTGAAATATAAACGGATTTTGAGGATCTTTTTTGCCATACAAATTTCAATCAGCTTTGGAAATGGGTAAATGTTGATTGATTTGGCTCACATTTGAATCAGAGGCTCAGGGTGATACGAGGAACAAATGGTTCTGTAATTTGCAGGATACTCACAAATTTTTCACAATTCTGGGCACCCACGTGCGCAAAAAACCTTCAAAATGAAAGATTTTCACGATTTAAAAAGAATATTCCAAACTTTAGTTGACCCATTCTTGGCCGTTGCACCCTTTATTGTGAAATTTTGACTTGAATTTTAGTAAGATCAACACATGCATGCAATTGTTTTGAAATTTAACATCAACATCAATGCAATTAATTGCACATTCAAAGCTGGATTTGTTTTTGATCAAGAATACTTGATTTTACATATGTTTTGTACTACATCATTAACATGGACTTAAATATGTACTACATTATTAACATGGACAAATAATAAATGTCTGAGTGTGTATTTATCAAATGGCCCGAATTGCATCCTTACTTAAATCCTGGCTTAAATTAGTCCAAATCGGCTCTTAAACGTTATTCAAACTACCTTGTCTGACCAATAAATATTCACCATCACACTTTGGAGTGGCCTCAACAGCTTTCTTCCTACTGCTTTAAATCGATACAAACGTTTTCGAACAACCTTGCCAATATATATCCAGCATCACATTTCACGAGAGGCCTCAGGCCTAAGCACATTTACTGTTGACATAAATTGGTACAAATTAACTCTCAAGCGTCATTAAAAATACCTTGTCTTTCGAATGAAAAACCACTATGACACTTTGTGAGTGGCTTCAACAGTCTCCTTACAGTGGGTATAAATCTGTCCAAATTGGCTTTCAACCGCTATTAAAAGTTACCCTGTGTTCATAACGCAAAACCACTACTATACCTTCTGAGTGGCACTAACAGCATTCTGAACACACTAAATCAAAATAATGAGTGATTCTGTTTTCCCAATGAATTAAACCACCATCATACTTTGAGAGTGGCCCTAACGGCATCGTTACTGTTGACTTAAATGTCCGTTGCTCAGCGTTATTAAAACTACCTTGTCTGTCCATATTTAACCATATATCAACCATCACACTTTGTGAGTGGCCTGAACAGATTTCTTTCAATTGGTTTTAATCGATCCAAATCTGCCCTTGAACTTTTATCAAATAAACTTGCCAATAAATATCCTACATCACATTTTGTGAGAGGCCCCTGTAGCACCTTTTCTGTTGACATAAATTGGTCCAAATTGACTCTCATGCGTTATTAAAAACTAACTTGTCTTCCCAATGACAAACCACTATCAAACTTTGTGAGTGGACCAAAGGCATCCTTACCGTTGGTTAAAATCGGTTCAATCGTTTTTAAAAATCTTGTTTTTCCAATTAAGTAAACCATCATCAAACTTTTTGAGTGACCCCATCGGCATTCTTACTGATGATTTAAATCGGTAGTAGTGTTTAAATATATGCTTAAAACAGCGAGTTTCAATCGCACGTGAAACTGCAGGGAGAAGTAGAAGCTGACTCCGTACTGCTTCTAGTTCATTGCTTTTAAGGGAATGCTGACGGTGGATAAGGTTCTCTTTGCATATCGTCAACTGGCCTGTTTTATTTTGGTTTATAGGATCGCGAAGCTGAAGGAAACATTTTCATGATCGGAAAACAATCCGCATGCTTTTAATAAGTCCCTACAATTGGGAACTTTATTCCTTCGCTATGAAATTGTCTGAGTCTAATGCTCGTTTCTGAAGGTATGTTCCGATGGATAAGAAGTGAGCAGAGGGATTAATGTCCGAATATTGGCAGTTCTAATTATAGATTACATACAGCTTCATCAAATATCCCAGGTGATGCATGAATTGCTCAAAACCCGTCCGCCCCCTTTTATCATTTATTAAAGACGATTTTTAATAAACATTACTAGTTACATGTAAACTTTTGTTTCAGCGTATCATGCATACGAAATTTGCAGAATTACTAGTTCAGTTATCAGTGTATGAATTAAATATCATATGGATTACACAATTTGAAATTACTTCAAAAATGTTGCTCCTATCACAGGTTTTGTTATCAAAATAAACTCAATGATAATTAAACAAATTAATATTTTGATACCCAAAGTATGTACTTCTTTTGTTATGGCTGTTAATTCATGACAATGGTTTTGTAGCCGTTTTCGTTCCAAATTCGTCTGCATTTTTCGTTGTAATCTTTCCTGAACTTTTAAACGACGCTCTTCTTCTTCTTCTTCTTCTTCTTCCCTTCTACGGAGCGAGGGATTATAAGTTTACATTTTTCTTTAAATTCAGGCTTTCCGGCTGAATGCAAGTCCCCTAAAAGTTCAATTAAGAACTCGTTCTCTTACTGCCTCTCTACTGTTGCAGTTCCAAAGCAGTTCTTGCAGCTGATGCAATTATCAACGAATATTGCAAAACATATTTTGGTTTACTAACTTGTATACCGGTCGTAAGCAGCTCAGAGACTTGTCGTTAATTTATGATGTAATTTGAGATCCCTACCGGTTGACAATCGGAAAACAAGAGCAATGATTAAGGACATTTTTTTGGCATTGGGAACATTGTATTTTCAACAGGAACGAACTTACTAAATTAACTGTTTTGATTCCACAATTAAGAAATAAAATTACACCACTTTTTACGATAACTTAGTACAGTGAATCATTACTTTGTCGGCAGATTTTCTCGTTCCCATACTTTTAGCGTTACAAAGTCTCCCTGTATAAAACTTACAGAAATCTCACTCGGTCGCTCTGCTGGACTCATTGCTGAGTCATTTTCTTGTCAATTTCGTCAAATTCTTTCAAATTCGAGTGGGATTGACAACTCGGATCAGATGAATGTTGTCAAATTGTCAACTCAGCCAGGTATATTCAAACCTAAAGGGTGTACGGTTTAAAATACGCGCACACAAAATTCATTCTCAAAATTCGAGTTTTCATCCGATTATCACAAAATTTTTAGGGATAAAAAAGAACAATCAAAGTTAATTTTGGTATCATTCATTTTATTGATTTCGCAATCATAGCCGAATGCGTAAACCTTGGCCTTAACCCCAGCCAGAAGGTTCTGCACGAGCTCAAAATCGACAGTATTTTGCATACTAACCCATGCTTTCTTTATTTCATCTACATTCTTCGCCAATTTAGGGCGTTTTAGAATGTGCTCCTTCATAATGACCCAGTATTTTTGCTATTGGGCGCAGTTCCGGAGTGTTTGGGGGCTTCAGATCTTTCGGCACGAAATCGACATCATTCCCCTTATACCACTATAGCACGTCCTTCGTGTAGTGGCATAATGCCAAATCTGGCGAGAAGATCGTCGGACCGTGGTGAGCCTTCATGAGAGGGAGAAGCCGCTTTTGGAGACACTCTTCCAAATACACCTGTCCATTCATAGTGATTGCGGTAACGAATGTTGTACTCCGTTTTCCGCAAGTTCAAATCGCTAGCCAAATTAAGAACTTCTTGGTGAACTTCGACATCTTCTGTGTCGGGAGGTTCTCGGGACCATCACGCTTACCCTTGGCAGTCACACAGTGTTCCTGGAATCTAGTTAAAGTCCGCCTTCACATATGTCTCGTCATCCATTATGCAACAGTGTGGTTTCGTTAACTTCTGGTCGTCCAACTTCCGGGCACGGCTTTTTGCGACCGTATTCTGTTTCTCGTCACGGCTTGGGGCCCAACCACGCGTTTGTAATCGTTCTTGTTGACCTTACGGCTTATTTTTCCGGATCTTCGCTTCCGATCAACAGTCAGACGTTCTTCAAGCCGTTTTCTGATACCAGACAGCGTGAGATGCGCGATTCCCAACTTTTTTCGATGGCACGATGTGACAGATCCTTATTCTGAAAATACGCGTGCAAAACTTTCTCGCGCACGCACTGTTATTTCGTCGCCATTTTGAAAACTTTTGCGCACCTGATGAAATCAACTCGCAGAGTGTAAACATTAAACTATGTCTACGTAAAGTTTCAATTAATTTTACCCAACGGAACAAAAGTTAGAGCAATTGAGTGTGTGCGGATTTTAAATGGTACACCCTTTAGTCAATTTGGACCAGATTCATTCGAAGTTGAGTGACTTCACTTATGATGACGTCCAGTCAAAAATGACTCAACTTTGAGTTAAGTAAAGCGGCCGTGTAAAAATTTAATGAAGATTTTCGAGAGATAATTGACTTCTTGCAAAACGAAGAAGAAGTCTCCATAGTCTCCAAATCCAAAAACTCTAAAATGTTAAATTAAAAAATCAATCTGAACAAACCTAATAATTGATTTCTACTCGAGGCAAATATTCCGGAAAATCAACCTTACTTCAAATAAACTGAAACTTCTTCCTAGTTTTGCCGCTGACAGTTTTGAACTTTAAATTGAGATTTATGCATGCTTTTCACATGTGACTTAAAGTGCTTTGATATGTTTGATTTTTTTCTGAATATCTAACGACCAATTGAATTTCAGTATGATTATCCGTTCGTAAATATTTGTTCTAAACAACCATTATATCTCTAGTTATACATAATACGATCGCAAATCTCACTTGTTGATTGGTGTCACGTTTCACGTTGGGAAAATCACCCAAGGTTTTGTTACAAGTACTCTGAATTCCCCTCACTGGTAAACAAACGAATTCAACCTGGTCCCCAGTGGAATTTCTAATCTACCTCACAAATTTTAATCTGTACTGGACCGGCAAAGATCAACACAACGCTAGGGAATCCAAATGATAAAAACCCTTTGCTAAAACCGGATCGATCACCGCGAACAATTTTAAGCGCAAAATTTCCGATTGGTGCGGGTCAAAGCTAGATCGCTGCCGCTCCACTAGGCCAATGCTGTGTCCGATCCGCTAATTGATCATTGAACCGATCGATTAATCACCCATAATTTTAGCAATTACTCACACATGTGCGCTCACATTATCGACGAATATAGAAGGAACGGCTTTACAAAGT
>JAHHFK020002249.1:0-88818 GCA_024533555.2 Aedes koreicus | reverse complement strand
TTATCGCGCGTTGTCTTCAATGTAGCCATCTCAGATCCAGGATACGAAGAGCTGAAACAAAAATTCTATCAAATAACGTCAAATACAAAGATTTCAGGGTAAGCCAGGACAAAATCTACAAACTGGTACCTTCAAACATGGTTGACACAAGATTTCATTGGAAATATGTTCCTCCCATTCAGGAACGATTTAAAATTATTCAGGAAAGTCATGACACGATGCACTTCAGTCGTCACAAAACATTGAAAAAAATACAAGAGCGATTTTACTGGCCCTTAATGGAAAATGACGTCAGAAAATATTGTCAGGGGTGTGACACGTGTAAAGAAACAAAGTATCCTAACACTAAACGAACGCCGATAATGGGAAGGCAAAAATTGGCTTCCATGCCTTGGCAAACAATTTCCGTTGATTTTGTAGGACCGTTTCCAAGGTCTAAATCAGGAAACTCAGTTCTGTTGGTTGTGACAGATCTATTTTCTAAGTTTGTCATTATTCAACCCCTAAGAGAGGCTAAAACAAAGCCTGATTTCATTTTTAGAAAACATGGTATTTCTACTTTTTGGGGTGCCTGAAATAGTTATCTCAGACAACGGCGCTCAATTTACGTCGAAGGACTTCGAGAAATTTTGAAAAAGTACCATGTCACACAGTGGAGAAACGCGAACTACCACCCTGCAAATAACCCCACCGAACGGGTCAACCGTGTCATAGGAGCAGCGATTCGAACATACGTGAAAGATGACCATAAGGAATGAATGGATTGATCTTTACGAAATCGATCCTTTTGATATCGATTTTCGATTTTTTAAATTGATCCGATCTTCGGAAAATGAACCATAATAGAAACGTTAATGGGAGGAAGAATGGTAAACTTGATAAAAATATCGTAGTAAAAAAAAACATAGGCGTAGCCAGGATTTCAAATAGGGGGGGGGGGGAGTTTTTTTTTAGAGAGAGAGAGAGAGAGAGAGAGAGAGAGAGAGAGAGAGAGAGAGAGAGAATTACATCGTCTCCAACCAGTGGTTGCACATACTGAACAATTAACATTAACGGACACTTAACGGACAATACAACGCCCGGTGGACCAGTAGAGTAGGGTCATTTTCATGTTCCGACAGATGGAGCGGGAATGGAGCCCCATTTATGTGACATTACGCCTGAATGCGGGTGGATTATCTTCTCTACTCTCACCCAAAGTATTTGACAATACCCGTCCGTTTCTTGCAACAAGATTAAACAATTCTAGGCTTGTTCTGGAATAAAAAAAAAACGATTTTAAAAACTTTCGATTTTTCCCATGTTTTTAAATCAAACCACATTGAATGCCAAACATTTAACGGGTCATGTTGGATTTTTGTATAGAATAACCACCGAATTTGTTTGCAGTTTGTACTGAAAATGTACTTTTCATCCGCGACCCTCTCACCCAAAGCAACACAGAAGAAACACCGTTTTTTACTCACCATGCTCACACCGTTTGAATAGATTATATTTTTTTAATGGTTGTTCAAATAATAAGTGATTAGCTTTTAACAAACATACATTTTGAGTTTTGGTGGTTTATAGCTTATGGTTTGTGTCCCCTTTGCTCACCTTTAGTATAATTATTTTATCTGATATTTTCTAAACAGGAACATCAAACATAACCTTTTAAAACGACGTAAGTAACAAATGTAAGCAAGCTGTGTTTTTTGTGCTGAATTGTTGCTACTTGCATTCTCAACACACGAGTAGTTAGTAAATAATTTAAGAAATTTTATTCATCAATGACGAAAAGAAATTCATATGCGTTCCAACAGCTATTCCTCAATATTTTAAAAATAATTTATATACACATCTGCATCTGCGTTTTGAAATTTGAACCGATTTATCTGATATGATCCAACTGAAACACGTTCTGTCGAAACACGGTATATGTAGCAATCATGTGTATCTGAGTAGTATGAAACCAAAACGGTGTATCATTGAATTACATTAAAATTGTTGTTCAAATTCGAGAAATACAACCATTTTGCATATTTTTCTATTCGTGGTTATTTCAGCTGCATGAAAAAACATTCGTTTTGTTTTGTTTGCTTGTTTTTTTTTTAATTACATGCTGGAAAATATTATACTTACTTTTGAAAAACTTTCGAATGTCCATTTATGGTACTTCTGGATAAAATGAATCAAATAACTGCTTTAGACTGCTTATAATTAAAAAAAAAACCGTATGTATTTTACCCGATGATTCGTTTTGTTATGAAGGTTCTTCTGTTTATAAACACGCGCAGAACCATCGCTTATTCTTCCGGTCTTCCTCTAAACTCTCCACCGATTGCTTGTCGATCTGCCAAACTTGGAAGACATCTGCATGGAGTTATCTCAAATTATAATAATCCGTCCAATCTATCACAAAACGTTGCGATTGGTTGAGCGGACTGGAGATAATGAAATCCATTTGTATAAGGCCAAGTCTCTCCCGGTTGGTATTAAACCGATGAGCATGGATATCAATAGAAACATAAAGTTACCAGAAGGCACAAAATGCATCTACGGACTCTTATTTTTACGAAATCCCTCAATTTCAATTTTTAATGGATTAGCATAGATTGTTCATTAGACACTTCAACTTGATTGATACAGTTATTAGTTACAGCAGTGCAATAGATTGTAGAATACAGTAGTAAAAATTGTAAGTTACGAAAAAAGAGTTTGGTTCGAGCATCGGCTGTGAAAGGTTGTGTCGATGCTTTATTACGCACTATTTTCCTATCGAGCATGGCGCGTTTCGTGTTGTTTCGGTTATCTATAATTCGGTGTAACGAGTGATCGAGTGAGCACAGTAAGAGAACAACAAAGCGTCTCTCAAGCGTTCATAAAATTATCCTTGTTTTCCTAACGGAAAACCACCATCACACTTTGTGAGTGGCTCCAATAGCATCCTTATTATTGGTTTAACTCAGATCAAATCGGATTTCCAACATTATAAAAAATCACCTTGTTTTTCCGATGAAAAAACACCATTACACTTTGTGTGTGGCCCCAATAGCATCCTTACTGTTGTAATCGGTTCGAATCAGAAATCGGTACTAGTATTTAAATATTTTACTAAACGAAGCGTGAATTCAGCTTATTGTTTACCAAAACGAACCCTGCTGCCACCCAATCTTGTCATCCAAAATCCCAGTGATTTCTCGTGGAAGTGCGGCGGTGGTCTCGGCTTCCAATAAAACGTCCAAATAAACGTTAACGCATTCCTACCCTTTCCTTATTTGACCTGCATTCGGGCGAGGCCAGCGCCGGTATTGCCTTAGTTTGGGATCACCAGTTTTACACATTGAGCATGTTTGCATCATCTGTTGATCTTCTGAGTAATAACAGCTGAACTGGCAGTAACGGAATAACAACTTCGGGCGGTCAATCATGCTCATTATCCTGCTCATGCTCATAAAAACGGATAAATTATTTGAATAGGATAAGACAACTGCAACTTCTCGCCCTGACTAGCTTGCTGTTCTGCTTCTCACACGCTGAATCAAACTGTAAGATATGATCAACATATATTCTCAATAATACGAAACTACAGTACCCTAAAACGGGGAAAGCGGGGTAACGGGGCGGTTTGACCCATGCCATGAATAGTTCAAATAAATATTTTTCGTTGATACTTTTTCTAACTATCAACTGTGTTTCTTAATCTAGTATTATTTGGCTTCTGAAAGCTATAGCATAGGTTTGAATATTCAGTTTTTTGATTAACCAAGAACTGAACATTTTATTGAGCATAGCTTCTTCAACTTTCAGCTAGCGGGGAAAAAAATCAATCAATGCTTATCTAATAGCTAACATTACAGATTAAGAGATATTTCCCTAGTAGCACATTTGTTTCAACCCAGTAAAGGTGACTGCTCTGTGACTCAATTAAGTCACAATAGAGCTGCTGAAACCAGTTTTGACTGTTGTGTGCTGCTTGGGGTTTTTAGATACTTTAGGCTACATAGGTTGGGTTCTAGGTTAAAGGAAAAATATTGTAATAAAATTGTTACTCGTTACTATTTAAAAACTATTATATAATTACAACTTTTTTCTCATGGATGTCAATTTTTTACGCTTTTTTGCTACAACTTGTTACAAAATCGAGGCAACTTCGCGTAATTTGGCTTTTTTATTTAGGCAAAGGAGCAATCTGACAAACATCCCAAGCAACACAAAATCGTCATATTTGGTTACAGTGACTTGATTGTGACTTAATTGAGTAGTATTGGAGTAACATCAACTGTATTGCAACAAGTTACCTTGCAACCTTCTAGAGATAAAAAATAAATAATAATATATTGAAACAAATAATAAAATTCTAAAAATAAAATCAAAACTTAGGGGGGGGGCAGGTCGCCATTCACCGTGGGGGCTCCATTCACCGTGGGTTTTTCAAAATATTATTTTTATTGTTTACCGAAGAGTTTAAATGCTCAATATTTTGCATCAGAACAACTAAGCATGTATAAAAGACTCATTAGCAAGTGATATTTGCAAAATAAATCGGCTTCCAACACTGCATTGACGTTTAAATTTGTTTACATTCTTCGCAATCTGGTGCGCATCGTCACACTGTTGCCAAAGGCGTAAAAACGTGATCGAAATTGTTTTGACCCCGAGAACAACGTTTTTTTGCTATAGTTTCTTCTGCAAAGTTTTTTCATAAATTATTCTCCATCTTATGGTGATAAAAATTTGGTGATTTATCTCCCTAGTAGTGAGAAAAAAAATTGTTTTTTAATTATTGCAAATAAAAATAAAATTTATTCGGCAAAGTTATAGCCAATTTAATACAAAACAACTTTGCTGAAGCTCACATATGCCTATCTATTGGTTTTAATGTGAATTTGGGGAGTTTTCTATTGAACATCCCTTCAATTCAGTTTTTTGAATATAACATCTCGTGGCGATTTTCTACAAATTTTTAATATTCAACACTTTTGTTTATCATACAAAAACACACAAATTTGCTGAAAATAGTATATTTTTATCTCATATGGTTTTCGAGATAATTAGGATTTTATTAAAAAAAATGCACTTTTTCAGTGTCAAAAATCATAGTAATCTGCAAATTTCCGCAGGCGAAACTATTTGCATATGAACGTATGAATCAGTCATTCGGTCATCCAGATACAACCGCTCGTCTCTCGCTGTCCCTTGGGGGCCACATCCAATGTTCTCAGAACAACTACATGACTTTATCTAAGCTTTTTTTTTTTCATTTTTGAAGCTATTTCCCGTCGAAAAAGATTCCCAGCATTGCCAAAATAGTACAAAACAAATGGTTCAGCCTTTATTTTGTGATATTCAGTTTTTCTCAAAGCATTTAAACATAATTGAAGTATTTCACTGTTGATCGTCATCATCACTACTATCGCTTTCATCATTGGTGTTGTCATCGGATTCGACCAAAAGATTTTTCGCATCCCTTGACAACGGTGTTTCCTTTTTCTTTCCAAACCCTCTAATGCTCGAAATCAATGGATCAGATGTCTCTAACAATCGGTGTAAAAGATCCGTGTTAGTTTCTATCCTTGAAAATTTCCTGGTATGATCCTCTCGGTATCTGCGGATGTCTTTGTTTCGGGACTCCTGAGCCTCTTCCGACAATTGACCAATGGGAACAAGAAATGAAGATATCACTTTGGCGCCGTGGATAAGTATTTTATGCACCGATGCTGGCATTGGATACCAATCATACAAATTAACGAGCAGATGGGCAGTTTCCAATGCATATTCTTCGAATTTCTTGCAGTCTATTTCACATCCTGAAAATAATGCATTACAATGTTAATAATGGAACTTAAACTATATTGTTTTCTCATTACCAGATACTAATGTTTCAAGAATGATTTTGCAACGGTATATAGCTTGACGATTGATTCCTGTGATCTGCGCTGACTGCTCCCAATTTTGAAAAAATCGTCTGGCAGTGTTTCCGTCATTGCTGTTGCCACATCCACCCGAACGAGGCTTATCAACGATTAGACCGATTTCTGTTTTGAATCTAGATTGGATGTATTTCTTCTTATCTAACATGATTTGCTTGTGTTCCGCTGTCCTTATTTGCCACTTCTTCATATCAAGGCGGTATGATAAGTGCAACAGATATTCGAAAAACCGAATATAAGCATGAAGTATCGATAATCCAAACTGAAATGCTTCCACGTTTTCTTCTCTTTTTCGCACTGTGTTCAAATTATTCATTTGCGAGGGTGTTGCTCCACAAATATAGCATCGTTGGGACGACATTGATGTGACAGCATTACACACTTTGCCATCTACCATCGTCATGAGCATCTTAAATTTTACCAGTGCGGATCGACCAAAACACTCCACCGTCACAGGTTGAAGTTCAGCTATCTGACTATCTAAACTAGCCTTTTCCGCGTAATGGCCTGCAAAATCTTGTAGACGAAGGCCGGGGATTCTCGAACAGAATTTTTCCACCAACCACAATGTTGATTGGTACAATAGATGTCGCAAAAATGTGGCTATCAGATGCGGTACCATCGTCATTTGAAAATATTTGCTTATATTCTGCGTGGTCACCACTGCCGTCATATCCGTATTTTACTGTGAAGAGTAGATTCTGCAAGTCTTCATCTGAAAAGTTGTTGATTATATTTTCTTTGGTAAGAATGATTCGCTCTACAGTATGGTCAAGAAGTGCTTGTAGTTTGATTTCCATGTTGGTTTCAGTAATCGTAATTGAGTTCTTTTCAGGATAGCAACTACGTTTAGCCTCCAAGATTTTCTTGTATGCGGGATACAAATTGGCATTACGACTTTTGGCTTCCAGACGCAACTTCGTATACTGTGCTACGGTGAGCTGAGTATCGCAAATCAAAGCCAATGCTTCCTCTGAAGAATACGAAACAGAAGTAGCTGGAGGTGTACTTCTCACAGATTTCAACATCCGTGTTGCTCGAGTAGGTGTCGATTGAGTGGCAATTTTTATTATTGAAGCTTCAGCCCTTTTGCCTTCTTCACGAAGCTTCATCACAGACGCAAATGTCAATTCATCTGCGCTATGTTCTGTTCGTAGCTGTGCAGTTTTACGTCTTTTTACGCAATCTGAACTCTCACTAAACGGGAGCGTTTTTCTTCCTCTCACCTCACTGCTCGTCGACGGAAGCTTGATAACTACAGATTGTGGTAGAACAAAAACCTTACTGAAGTACTCTTGCTTCAAAACACTTTTCTCCTTCCGGTGATATTTTTCCCAGAGCTTACTGAAATATTTGCTCAGATTATACGCACATTTTTCGATTTCTGATCGTGTGTTTTCGATATCGTCAAGAGCATAATGAACCATTATTTCTTATGTGATTAAATCAGCCTTCAACTTTAGATCACCATGAACTGATCTCCACACCAGAAATAAATCGCAGTTCTTCAATTCGCCTGTATTATGATATGTTTTCATCTGAGATTTGATATTGCAGCAATGATTTGAACATGGAAACTTACCTTCAATTGAAGATGCCATGGTTCGGTAATGTTTTAAACACAGCTTTTCTTCAAAATTCTTTGTACGGTAGCTTCCAGCTACAGTGAAACTACAAGAAACTGATACAATACTACTCCTATCTGCTGCCTCAACTGTTGCTCCTGGTTCGTTCACTACTGCTTATAACTCGTCCACTGTTTCCGAAATACGTCGAAAGAATGTCTCATCAAATGCAAGCAGCTTTTATTTATACCATGCGTGATTGCACTGCGTTGCCATAGCAACCAATGGAATCGAATTTTATGCGCCTGCTCTTTATTATCCGGGACAAATGACCACCGCGATAAAAAAAACCGTTAAAACAGCAAAATAAGAAAAAAAAAGTTCTTTATTTGAAGTTTTATCACGCTCAAATTATTTTACACAAATTATATGTGTTATACCACAATTGCCTATCTCTTGAAACGTAATGCTATCGAATATGTTAAGAGAATTTAACCTGGTCGTTCCTAGTAAAGTTATGTAGTCGCTCTAAGAACATTGGATTTGGCCCCCAAGGGACAGCGAGAGACGAGCGGTTGTATCTAGATGACCAAATGACTGATTCATACGTTCATATGCAAATAGTTTCGCCTGCGGAAATTTGCAGATTACTATGATTTTTGACACTGAAAAAGTGCATTTTTTTTAATAAAATCCTAATTATCTCGAAAACCATATGAGATAAAAATATACTATTTTCAGCAAATTTGTGTGTTTTTGTATGATAAACAAAAGTGTTGAATATTAAAAATTTGTAGAAAATCGCCACGAGATGTTATATTCAAAAAACTGAATTGAAGGGATGTTCAATAGAAAACTCCCCAAATTCACATTAAAACCAATAGATAGGCATATGTGAGCTTCAGCAAAGTTGTTTTGTATTAAATTGGCTATAACTTTGCCGAATAAATTTTATTTTTATTTGCAATAATTAAAAAACAATTTTTTTTCTCACTACTAGGGAGATAAATCACCAAATTTTTATCACCATAAGATGGAGAATAATTTATGAAAAAACTTTGCAGAAGAAACTATAGCAAAAAAACGTTGTTCTCGGGGTCAAAACAATTTCGATCACGTTTTTACGCCTTTGGCAACAGTGTGCGTTTCCCCAACCATTCATTGTTCCCTATCCCCCCCCACCCCCCACCCCCCCCCCGTTTCCCCCACCAAAAAAAACCAATCTACATAAACATGGCCCCCCACCCTCCCAACGGCCCCCCTACACCCGCCTGCCCCCCCCAGAACACCCACAAACAAGTCAAAAAAGGGATGTAGCCCTGAACCCAGATGCGGTAGACTATAAGTCTCTGCCATCTAGTACTGGCCATGAATCTGCGGCTTCAAATGCGGAAATCGCTGGATCTGAACCTCTGGAACCTGAGGAGATCAAGTTGTTGGAAGCACTTGAAGGGCGCTTGACGGTTAGGCAGTTCACTGAGTTTCAGAAGGAGGAGAAAGATTTGATTTGGAAGGGAAACGTTGCAGATACCAACCTGTTCTATTTATGGCAAGCAATGAAGGAAAATTGTCCAGCTACTACAGTACCTGCTCCTCATCCTAAGGACCCTGCCAATATTGAATGCGGAGATGCTGTTAGCTCTGCTGCAAATGGTAAACGATTGTTGTGTTAAATTAAAAATTGATTTTTTTAAATATAATTCTACTGATCTTCTTAAACAGTTGCTGATTCCACAATCGAGAACGAAGGTAGTACATCAGGCTTGCCGGTAATCGAACATGGAAATCCGTTACCAGATTTAGAAGATGATGCGTTTCATAAATCCTTCTCCGTTCCAACTTCTGAAATCCCCGGTCCAGCAAAAGAAAAACGAAAAATCATTCATCCTCCATCGGTCGCCACAAGCAAAGCATTCGTTGAGTTTATGGAAGCAAAAGAACTAGAGAAGAAAGCAGTTCCGGAAGCAAAGGAGCTAAAGCGGAAGGAACGTGAGCAGAAACGTACCGTCAAGCAAACTGAAGCAATGATGAAGAGGCAGGAAAAGGATAAGAAAAGAAAAATTGCTGATTCTCTGATGAAGGCTTCAAAGGCAAAGAAGAAGCGGAACTAAGTTTCAAAACCGTTTTAAAATTGAGAATTTACGTTTTTTCATATCGACATGAATTTGATTTGATTTGATAAGGAAATCGTTCAAAGATTGCACATTTGATGTTTGAACTGAATAAAACCATGAGTTACACACGTTGTTTGATTATTAAGATGCTATTTTGCCGAAATTGAATGAAAATACTAGATGCACGGTAAATGGGTCCCTACCCCTACGATGAAAGGAGACCCTAATGTACCTTAAAAAATGATTCACAACAATTTCCTAAGTTCAGATAACAGTAGATTATGATTTTTACTTGAATCATTATAAAAAATGAATGTATTTAGCGATACACTCATGACTGTGGTTGAATTTGGTGAAAAGAAAGACCCTTAAGTCTCGCCATATTGCCTTAAATCCACGGTGAATGGCGACCTGACGGTACGAAAAAAACGAAAAAGGACATTATTACAAAAATAATGACCATATGATAAAGGATATGACTAACGTGAACAATAACTAATATAAACTACATGGAGAGGTATATTCCACTGATTCAAACGGTGTATTCTGAGCGCGCCCTCCCCATCCTATTTCAAATATATATGCTAGTCATCGTCAGTCTTAAGTAACACTTTTCTGTGGCTTTGTGCTACATTTTGAACAGTTAATTAATAACCAAGATCAAAACATGCACCCACTTCAAAAATGGTGTAATTTATATCAATTATTATACCATGAGCAAACCCGGTAGTTTAGTTATTCATTCAATAAAATGAAAGAACAGATGACAACATAAGTTGCCACAAAAATGAAAAGTGTACGTCTAGTCGTTTCCCTTGAATTGAAAGTAAGAAGTCTTAAAGTGCATTAAATCCCGCCAGTATCACACCTGATGTTTGTGCCTTGATATAAATGTCCTACGACGTGGCAGCGAGATAATTGTGCAAAACATGTGATATTTTCACTACTGCTGAAATTCTTGGTCTGCATAGCAGGTCAAAAAAGCCCTCTCATCATCGGCACGGTGAAGAATTTGACCTTTGAGAGGGGAGTCAAAAAAGCACAAGCAACGGCTCAATGTTTGTTGAGATTTGCGGTTTCGAAAACGTGAGTTCCACAAATAAAGTCCAAATTTTGAACTCTAAACCGATTCACCGCTAACCGCGATTTGCTCGGCGTATTGATATGCGCTGAAGGACTCACTTACCATAAGCCGCAGTAATGTGTATCGATTGTGTTTTGCTTTGGGTGTGGAATCAACAAAACCTAGTAGGCTAATATTTTGTAGTTGCAGGCGAAAAAAGGTGTGGTTCTTTTAGTATTGGAACAAACAATTTTGATTCTTACAGCGACCCAAGTGGTCGGATTTGTAAACTATGACATCGTATGTGTTCCCTATAACAATAACAACATCAAAAGTTTTTTTTCGCGGTTCAGTTCGAACATGTTTCAGAGAATTACAAAATGGAAGAAGAAAGACGAAACATAATTGTGCGCAATCATTTGAAAAACCCTTCGTGGTCTGGGCCAAAACTTGCTAAAGTGTTGGGTTTTCCCCGAAATACCGTGTGGCGTGTTTTGAAAAAGTACAGAGAAGCTTTGTCGACGGATCGCAAGCCTCAAAGCAAGCGTCGGGCGGGTACTGTCAACCGTCAACTGCGGAACAAAGTCATCAAGAACATTAAGGCAAACCCCAACATCTCAGACCGCGATTTGGCCAAAAAGTTTCGCGCCGCACGCAGTACCGTGCAACGGATTCGTCTCCGGGAAGGCTTCAAGTCATACCGTGCCTGTAGACAACCAAATAGGGATCAAAAACAGAACAATGTGGCCAGAATCCGTGCCAGAAAACTGTATGATCAGGTGTTGACAAGATTCAATGCATTGATTGTTGTTTTTGTATTCTCCAAAGCGCGGAAGTAACGATCTTTGATGAAGTTTATCAGAAGTAGATAATTTATCATCTCCATGCGAAGCGCTAGGAGTGGACGGTAATTTATTGCTAGAACGAAATAGACATGAAGAGAAAGTGTATTGATAGTTCCGTAAAGGGCAACGGCAGGCTTTGAAAATTGAAAGATCAAGTTTGAAAACGGGCGGAGGGCATTATTTTGAACGGTAGTATCCGATCAGGCACAAAACCCTTTACCATACTACCCCATGCAGGATAGGCAAAGGGAGGAAATCCCCTTGACTGGCAAAAGGTTATGCAACCGGTCGGGTTCTTATACTACCTATTGCTTTTTTCTAGTTCTAGCGATTTGTCCTTATCTCAATACTGCCTAATCGCTAGAACTAGAAAAATTATCTCCCGCTGTTAGGTTTATTTTTAGCATGTACCGCCTATTTCACACCTTTTGCCAGTCAAGGGGATTTCCTCCCCTTGCCTATCCAGCATGGAGTAGTATGGTAAAGGGTAGTAAAGGGTTATGTGCCTGATCGGATACTACCGTTCAAAATAATGCCCTCCGCTCGTTGATCTTTCAATTTTCAAAGCCTGCCGTTGCCCTATACGGAACTATCAATAAACTTTCTCTTCATGTCTATTTCGTTCTAGCAATAAATTACCGTCCACGCTTCCGGAGATGGTAAATTATCTACTTCTGACAAACTTCATCAAAATTCAATGGCTGTCTTCTCATGGATGATGAAACCTATGTTAAGGCCGATTTCAAACAGCTACCGGGACAAAAATTTACTTGGCTACGGCTCGGGGAGATGTTCCTGCCAAATTCAAGTTTGTGTTTGCAGATAAATTTGCACGTAAATACATGATTTGGCAAGGCATTTGTAGCTGCGGTAGGAAGACCAAGGTTTTCATCACTGATAAGACATTTAATTCAGAGCTGTACAGAACGGAATGTCTCCAAAAGCGAATCATCAGATACCACAATGAACCTTTCATGATTTGGCCAGATCTTGCAAACTTTCATTACAGTAAAACAGTGCTGCAGTGGTATGAAACCACCGGGATTCAGATTATATCGAAAGAACTCAACCCACCAAACTGTCTCCAGCTCAAACCGATGCAGAGATTTTGGGCTATTATGAAGAGGAAGCTGAAGGTGAATGACAGTGTCGTCTAAAACATCAATGAATTGAGAACCAAGTGGAAAAAGATTGCCAAAAGGATGGTTGAGAATAATGTGCGCCGGTTGATGAAACGTATTCCGGGAAAAGTCCGCAAATTTCTTCGAAATCGAGATGATTAATTTTTTTTTTGTATTTTCACTCTGAAGTTCACATAAAGTCGAGCATTTTAGTTTAAACAGAATACTAATTTGTTAATGTATAACCGAAATATGCGCGAAAGTCTATTTTCCAATTCTAACTGGGCCACACCTTAGGTATATCTGTTAGACGGTGAGCTATTTCTAGTGTAATTCAAAGGATTTCGCTTACATTTACTAGTGATAGTTTGGAAAATTGATATATTTTTTTTGAGTGTTCAAGTGAGGTGATAGTTCAAATTTTCCTAGTTTTCCAATAACTAAATCTGTTCTTTTTTAAGAGCTGCTATCGATCAAGATATCGATTTCAGCAAGATGGAGCCTGCGTCAACATCCTACAGGACTCCATTACAGCTGAAGCAAAGCTTGTATTGGAATCTCAAAGATCTTTAACTTCCAGTAGCTAAGATTTGGGTCCCGTTGTTTGCTTCATGTGGACATATGTTCAGACCAAGACTTACAGTGTGTCAAAATAAAGCATGGAGCAAGAAAACAAGCATGAAAAGCTTAATATCAGATACTTAATCCATTTATTTCAGAAATCGTTAAACCGGGCACTTGGGTCGCTTAAATTGCCATCTTTGAAATTTGACTAGAATTTTATCTAGAATATTTTTGAAAACACATCCTTAGCAATAATCTGTTACTTTTTCAGAAAAAAAATCAAAAAATGATATATAATTATTTTATAGTTCCGTAACATATACAACATTCAATATATACTGAATTAGGAGGGAGCGTCACGATATCATTCAAGCTGAAATTGGGCGATGGAGTGGAGTGAAAATCAGAGTATTCACTATAAGATTTGCGAATTGAGTTATTTGATTTTTTGAATCGTATCGTTGGATCTTATGTTTCCGCGGATTTCACGTAAGTGTTTTTGCTAATGGGTCCACTTTTTGGCACTTCACACAGCCCTTCATGATCCTGCTATTAAGTGGAGCGGCATACAAGACAAGGTCTTAGAAGATATGGTGGCCACCTCAATACATGCATACATAATATTTTTAAACGTAAAATTTGGCTAACAAATAATATTTTCAGTCTTTTGACGTAGGACTACGTCTGTGTTTTCTATACTGGGGTACACGTTCGAATTGCGAAAATTTGGAACGTCACGAAAAATATATTGGTGTTGAACGTTAATAACTAAGTCATTTCACAATCAATTTACAAAATGTTTGCATCAATCAATAGGGACATTTTCTACGCTTCGATTGCAATATTGAAAGCTATTGATTTTTAACATTCAATTATTGAAATTAACGCAAATATAAGGTGGTGTCTTATAATGCTGAGTTTTCCGAGTAAATTTACTACATGCACAGTACTTTTCTATCACAGATTTCAAATTTAAGTAACGAACGTTTCATACGTGTCAGTGAGCGATGTATAAGGGCGATTTTTTTCAGTCGTTCGACAGTAACGGAGCTGTGCGGAGCAACGAGCCAATGTGGATTGGCAGCTGGCGCTTGACGATGGCATTTACCCTGGAGGGTGCACTAGCTGATTTTTTTCGAGCGGCAAGGCACCACTTTGGATTTGGCAGCTGGCAGTGGCAAGTGACATTGAAGGAGCACTGGCGAGCAACCAATTGGTCAGGAAGCTGATTGCGCTGCAGGCTGTTGCTAGCAAGCCGTTGGCTAGGCAACCGTTGCTAGGCAGCCATCATTTATGCTGTGGTGTGCTAAGAAGTCAGTTGCCGAAGCCCGTGATGTATTTGTAGCCAGTCGGTGGATGCAACCACGAGGAGCGAAATAAGGTGCTTGTGTGTGTGATATTTGGTAGACATCTTTTGGTAAAAGGCAACATGGAACGGCTAAAATAGCCTGCTTCTTCAAAAGACCGAGATGGTTTTAATTCAAATGCAGACCATTTCAAATCCGTCCTTTTCAGGACGACCAATTTTATTTTGAGAGAGTATTTTATCTGAATTTATCTAACATTACTTTCCAAGTTCTTACCAATTGGCAGACAGCGGTGGCTAAAACAAATTTAGTTTTCACTTCGTTGCATACTTTGAGCGTTGTGTACAATTTCGAACACGGCTCGGAAATGTAAACGGTCTCCATATTAGTTCGAAGCGTAAATATAGAGCAAGCTTACGGCAAGGCAAGCATGCCAAGTAGAAATTTTACAAATGGCTACCGTCACGAAAAATTGAAACACTGGACGCTCATAACTCGATCGTTTCTTGATTGATTTTTGAGATTTCTGCTCTTATCAACTAGAGCGTTTTACGACAGCCAGTTAATTTACTCAAGTGTTTAAAATTTTACAAATAAAATATGAATATATTTTGTGTGCTTATTGATCCATCGGTGTTGAAAATTTTTAAAGAATGTTGCTTTCCGGCAAGTATCAAGAAATTCGCTATGACGGACAGCGTTTTGATGTTCAAACATGATATTCCGAATTGAAATTCTCTGCACTTTCCAATTAGTACTGTTACGAATAGTTATTCTGTTGTTTTTTATTTGTGTTGAATAGAGTTTAACTTCTAGGAAGAAATACATATTGAGAAACTGTGGAAGTGAGAATCGTTTTGATGCCAACCGTGTGCGCAGATGTCGGAAGCTTGTTGAGATCGCGTTAAGTTTGAACGCTTATAGCTTTATCATTTCTCGTTAGGTGTTAGAGATTTTTGCTTCAAACAGATGGAGTTTTTCGCAACTGTCACTTATCAAAAATAGCATTAATTACTGACTTTGAATTCCCAAACAGACCCTGAACAATCTATAACGCGATAAGGATAATGGCCTGCAGCTGGTCGGTCATATCAACACAATCACAAAAGTCAGCACAACCGTTGCCTTTTATTATACCAACAATCAAATCAAACGTTACATTCCAGGGCCGCCAAATATTTTCTAAGATTTTTCACTTACTTACAGTACATACGCTACGAAACAAGCGAAACTAATCAAAGGTTTAACTTAGTCTACATCAATCGGTCATGTGCTATACAAAACCCCATTGATTTTTGGCAAGGTTCAAGAAAAATAAAGTAAGGAACTTTCACTTCTACTAAATCCTTGTTACCGAAGCATATCAAACCATCATTTTGTCCATTCTCAAAAAATCAAAAAACAAAAATTTCAATTCTCGGAACAGTATTTCATCCGTCGTACTCCAATGTCCACTGAAGTCGATTGTTTTGTTTCTTTTCCACTAAGCCGGCATCACCATACAGGGTTCTAATCGAAAAGTGGCGAATAGTTTGATTTAGTCGTTAGCTTTCAGTTTTCCGGTTGGAAGTGAAAAGTAAATAAAGCTTCGTATTTCTGATATAAACAAAGATTTTTCGTCATTGGACTTTTTATCCCTTCCCTCACATCCCACACTCACCCAACCAACACACGCGCATTGTGGCTGAAGCTGCAAACCGTTTGAAAACTCTCCAGACTGGACGCGATTTTGGGACGCATGGTGGTCTCCATGTTTTGCAAACGGAACAAGAGTCAACTTACGAGTTTTCCTCCTCAATCGCAGAAACAATCGGCTCCACCGATTGGAAACTCTGTTGGTAGCTTTTTGTGAGTGCGTCAGCCATTCGCGGAAACAAACGACGACGATGGCAACGACCAATGATGGTGAAATTTTAGCCAACTGAAGTCAACAAAGAAGGGTTGGGTACATTTGGTTTCACGGTTTAGCACTCAACCACCGAAACTGGTTAGGCAGTGTTTGTTCATCACGAGGTTTTTCTTTCATTAGAACGACGACGGAGGACGGTGCCTTTTCAAGGATCATGTTCCGAACTCGTAATCAAAAGGATTGTTCGGCAGGGAAAAAAGTTTCAAATGACAACCAGACTTTTCGCTTAGGCTAAAAATCAATCTATCTTTGTTTCCTACCGAAACTCAACACTCTTCTGCGGTCATTGAATTGATCAAAGAAAGCTGCATCAACAAGCTCGCCACCAATTGCTTTTCCATTCCAACGATGTGTAACGAACTGAGATGAATATCGACCCACCAGATTAAAAAATTTGAAAAGCCAATTATCGAAAAATAATGATTTTCCATTCAAACACAAAGTTAGTGGTTGTACATTCTGCCTGGATATAATGTTTTCTTCCATCCTATTATGTTAGCAACGTGAGCACCACCATGCGAAGTGCTCCACCATCCTCGTCGACGTCGTCATCGTCATCCTTGCCACAAAACAGCCTTAATTTAATTTAATTATAATAGAACAATTAAAACCATAAATCACTGTCATCATCTTTGTTTTAAAACATGCCATCGCCATCGCCATCGTCGCCACCACCACACCGTGTTGCTCCTCGGAAGGAACGAGAGAACTCAAATGTGTAGACCAGCTTGCAGCCATTCAGCGCCCGCAGCCCACCCGAATCGGGCTGGCAGGAGAAAGGATCAGGAATGGCGTGGAGGTATGAAATTGGAAACGATGTCGTGAATAGGCTACTGGAATCTGGAACGACTACTGCTGAAAGCAACAAGACGACCACATTAGGTAGGTAGTAGTGATATTCAGCACGGGCCGCCAGTTTCGTGTCCTGATTTTTCCAGCAGAACTACTCTGTGGATGTTCCAAGTGGGATACTTGTTTTAGAAAGCGAGCGCTCTTCGGTTGAGGGTGTCATTGGCGAGGTTTTTCCGCCGTAGTATTCCGTGATGTTCATTACTGCATTGTGGCTTATGCTGGCGAGCATTCTGCCGGTTCTCAACTTAGTACTCTAAATGCACTTCAACTGTTATTAAGTGGGCGGTGTTGGGAGAAACACCGCTCGGCACAACTTTTGCCACACTGGAATGTGCGATGGAGCCGACAGTGTAAACCAAATGGTAGAAGATTTAACAAACACAATCAAAAACACACAAAATAAGAAGTATCAAAAGATGAAGAAAATACACAATAGACTTACAGTAAGAATACGAAAATCACGTTCATTGTCAAAGTGCGAGTCACGTGAAAAAATCATCATCTTAAAATTGGCTATATTTGGATTTTCTAGATTATACTAACATATAAACTGTTTCAGAAATTAGAAGCACATTTTGAAAATATTAAAAATGTGATGTTTTTTTTTAAGATTTCAATTATTTTATTTGGCTAGTTATATCAGCACTGGTGTTTTTAAATTTGTGGATGTCATCCGCTGGTTTTACGAATTTCGATAGCTTTGCTTTGGTCAAAGCCCAGAAAGCCACGATTGGCCGTGCTTCACGTACTTGCAAATTATATTCTTCGAAGGAAAAAGCACCAGAGGGAAGATCGATACCGCGACGAAATGGAAGCACTGTATCGTGCAAACGACACACGCAAATTCTACGAGAAGTTAAACAGCTCGCGCAAAGGCGCAAAGTACCACAAACCGACATGTGCAGAGACCTGCATGGCAACCTTCTCACAGGAGAGTGTGAGGTGATTGAAATGTGGAAGCAGTACTTCGACGAGCACCTGAACGGCAATGTTACAGCGAACGAAAGTGGCACGGTAATAAATCTAGGAACACGAGCAGAAGATGACAGGACCCCGAACCCTTCAGAAAGTTGAGGAGGAAATTGGTCGGTTGAAAAACAACAAAGCTGCGGGTGTTGACCAACACCCAAGCGAGCTATTAAAATACGGTGGTGAGGCGCTGCACTGGGTAATTACCAAGATTTCGGAGGAGGAATGTTTACCGGAGAATTGGATGGAAGGAATAGTGTGTCCCATCTATAGAAAGGGTGACAAGCTGGATTGCTGGATTATCGTGCGATCACGCTACTGAGCGCTGCCTACAAGTTGCTCTCCCAAATTTTATGCCGCCGCCTGTCATCATTTGCAAAGGAGTTCGTGGGGTAATACCAAGCGGGATTCATCGGGGCCCGCGCTACCACGGACCAGATTTTCGCGATTTGGCAAGTGCTGCAGAAATGCCGCGAATACAACGTGCCCACACATAATCTTTTCATCGATTTCGTATGATACAATCGATCGAGACCAGCTATGGCTGATCATGCACGAATATGGATTTCCGGAAAAACTGACGCGGTTGATCAAAGCAACGATAGATCGAGTAATGTGTGTCGTCCGATTATCAGGGACACTCTCAAGTCCCTTCGAATCTTGGAGAGGGTTACGGCAAGGTGATGGATTGTCGTGTTTAACATTGCATTGGAGGGTGTGATTCGAAGAGCTGGAAGAGACACGAGTGGCAGGATCTTCAGGAAGTCTGTCCAACTATTGGGCTTTGCCGACGACGTTGATATCGTAGCACATTACTTTGAGACGATTGCAGAAACGTACATCAGACTTAAGGCTGAAGCTGGTAAGATTGGGGTTGTGATTAATGCGTTGAAAACAAAATACATGAAGGGAAGAGGCTCATGAGAAGACAATGTTAGTCTCCTACCACGAGTTCAGATCGACGGTGATGAAATCAAGGTAGTAGACGAATTCGCGTTTCTGGGCTCATTGACGACCGCCGATAACGACACCAGCAGAGAAATACAAAGGCGCATTATGGCTGGCAATTGTGCCAACTCCGGACTCCGAAGGACGCTAAGATCGAAAAAAAGTTCGCCGAACTACAAAGTTGATCGTCTACAAGACATTAATTAGACCGGTAGTTCACTACGGCCATGAATGGAAATTGCTAGTGGAGGATCACCTTGGTGTCTTTGAACGGAAGGTGCTGCGTACGATCTACGGTGGAGTGCAGATGGAAGACGGAACGTGGAGGAGGCGAATGAACTGGGCTGGGAGAACCTCCCATCGTATACATTGCAAAAATCGGTCAACTAAGATGGGCTGGGCATGTCGTAAGAATGTCGGACGACAGCCCTGTGAAAATGGTTCTCAAAAATGAACCGACGGGTACAAGAAGAAGAGGCACGCAATGAGCAAGGTGCATCGATCAAGTAGAAGGCGACAGCGAGGCTGGCGAAATACAGCGATGGACCGATTACAATGTAGACAACTTCTGTGTACAGCAGAGGCCACACCGGCCTTGGTCAGATTGGTAAGGTAAGGTATGTCTTTCGGCACGAAACAGATATTTTGACTTTTGTACCACCCTAGTGTGTCCTTGGTGTAGTGACATGATGCCAAATCAGGCCAAAATATGACTGGACCATCATGCTGCTTGATCATTGGCAATAAACGCTCCTGGAGGCATTCTTTGATGTCCGCTTAACTAGAGCCCAGTACTTCTCTATTGGGCGAAGTTCTGGACAGTATGGTGAATTGGCTGTTTTTGGCTCGTATTTGACCTCTGGTATCTTATACTATTCCAGGACGGATTTCACATAGTGACAAGAGGCCAAATCAGGCCAAAACAGAGCTGGAGAGTCGTGGCTTCGTATAAACGGTCGCAACCGCTTTTGCAGACATTCTTTCTTGTACACATCCTTATTGATAGTGCCGGTAGAGACGAAACTTTTAGATTTTCGACCACAACTACATATGGCCTGCCAAATTTAATATTTAATCGTGAATTTGGACACCTTCTTTGCTCGAAAATGCTCGGCAACGGCATTCCTTTGCATTGCGGTGTAAAAACCAGACCCGAAGGCTGTTTAAAGTCTTCGAGTACGTTATATGTTTCGATGTCCATCGTGATACAAGAAAATGTTTGCAAAAAAATGGTGCAAAGCTCCTTAGCACGACTTTTTGCAGTGGAATTTTGTTTGTCATCATGGTTGGGCACCCTTTTCACTTTGTACGCCTTCAGCCTCTGCTTCACTTTTTGTAGTTATGATTTTGACTTTCCAACTTTGTGAGCCACATTTCGCACAGAAAGATTGTGATTTTTCTGAATAATGGCTGCCAGCTTCTTGTCCATTTGTCGGGGGCATACTTTTCGATTTATTCCACCTCCAAGCGCTGGTCAAATGATTTACAAACACAAAACACGGTACTTTTCAGTAGTTTAAGTTTCTTGGCAAGATTGCGTACCGATAAATTCGGATTTTGCAGAGGTTCGTACAAAATGCGTTTGCACACTTCCACTTGATCCGACGCCATTTTACTGAAGGTAACAAGAATGTAAACATGTTGTTCCACGATATAAAATGGAGAGTTTCAGCTGTCATATAAGTGAAACGTTTCAATGATCCGTGAAATAATTAAAAATCTACACTGAAAGAAAATTGTCCGAAATTTAACGTGGATAGGCTTTTTGTCATTTTTCATTTTCATTTTACAGCGTTTGGTGGGACAATGAGAGAGCAAATCAACCCAAATTTGATAGTTAGGGCGGGGTAATGGCAAACTCTGGGGTTTTTTTTTTTTTTCATTGGGGTGAATCTACACTTGAGAGATTGTCTCCGGGCTCGCTCTCTTTCATTCATATACCAATCACCTCTACGTTTTTCATTCTACTGTTTGTAGAGTATGCTAGCCAGCACTGTTGTGTTTCGATCTGCTCTAAAGAATCCCTCGAAAGTTTTATAATGGCGCTGTAATGAATGAAATCTCTCAATTGTAGATTCGCCCTAATGAAAAAAAAACCCCTATAACTGGTCTATGCGGACTACAAGAACGCCATGGGAGGTGATAAGTATTAGGTTGGGTTAAGGAGTTTGAAGTGTTTTTTTGGATTGAGATGGCCGCGTTGCTACAAAATGATCTGAAATGTTTAATTTGTTTGTGATTTGAAACTAGTAGTGACTGTAATTTAACTTTTTGATTTTAAGAAAGATGAATGATTTTGGCAGTTTGACAGTATTGATTTCATACATACTTAATAAGGACTGATGATACTTCTCGTTGTGTGCTGTCTTTGATTTTTTCGAGGATGCTCCACAGGTACTTTGTCTTGAAATTGATACGATCACTTCCTTATCAAAACCGCATGTAGTCTAAGGCTGAGCAGGTCCTTTGCACTTCAATCGATCCATTTCAAAGCCGTTCTCGACAACCTTGACCGCGTGCTGGGATGTCTGATCAGGTGCTTGAATTTCTCAACCACTTGCGGCCATGATAGTTGCAAAACCGCATGCAGAGAGTTAGTAACATAAAACAAAAGAGAAAGAAGGTTTAAGTTATTTTTTTGTGTGGCATGTGAGATTATTAGTGATATTCTCACAACGACTTTTCGTTTCTTTAACAAAAAAAATTTTAATCACTTTCCTGTAACCTAACTAAACTAAGAACCTCAGAACCTCTAATTCTAATCACCCAAATCTAACCAGCAGCAAAAAAAGGAAAAAAAAGGCTAAATTTTTCAACCCTACATTCCAGCCCATTCTCCAGCTTGGGATCTAGAAGCCATCTCAAATTTGAAAATATTAGAAAAACGAACTAATCTGAAACCTAATAGAAAAAAAAACGTTTCTATTTCTTATCCAGCGGGTTTATTTTTATTGGTTGATTTGGAGGATACATGTTCCTACTCAATCTCATCGCCTCGCATTCCCACCACTCACAAACTTTCAATTAAAGCGCGGCCGGGTTGAATTTTTTTTTATAATAATCGTTTATTTGTACAGGCTCAATTGAATCAACTTAACAGAGCCAAATTTTCATGTTTATATACATCATTTACCTTAAAACTAAAGTTAAGAGGATAGAGCCGATTACTCGTGGCCGTCTCGAGGTTAATAGAAATTACAAATTATGGGTGGGAATTTAAAGTAAGGTTTACATAACACATTAAATTTAAATTCTAAATTATCTAAAAACTTATAACTACACAATTTATGGTTTTCTTTTGACTTGAGCATTTTTTGACAAAGAAAAAAAACACACACATAAACACATACACAGATAAAAAAAAACTTATAGTAAACATACAGGTTAAACTAACTACAATCTAAGGCTAATGTTAGTCAAAAACACATAAATGAGTTTCATGTACTTCAAATCACGTACAGCCAAAATATCTCGAATTGGCACATTGGGTTGTCTACCTCGAGCCCGAAGGGAATCATAAAGCTCCGATCTGACTCCACGATGTTCAGCACAAGACAAAATAACGTGATCTGCGTCCTGATAGCCTTGTCCACACTCGCTGAGATTGCTGTCGCTCAGCCCAACCCGGTATAAATGAGCGTTCAAAGAATAATGATTGGACATGAGGCGAGACATGACACGAATGAAGTCTCGACCCACATCCATCCCCCTAAACCAGGATTTCTTCGACACCTTTGGGATGATAGAATGTTGCCATCGCCCCAAATCTCCTTTACTTCATTCATACTGCCTGCTGACGAGTGACTGTTGACGAAAAATAGGAAAAAAATCGTTGAAGGCGATTTGTCGATCACAAATATCGCCTTCCATAGCGCCCACCTTTGTAAGCGAGTCCGCTTTCTCATTGCCCGGAATTGAACAATGAGATGGGACCCATACAAAGGTGATGATAAAACAACGCAAAGATAAAGCACTTAGAAGCTCCTGTAATTTCATGAGAAAATACGAGGAGTGCTTTACCGGCCTCAAGGAGCGAATAGCCTCTATAGAACTGAGACTATCCGTGAAACTGAAGTACTGATCCGGTGTTAATGAGTCAACAATTTCTAGCGTAAAGTGTATTCAGCAACATAATTCAGCAACATATACGGAACAAGGAGCTTGAAGTTTACGATTGGCGCTATAAATTTCGTTAAATATACCAAAGCCTGCTGACTCCTCTATCAATGATCCGTCAGTGAAGAACGATTTAGTGGAATCAACTTGGCCAAACTTTGCAGCAAATATCACCGGAGCAATCATAGGACGATGATGCTCTGGGATTCCATGAAGCTCCTGCTTCATGGATAAATCAAAATGAACCGAATTGTCGAAATTGGAGAAGCAAACACGATTGGAAATGTTCGAGAAGGGCTGACATCCTGTGTTATGTACAAATGGTACAAGGTCATGAAGCGGGTTCGAGTATTCAACTCAAGGAGCTTCTCAAAATTTTCGATCACCTGGGGGTTCATAACTTCACACCTGGTGAGGAGCCGGAGAGATAATTCTGAAAACCGATCCGAGAGTGGCAACATGCCAGCCAGCACTTCAAGACTCATGGTGTGAGTCGAGTGCATGCAACCTAACGCGATACGAAGACACCGATACTGAATACGTTCCAGTTTAATGATGTGCGATTGAGCCGCTGACTGAAAACAAAAACTACCGTATTCTATAACCGACAAAATCGTTGTCCGGTACAACGTTAGAAGATCTTGCAGATGAGCTCCCCACCAGGTCCCGGTAATTGTGCAGAGAAAGTTGACCCTTTGCTGGCACTTTCGCTTCAGATACTCAATATGGGATCTCCAGGTGCACTGCCGGCTGGGTTGAATTGCCGTGTTTGAAGTTTGCAAACAAGGAGGTAATACGAGAACCTTGACCCCATGATAATGTATATGACTCACCAAACATTACTACTGATAAAAATCACAAGGAAAGGTTTATTCTACTGCTTCAAATGGTGTTTCCCAAGCGGGCCCTCCGCGTCCTATCTCTAATATACATGTTTGTCATCGTCAGTCTCAAATAACACTTTTCTGTGACTATGTGCTTCATTTCGATCAGTCAGATAATTACCCTCATGAAAACATTCACCCCTTTCGAAAATAGTGCAATTACAGTCAGTTATTACACCATGAGCAAACAAGGTATTTTGATTATTCATTTCATAAAACAAATGGATGAACAATAACATAAGTTGTCACGAAAATGAAAAGTGTACCTTTAGTCGTTTCCCTGAGTTTGAAAGTAAGAAATCTTAACACGTTAGTATCACACCTGATGTTAGTGCCTTTATATAAACGCTCGACAACGTGGCAGTGAAAAAAGGAGTAGCATATGTGATACTTTCCCTACTGGTCAAATTCTTCATCTCACCCGCATGTTTATTGCATGGGATAAGCCCTCTCACCGTCGACAAGGTTCAGGTGGACAGGCTTTATAGGAAAAAAAGGATTATTCTCAAATTCAACTTTTTCTGTGATACCTGGTTAAACTGCGTAACACACACAGGTCATCCGCTTATAATATTTGTTGATCTGATCATGATGACAACTTTAAGCGTTCTAAAAAATGTGTTTTGACGAAGGCCAATTACTGACTTTATTGAAAATGTTAACAAACATTTGGAGATGAAGAAACCAAATGAATCCTACAAGATAAGAATAAGCTGGTTTTTACCACTCCAATCCATCGGCTTGAATAAGCTTATTATTAAATAAAGCATGAGTCTTTGATTAATTCTGACGGTTACTAGAACTCGATCCTTGAGATCAAAATTGGCATCAAAAAGCATTTGGATTTGCATTAACAGCAGCAGCAGTAGAAAAAGCTAATTTTGTGTTCCTCAACTTATGGTTACGTCTTGTCATAATGTTGTAATTGTCGTTGTGATCATAAAGAGTTTTATTGAAATTCAAATACAGACGCACTTTCTTGCCTAACGGGCCGCTACTTATTTGTGCATCCAAGTACATTCAAATTTACATGGTTTTTGCAAAGGGGGTGTGTATGCGAATATTTTTACCCTTTAAACTATGAAATTTATGAATTTTTTGTAATTTATTATTTTTAAGATTGATCTCGCTGTCAAACAACGCACTGATTTCTGTATTAAGTGAGACCATTCACTGGGTTCGATTGATCCCGAATATGAAGCAAATTCACCGGTCATACTGTTTGGCACAAAAAGTAATTAACCGAAAGACAATATTAATAAAAACATTTATTTTTTTTCATAACCGATGCATTTTTTCAGTATGAAATTCTCAATTTTACCTATAATGATATTTTGTATATTTTTCCCTCTAGGCAATCTCATCTTTAAACCACAAAAACAAACTTTTGATATTTAAAGTCTTTTATAACGTAAAACATCTTACTGTAGTTCTCTACATTCGCTAAATATGTTTCAGTGGTTGGAAGATTTGCCTAAGCCAGGCAGTGTAATCACTTTCAGTCGATTCACCTTCATTCACCGTTAACCTGAATTGATGTTGATCTTTTGCTCTTTGAAAGTTTGCGTTTGTTTACCAAGTGCACAGCCAACTTTGGTCAATAACCTTCCTTTGGCGAAACCGAAAAATTATCCGTTCAAAGGGAACGAAGACTGCGAAAGATCACGCTTCAACGACTCTCACCGCTCATTAAGGTAAAGTTCATCGAGCATTTATTAATCATAAAGTGAAAAGTTTCTTCCACCAGATGAACCGTTGGCAACGGTGTATGCTACCTTAATACAAGTGTACCTCTCTTCCCACCACAACAATTGCTGCTGACGGTGAGAGGTAATTAATTTATGTCGACCACTGAAAAATGCTTGGAATTAATTTTTTACCAACATTGATTTGCACTTTTGAAATTTTCTTCCCGAAGTCACCCTTCAATGGCAAAAGTAAACACATAGCTCACCGTGCGAAGGGCGAGCCTGCTGCTGTGCAAAGTTCACACAGAGAAGCAGCATTTCAAATTTAATTATCTGCCCGTCAATCACAACATTGCCAGAGTAGCTGCTCCGGCTCGTGCGTCTGTCGGTCGCTGGAATGAATGCTATTAATCCATAAATCTGCCAGAGGCTATATGAGCCCTAGAAGCGCATAAAGCATCATCATGTCCTCACGCATCCTACTTTCCCGCTCCACAAGCGCTGCCAAGCGTTTGATGGATGCAAGTGACGTGTTGGACCGTAGTGTGTGTGTGTATGTGTGTTTGTATTTCACTGCTCGATGGGTGGTGATACGTAATTAATTAAATTAATCAAATTGAATCAGCTCATTTTTGTGTGCCAGGTCATTCGATATGGCTTTGCTTCTTTTTTTGTCTCTCTCTGTCGCAGTTTTCCCAACTCGGTCAATTAAATAAATCCATCAGTTTCGATCCCGGATCAGGTTTGATTAATTCCAATCGGTAAAATGGAACTGCTTATTCGCTAATTGATGAAAATTGATTACACTATCAAAATGAGATCTCACGTTTAAATTATCCACAGGGATTGTGATAATCAGCTGTAATTGTCAGTTTTTTTTTTATTGTAGTTCTATAATTACCCAACAATGACGTGTTTCTTCACCCATCAATTCGCATTTTTCTCGGGCTGTACTATTAGCATAATATGTCATAATTAGCCAACGTTGCTAGTGAAAAACTCCCCTGTACTCAAGCTTTGATTTAATCTCGTAATTTGAAAAAAAAAAAAAAACAAACACCAAAAAAAAAAAACAAACCCCCAATTTTTTCCAAACCCCCCAAACCCCAAATTACCCAAAAATCTTTTCTCCACTATTACTATTTTCTAATATTTCAACTTATTCTGCATTATTTCGAACTCCTATGTTTTTATTTCTGCTAGTTCATTTATTTGGAAGGCTCAATTGCGTTAGCTTTATTTCATTTTCATTTTTCATTTTGCAGCGTTTGGTGGGGCAATGAGAGCGCAAGTCAATCCAAAGCCGAGGGTTAGGAAGGGGTAATGGCGAACTGGTCTATGCGGACTACTTGAACGCCATGGGAGGTGATAAGGATTAGGTTGGGGTAAGGGGTTTGTAGTGTTTTTTGGATTGAGATGGCCGCGTTGCTACAAAATGATCTGAAATGTTTAATTTGTTTGTGATTTGAAACTAGTAGTGACTGTAATATAACTTTTTCATCTTAAGTAAGATGAATGTTTTTGATAGTTTGACAGTTTTGATTTCGCATATACTTATCTTTGTGTGCTGTCTTTGATTTTTTCGAGGATGCTTCACATGTACTTTTTCTTGAAATAGATATGATCACTTCCTTGTCAAAACCGCATGTAGCCTAGCGCTGAGTAGGTCCTTCGCACTTCAATCGATCCATTTCACAGCCGTTCTCGATCATGAAATCAATAAGAAAATAAGAGCGAAGAGGGTGTTAGTGGTTCATAGTATGCAGGGCGTAGGTGAGAGATTATTGGTGATATTTTCACGCCGATATTTTCGTTTCTCTGACTAAGAATTCCGAATTCCTAACCTAACAAAATTTGAACAGCATGAACCAGAAGTAATAATGTTTGAATCAAAAAGGATTTAAAAAAAAAATACTGGATTAAATTTAGACAACAACATTTTAAATTCTAGCCTAGCTTTGGATCTAGTAACCATCCCCATCCCAAACTTAACAATATTTCAAATCACTGACTAACTAATCTGACACTTGGAAAAGAACAGTTCTATTTCCTATCTAGTTTCTTTTTTTCTATTTATTTATTATCTGGTATGGAGGACACATGCTATAAAATGCATGGAAAGGTAACGATAAAATAAGAAGAAAGACTAGCAACCCCCATCCAACCCCAACCACCTCCATCGCCCGTCAAAACAGACACGCGCATCCCGTCCACAATGCGCAGACCCCCCCAGTGCCATGCACTAATACTCGAGAGTCGATATTAGTACACGAGACTGAAGAAGTCCGCACACCGTAGACGAAACACGCGTATCCGTCAAGACAAGCAACAAATGTAGCTGAGATCAAACGGAAACTACCAATTCCTCCTCTAATTTTCCAGTTACAGGCATTCCACTAAAAAGCTCACACTTTCCAGGATTCATACATGGAAAGGTTCATTCTATTGTTCCAATGGTGTTCTCTAAGCGGGCCCTCCGCGTCCTATCTCTAATATACATGCTTGTCGTTGTCAGTCTCAAGTAACACTTTTCTATGACTATGTGCTTCATTTCGAACAGTCAGATAATTACCCTGATCAAAACATTCACCCCTTTCGAAAATGTTGCAATTACATTTAGTTATTATACCATGAGCAAACAGGTATTTCGGTTATTCATTCCATAAAAAAAAATGGATGAGTAACAACATAAGTTGTCAATAAAATGAAAAGTTTACTTTTAGTCGTTTCCCTTAGATTGATAGTAAAAAGTCTAAGAGTGAATTGCGGCCAGTATCACACCTGATGTTAGTGCCTTTATATAAACGTTCTACGACGTGGCAGTGAAATAAATGTGCAGAATATGTGATACTTTCACTACTGGTCAAATTCTTGGTCTCACATGCATGTTTATAGCATGAGATAAGCCCTCTCACCATCGACAAGGTGACAAATTTGACCCGCGAGAGGGTTTTTTTTTTTTTTTTTTTTTTTTTTTTTTTTTTTTTTTTTTTTTTTTTTTTTTTTTTTTTTTTTATTTTAATTTATAAAATTAAAAAAGAATAATAAGAGGTGGGGGGTTTTTTTTTTGTTTACCCCCGGGTTAAAGAGGTGGGAGTTTTTTGGGGGGGGGTGGGTAGAGCAACAAGGAAATAGGATTCTGTACTCTCATCAGATAGTTGTAGCCAGAACTATGACATTGTATAATCTGGTCAGGGCTCTTTCTTTGTCCGGTTGTGGTGACCATTGGGCGACGATGAGAATCCTCAAGATGTTACAGCAAAACAAACACAAACTAATAAGTAAAGAAAGAAAAAACAGATTAAACTCTTATACTATACATTTGGAAAAACACATAAATCGATTGAATATAACAAAGGTCGTGAGATCTCAGCATATTTCTTACAGGAACATAAGATTGTCTTTCTTGGGCCTCGAGGGTATTCGAAAGTCACCTTCTGGCCGTGTATGATCGATGTCAACATAACTGTTTCCACATCGGTAAAAATTGCTGTCCACGAGGTCAATTCGATAGAGGTAGTGGTTGGACATTAATTTTCTCATCACACCTTAAACCACGCCCTGGATGCAACAATTGGAATGATGGAATGTAACAGCCGCCCTAGATCTCCGGTATTCCAATCGGTTTGCCAACTCAAAATGGTACTCTGACGTACTAAATGGAAAAATGCATAGTATGAAAGCAATGTGAAGGGACCCATACAAAGGTGATCAAATATGATCTTTCGACCAGCACACTCATCTGTTCCCTTAGTTTCGAAAGGAAATAAGATGAGTGTTTACTAGGTTTCATCGACCGAAGGGCCTCAATCGAACTGAGGCTGTCCGAGAAGATGAAGTAATGGTCTGCGGGCATGTTGGAAATCATCCACCATGCGAAGCTGATTGCTGCCAGCTCAGCAACATAAACCGAACAAGGTTCCTGAAGTTTTGTGGAAGGCGCTAGAGTTTTCATTGAAGACACCGAAGCCAGTGGATCCATTGAGGCGAGAGCCATCAGTGAAAACCCTTTTTTTTTAGAATTGACGTTTTGGTACTTTTCAGTAAAAATACGCGGAATTATTCTAGAACGAAATTGTTCCGGAATGGCATGAGATGCTTGTTCATGAAAGATCATGATAGATTGAGGAACTGCTACAGGTAAAGTGAACATGGTCTATAGTATAGCACGGAAGACACATATCCTATGAAATGTAGTGGTGGTAAATTCTCAAAAAAACGAGATTTCTTCAAAATTTTCTATTAAAAATGCGTTTTTTACTCCACATCCGATTAATATTCTGAGCGAGAGCTCCCGGAACCAATTCTGAAGGGGTTTTACTCCTGCCAGAACTTCGAGACTCATTTTATGCGCTGAGTTCATACGGCCAAGTGTGATATGCAGACAACAATATTGAATACGTTCCAATTTTATAAGGTGACTTTTTCTTGTCGAGAGATAGCAAAAAGAGCCTAGAGTATGGCTGGAACAGAGAGAAGAGTTGTTTTATAACGAGTTATGAAGTCTCCCGGGTGAGCACCCCACCCTGTGCCACAAATTGAACGAAGAGAATTGATCTTTTTTTGGCATTTTTGCTTCAAATACGTTATATTAGCATTTCAAGAGCACTTTGAATCAAACCAGACCCCAAGGTATTTGAAAGATAACGATTGAGTAATGTTTCTGCCCAAAAGATTAAGCTGCAATTGTGCTGGGTACCACTATTGAATAAATACTACCAGTTCAGTTTCCTGCGGTGAGAATTCGATCCCTAGTTCCCTAGCCCAAGAAGATAGGTAGTCTAGGGAATTTTGCACAATGGTCTTTGCAAGTTTACGGCATGTGAGTCTCCTAAGGAAACCGCACTGTCGTCAGCAAGTTGTCTAAGCGTGCACTGTTCTGCCAAACAATTTTCAATATCTTTGAGGTAAAAGTTATAAACACGAAGGTGCCGTAGGATTAGAATTAATTGAAAACCTATAAAAAATACTTGACTAAAACAGTCAGTGACACAGACAAGTCGGGAATCAAGGTAAGCATCATTTCAGATGGAAAGGGACATCCTGACGCTAATGAGTAATTCCACGTCAACCAACTGACGGATCGTTCAAATTCAAATGGCTCTGATTGAAATGAAAAATTTCACACGCATTTGGTTAAAAAGACTGAGAATGTTCCACTACCAGATAGAAAATCTGGACTAAAGAGTAATTTTTGAAAACTTTGGATGCATTTTAGAAAAAAAAAAAATAGATGAAAAATCGTTGCACGCAAACCCTTAGCTAATGTTTATATAAAAAGTATGAACTTATTTCGGATGGCTATGCAAAAGAAAACTCCAGAAGACTATTCAATGATACAAATTCTCCTATAATACAATGCTCCTTTTGTTAAAACTATTACAAAAATGCTTCAATTCACTTCCAAGCGGTCTTACGGCAGTTGTACGAAATATAAGCCATGGCCGATGAAAAGATGAATATCGGCATGTTCTTCAGCTCTTTCGTAACCTTGAAGATAAGCTGCTCATCCGTTTTGGCCACGAAATTATTGCAGTAGATTCTCCATTTGAGCTTTGGCCAAAAATTTTCCTAGTTGGGAGGGTTGGCGGTCTTCAGTCTTCGGTACATTGAACTTCTGCCGATCCATCTTCTCCAGTGATCTCTTGGCATAATGGGCCGAGAACAAGTCCGGCCAAAAGACTACGTCATTTGCATAATACTTTTTGATAAAGGCGGCATCATCCAGCATGCCTTTCGTACTTTATCTCTCCCCATACATCGCAAATCCCGAAGAAGAGAACAGTGGCTTGAACATTCCCTTCTCGCTGATCGTCAGCACAGAAGAACTTTCTTCGGGAACTTGTTGTGGGTGATATATTTGACATCAACGCTTACCTCCTTGATGAGTTAAGTATTCGGTCTCCTGCCAGTCGTCGTCCAGCGACAAGTAGATCTCGTCATCACAACGTCGCGCTTCGCATTTCTCCAGAAGGGAAAAGATGTTGTTTACGCTAGATCAGCTATATCCGACGGACAAGAAGTGGCTCACGATGTCAACCTTCTTCGCTCCGAGGTGGAGCTGCCAGTACAATCAAACCATTGTCTGTTTTCGCCATGGCTGCTGCTGCAAATCAATTATAACACAACAGGGTTGCTACGCTTAGCGACGCGTAAGCAGATTCACCACCAGGTGGAAAAGATTATCGTTTAAAAAATCTAAAGCCAGTCTATATCTTTAGATGCAAACGTAATATGGAAACGTTGCTTAAGAACAATTTACTACTACTGAAAGCTTATAGCAACAATCAATTTGAAACTAGAGATTGGATTTTGGTTCACTGTTGTAGAATCCCTAGGTCTGAAGTACGCCTTGCAGTCTGCACCTTGCAATACACTCTTGCGCTTTTCAGTACGTTTCGGAACTAATATCTTTGTTTTTGTTTAGATTCGCTATGTTATTTTGACAGAATATTTTAGGGTGTGTTTGTGTGAGTTACGTTATTAGGGACGAATCGTTAAGCATGAGACTGAGCTTGGGACCGGTGTGCTAGTATTTTCTGAGCCAAAAAATATATTCATTTTCTTCATGACTATCTAGCCGCTGCTTGTAGCTTGTAGAAAAAATACACGGAGAATAAATCTTTTCGTGGAAAGATCATGAATAAACACAAATTTTGAAAAATCCCAAAACCATTCTTCTGTTATTATGATTATTATTTTTTTAAACCCAAACTTAGATTTTGTAAAAAATCGGAAAGGGACTACTGCAAGAAAAGCGGACACAACAGACGGCATTGTGTAAGTTTATTTCGGCGGAAAAGAACGACAATCTGTCTGCGATGGCAGCAAGCCATGCTTTGAAATTGACATGTATTGCTTTTGCTGCGTCGTGTTCGCGAGTTAAAATCAAACAATATTCCGTTAGCCAACTTAAATAAAAAATGAAATTATAAAACCTTCATGTGCTCTATGTAACACGTAGTGAATTTAATCCCTTCGCTCCAAAAATGTGTAATGGTCCCGTTTTTTTTTAGGTGGATTCAGATTTCCGTTTTTTGTTTGTTTAATGCTCCGCTATCGCACCCGGAGGAAAAGTTATATTGGCTTAGATTTGTTTGGATTGTACCACTCGTTTGTATTGTATTGTGCTAGTATTGTACCACCCGAACTTAAATTGTTTGGGAAAGCTAATTGTACCACCCGAACATAAATTGTTTGGGAAAGCCAAAAAGCATGAACATTTTTCGAAGTTACAAGCAGCGTTGGCAGCCTGCTTTATTTTGAAGTATTTGCGACGTGAAAACACGTCAACTTCAACATTCAACTTTTTGGCGTGACTAGCTTTACTGCAGGCTAGTCAAGAACAGTTAAGAATAATGGTTAGGTCTTTTGAAATTATCGGAAATGAGCATGAGCATAAACTGCTACTCCGTTATTGATAGATCAACTGTAATTACACCGAGAACCTACAGGTGATGCTTCGGACTAACATACATTTTCAATGCGTAAAAACTTGTGACCCTAAATTAAGGAAATACCGGCGCTGACCCCACCCAAATACCGGTAAAATAAGAAGAGGATTGGAATATGTTGACGAGATACTCACATCGTTTTAACTCGAAAAATCCGCTGCGCTTCCACGAGAAATCACTGGCATGTTGGATTAAAGAGTCGTATTGGCAGCAGGGTTCGTTTTAGTGAACAATACTTGAATTCTTGTTTATCTTTGTTTTCAGTTCCCCAGGAATTGTTTTCAGATTATTCTTCATTTGGTTGGTTGGTGAAGATGTACAAGTATAGTTATAACATTAGTACTGATTTAAACTAGCTGTAAGGATGCTTTTGAGGTCACTCACAGAGTGTGAGGATGGTTTACTTCATTGAACAAACAAGACCGAACAAATAATAACCGCTTTGAAGTGATTTGAACCAATGGTAAGGATGCTATGGCGGTCACTCTCAAAGTGTAATGGTGGTTATTTATTGGAAAGACAAGGTATTCTTTAATGTAATTTCCAACGAACAATCTTCGTGACGTTGCACAATACGAATCCCAATGATGACGTCTTTTTAAAATCAGCCTGATCCACCAAGCTTATTTTTTGGAAAATTTAGAGGAACGAGCGAAAAAGATGACAGTAACAAAAACACGTCCGCGCATGACCAGAACTCCCTTCAGTTGCTTAATTGAACTTTTTGTGAAGTTTGCTTCGGAAGTTGCTTAGCTAATAACTTAGCCATGGAATGCGAACTTAAACCGCGTTGTCTTGCTGGTAGATCCATGATTCGCTCCACAAATTATCCCCAAAATCAATCAAGATGTTCTCTATAAGCTCTATATACTTCTCCAAATTCATTTTATGCGAAACGAAGCAGATAGGAGTCTTACCGTGTAGTCCAAATGCAGCCATGAATGACTCAACTTGAAAATTTCTGGAATGACGCGTCCTAGGTTTTCTGCGAGTATCTCTCCAATACATCTGACAACCATCTGGTCCATCCAAATTGAACTTTTTTTCAGTTTAATGCCGTGGAAGAAGCTTTGTTGTTTTTTGTGTTCGCTGATATTGTATGTTGGTGCTTTCCTTGATAATTTGAAGCACTCTCCTTTTAGATACTGTCGAAGACATTTGAGCCTTGATATCACATGCACTCATATTTTTATCCACAGCCAATCGCCATATTTCACTCTTGCCTCTAGCGGTTACTTTTGATGGACGACCAGCTCACTCACGAACTCCTTAGTTTTCTGGGTCTTTGAGGTAGTTAACAATTGTGCCCTTATTCCGGTTCATTTCCTGAGCATGGTATGGATTGATCGCCCACATTCTCTAAAAGCCGTAATATTTGCTCGCTCATCCGATGATAGCTGTTTTCCTCTCGGCATTTTTGCGATGTTGACTGTTTTTTGAAGAAAAGTTTATCACAATCAACATACTTAGACTCAAGCCTCAAAACATATAAATAAATACAGTGAATGATTTACATACAATGACAACTTGACTGGATTTTTAACAATGTACGGTATATATATTTCCTTCCGTAATTTGATCTTCGTTGGAAGTACAACCGATAAATGGAAGCGCGAAAACAAACAACTGTTTTCACTATCAACTGACAGAAACACTTTTAAATAGAAAACCTCAATTGATGATTTGAATATACACTATTGCAACACGGTTGAATTCAAACAGTAGTTGTACGATATAATTATTCCATGCACTGTATTTATCCGAACTTAATGGGTAGTTGCTCTGCGAAATGAAATTAATGCCAAATAATCATATTGCTGCAATTGAAATTTTTGAATGCATACATTTATTTTACATTCATAAACAAGATGGGTTCGATTGTTTTGTGCACCGAGTGTCGACGCAGCGAGCAGAACGTATAGTGTTCTATCCCAGACATTTTATATGCACGATTCGTGAATTTATTCGAAAATTTATTACGACACTCTTTAGCGTTGCATAAAGTTGCACATTGTACCACTGCTTATTAAGTGAGATAAAGTACACTATCTTTGAATGATGATGAAAAACAGCCCATTATAATGCAAAGTTGCAAAAATATCATAAAACAGCAGTCGTACTCTAAATTCAAGGCACACCTTCAATGATTGATTTTGAACGACTTCAAAGTTGGTACAATTGTTAAAAATGTCTGGTTCTTCACCTCTTTTCTAACAAGCTCCATGGAAATTTATTTTAGTTTCGCAAATCCCGAAGAGAACTTTTGCCCCAGCTTACTCTACAAACGAAAAAAAAAACAGAACGATTAGTTTTAATTAACACCTTCATCAGCAAACTCATTATGTGCCGTACTTGGTTGCCGTGGCTCAAATGGTGGAAAACCTAAAAGACAAAAAAAAGAGTATTCTGAACACAAAGGCACCCGAATAAAACATGTCAACCAAGGATAATTGCATGTTCTCGCAAACATATTATTATTATTACTGTAATTAAATTTGTAAATGAATATTTAATTGCTCCCGTGCATCGAATGCGATACGGTGGGCTACGGCGTGGTGTTTGAAAAGTTGTGGACGTGGTTTGAGAAAGTTGGAAAAAATTGAATAATTAAAATAGTGATCGATTCGTGTCCTGTATATCGAACGTGGGAAATGGTTCATGAGTAATTGGACGTAGAAGGGGGTAATCGAAAATTAGAAACTAATATGTTCATACTAAGAATTTGTAACATGTTACAAGGCTATTTTTACGAGTTGGTCGTTCTGAATCGAATGAAATTTTACAAATTCTTTTTGCAGCGAGCTTTTGCTGACACGCGTCATAGAATGAAAAGAAAACTTAGCTTCTGGTTGTCTTTCAAAATGCGTTGTGGAGCAAAGTAAAAGTATTGAGCACAAATGTACAAATGTACAAATGTGTACTGTGAGTGGAGTATCCTTAAGAGAATCGGCCAAAAAAGAGTGTGTCAGCGTCGGAGCGGTGTGAGCAGCAGGTAGAACATTTGAAGAACAGTGTACTAGATGCACCGAGACGTGGATGGAAATCCTTTTGAGCTTATTTGACCGCACATTACGTAGTTGCTATTCCGTGATTGACCGGAACCAGCAAAATTGCACATAGATCCAAACGCACGGGGCCTGGAGATAGCAAATTATTCTCAATGTACACGTTTCGAAGGTTCCTTACTTTATGTGGTTAGAAACGGAGCCTGCCATGCCTTCACGGTTCTTTGTGGAAAGGGTAGGAAGGTTAGTTAGTCTTCCGTTGCTACAAGAGGCCGAATACACCTCTGCATCTCCATGGTTGTTAGGGAAGGGATGTTTTAGTATGGAGTAGTAGGGAGCGTACATGGGATCTAGATTCACCTTGGAAAAAGAGGCAATTTTTCATTTTTTAAGTAGAAAACATAATTGTTTACGTTTACATTTACATGACTTTAATCTTTTTAATTAATTTGTTTTTTAACTAAGTCATGCAGGAGGTTAACATTCCCAAGATTTTCTGCTCAGTAAGCAAAAATGGTTGCCAATTGACCACCAAACTCACTTTATCATAACAAACGAATACGATCAACATTTATTTACATTGTACAATTTGAAGCTACATACAGTGAAATTTTTTTTTCGAAGTTTTGCCTTCACTCGTTTCGTAAACATGGATTTTGTACATAGAACAAATGTCTCGTATATTGTATGAAACAATCATATTGCTTTTTATCTTGTGAAATGCCATCATTACACTTATTTGTATAAAGCACAAAATGAATTTCGTAAAGACCTGCCAATCACTGCCAATCCTCTTTTATCGTACTCATGCATGATGGTGTTGCTGCTGGGATGGGCGGGAATAATTTAAGTATCCCAAAATAAAAATTAAAGCACTGACAAGAGTTATAACTTCATACTAATTAATCAAGTATCTTCTTACGATTCACCGGGGCTTAGTGATCCATCACCCTCACCTCGCCTCCCCCCCCCACCCCCTCTCGCACACAACACTATCTTTATTCTCTTTCCTCCCTCCCAAACCCAAACCCCCACTCCCCACACCCCTTTACGCCCCCGACCTTTTCCTCTTCCCCCCACCCTATTCCACTCCTTCTTGCCACCTGTTCGAGTTGGTGCTTTATTATAGCCCAATATTGTTCAATTGACCGCAACTCTGGAGAGTTTGGGGGATTAAGATCCTTCGGTACGAAATTGACACCATTCGTCTTGTACCATTCCAGAACATCGTTGGAGTAGTGACAAGAGGCTGGTCCGGTCAAAAAATCGTAGGAACGCTGTGTGTTTTGAGAAACGGAAGCAGTCGTTTTTTCAGGCATTCATTCATGTATACTTGACCATTTACATTTGAAGTTGTCACGAAAGGCTTGCTTCGTTTACCACACGAATAAATCCCCTGCCATATCATGAATTTCTTGGGGAACTTTGACACTTGCTGTTTCCTGAGAGACTCTGGAACATCGAACTTGTCTTTCGCATTCACATACTGGTTGCCGGGGATTTGTTTAAAGTCCGCTTTTACGTGTGTTTCATCGTCCATGATGCAGCAGTGTGGTTACGTCAACAATTGTGTGTACAGCTTACGCGCACGTGTTTTAGCTGTTCTATTTTGTTTTTCATTGCGATTTGGAGCTTCTGAACTTTGAATGATTGGAACCCGGCTCGTTTCTTGGCTTTCTGCACGAAACTTTTGGTCAAGTGCAGCTTTTTCGTGACATCCCGAACGGAACAGTTGGATTTGCGTTTAAAGGCAGCAACCACTCGCTTGTGGTCCTTCACACAGTACGGAACACTTTTTCTAGCACTCACATTCTTTCGATCGACAGTTAAACATTCTCCGAAACGTTTAATAACACGAGACACTGTAGACTGGTGAATTTTCAACATCTTTCCGATGGCTCGGTGCGAAAGAAGTGGGTTGTCGAGGTGCGTGTGCAAAATGTTCTCGCGCACTTGCTGTTCCCTCGACTCCATTTTGGAAACTACGACACATTTCTCAATTAAATTCAGGCAGTGTAAACAACACACGCTGAGGTCATTTCACTCAAAATTTCGTTGAAATCAACCGAAAGGGCAAAAAGTTACAGCTTATTGAAAGTGATGCAATTTAACTGTGGACACCCTTTAACCACGGATTCAGTAGCTACTTGCTCTTTCCAAAAACACATGATAAAATCCCATGTCACAAACATTAAAAAACGCTGGCCAACTCCACGTGGTAGCGTTTTTTTTTTCGTTTACATTTTGTGTCGATATAGTAACTCTGTCAATCATTCATGCAAGGAGAGGCGTTTCTTTTTAATTTGTGACAAAATATTCGGAGCTTTTTGTATTGTTTTCGTGCAATGCACGAATGTTCTTTCTGTTTTAAAAAATGCTTTATTTTTACTTTTTTTTAAAAACACTATCTATAAAACTTTTTTGAGCGTATTAGAAGAATGATTGTAATTAGGAAACTAGGAGAATTTAAAATTAACACTTCATCTGATCACTTTTTTAAAAATTAAAAAAAATAAAACATTGAAACATTTTTTTTTTCAAATTATCACTAGTTAACGCACCGTTCGTAGTAAACGCATTAAGGAGTGTATCGAAAATAAGCTATCCACAAACTTTCTTTCAAATTTTGTTGAAAACCGATATTTTATTCATACAAAAAATTGATCCTTTATTGTACGAGGTTAAACTTGAATATAATGAAGACCGGATGAAATTTAAGTTATTCCTTCACGAATTTTCGAACTTTGGATCGAATGCTCTTCATCAAGTTCCGGACAAGTGTTGCATCGCATTTTTTGGACGCTTGAGCCCAAATTTGTTTGAACTCCTGCATGTTCCCAGCTGCCTTACCAGTCTTCTTGAAGACCCTCTTCACGATTGCCCAGTAACGTTCGATGGGTCGAAGCTGAGGGCAATTTGGTGGATTGATATTTTTCTCAACGAAATCTATACCCTTTTCCGCAAGCCAATTGAGAGTGGTTTTGGCATAGTGAGCCGACGCTAAATCCGGCCAAAACAGTGGAGGTGTACTATGCTTCTTATATAAAGGCAACAATCTCTTCTGGAGACACTCAGATCGATAGATTTCCGCATTTATAGTTCCGGTAGTGTAAAAAATGGTTGACTTCAAACCACAGGAACATATTGCTTGCCATACCAGTACCTTTCGACCGAATTTCTCCACTTGAATCGACCTGTCCGCATCGCTCACATCCTCCCCAACGACGGCAGTAAAGTATTGTGGACCTGGAAGGGATTTTGAGTCCTCCTTTACATAGGTCTCATCGTCCATCAAAACGCATGCATCCGGACGCTGCAAAAGACGCGAATACAATTTCCGGGCCCTTGTTGCTGCTCGCTTCTTCTGTTCTGCACTTTGTTTCGAGATTTTCTGCTTCTTGTAGGTCTTCAGGTGGTTTCGCCTCTTGATACGCTGGATCATTCCGACACTCGTTCCTGCTTTTTTGGCCAAATCACGTATTGACATTGATTTGTTCTTCATGATTAGAGATACCACTTTCTGCTCCAGTTTCGGGTTGGAAGAACCGGGTTTTCTGCCTCTTCCTGGTAGCTCATCCAAAGAATAGTGTTCCCCAAACTTATTAATGATGGTTTTAACACTCGCATGATGAATTCAAACCGCTTCGCCAATTTTCGCATAGTAATACCCTTCTCACTTAGCCATGTGTCCAGAACCTTAATTTTCACTTCCTTTTCAATACGCGACATTTTGAAAACGCAGAATTTGAACCGCACAAACAAGTAAACAAAAGAAAGCTGACAGTCAAACGCACAGCATGCAGTGTTCAGAGCATAAAAAAACATCACAAATACATGCGTACAACGCAAATGTATGTGGATAGCTTATATTCGATACACTCCTTAGTTCTCCTAATCAATGCTTATTGCTTGCTCTCAACTTAGTGTTCTAAATGCACTTATTATTAATAACAGTTATTAATTAAAAGCTTTCGATACCAGGTACCATTTTTGCATTAAAAAGATTGTGTGGCAAATACAATCATATACTATGTGCCCAAGAAGTCGAGAACCAGAAATCGAATCCATCCACGTCCAGCATGGTGTTGCTTTGTAGCCGCGCCTTTACCGACTGAGCTAAGGGAGGATCCAAGAAGACAGAATCCTTACTATTGGATAAATAAGTCCAAATCGGCTCTTAATCATTATTTAATCTATCTTGTCTGCAGAATAAATATTCAAATCACACATTCTAAAAGGCCTTACCAGCATCCGTGGAACACATTATATGAGTGACCCAAGCAGTATCCTGTTGACATTAATTGGTCCAAATCGACGCTCAAGCGTCATTGAAACATACCTAGTCTACCCAACAAAAAAAAACTGCTATCACACTTCACGAGTGGATCCAACAATATCCTTACAGTTGGTTTCAATCGGACCATATTGGCCCTCGAAGGCTATAAATAACCTTGTCTTCCCAATCCGAAACCACCAACACACTTTGAGAGTGACCCCAATGGTATTAATCATCTTTCAAGTGGTATTGGTATAAATCATCTTTGAAGTTGCATTAAAACTTTGTGAGTGGCCCCAAATGGAATCCTACCGTTGGCCCAAATCAGTGCAAATATTTAAATATCAATTGTGAAATCTTCTCAAAGCCAACTAAATGGAGAATAATCTGCAAACAAAGATAAACAAGAATTCAGCGTATCGTTTACCAAAATGAACCTTGCTGCCATCCTAACCGCTTTATCCAGCATTCAAGTGATTTCTCGAGGAAGCGCAGAGGATTCCTCCAGGGGCTGAATAGTCAAGAACAACATAATTCAACCCCTAGAATAATCTGTCCAAATAACACAGCAAATCAAAACAAAAACAAAGATTGTAGTACCAAAAATCACTAGACTGTGTTGAAAGATGCAAGATGCAAGATGAACTTGGGATCAATGGGGTTCTAAAGCAGTGACCCAATTGCTAATTTCCTATTCATTGTTGATTCCTCGGCGTCCAACAAAGTGAGTATCACGTCAACATATTCCTATCCTTTTCTTATTAACCTGCATTCGGAAGTAATACCGGCGCCGGTATTACCTTAGTTTAGTTTTCACATTGAGGATGTATGTTAATCCCAAGCATCATCGGTGTAAACACAGCAGATCTGGCAATAACGCAGTAGCAACTTCGGGCGGTTAATCATGCTCATGCGGCTGCTATACACTCAGCATCAGGCAACGTCAGAATAAAAGCAATATCAGCGCCATTCTGTTTTTTAATAGCTTGATTCTTTGGTAACACTTTGAAATCTTCGTCACGTTCAATCCTCGCTACACCATTGGAATTCCTTTATCGGACTGATTTCCGTTCAAAGTCATACGTGTATCCATCTGTTTGCTAGGTTTCGTGAAAAAAAAACCGAAAAGTGTTGACAGAAAAATGTGCAAAATTGTTTCATTTGATTGAAACCCGCCCCGCATACTACGAACAAACACAACATCCGGCCCAACGACGACGTTTGCCAGTGAAAGTGCGACGCACCGAAAATGAATTATTTATCCCATATTTATATTTTTCGATACATATATTTTTAATTAATTTTAATATCAATAATTTATTGTAATTAAATTAAATTTCACATATTTATGGGAATTTAATATTTCAACGCCTGGCCTCGCAATTGCCTCACGAATCGAAATTCAGCATGAAGGCATGAGGTGAAGGTGGTTACAATATGGAAACAGTTGAACAAAAAAAAAATGCAGTGCAAAGCGATGGCATACAACCGACGGAAAAAAGTATTTAAAAATATTAATAAAGATCATTCGACGGGCATCGGGGAAATTGAAACCATTTAAGTTAAATTTCATTTTCATGGTACTCTCCCCTAGCCCTCGCTCCACTCAAACAAATTGTATCACTCTTTGGGAGTGTGAAGGGTGAAATAATGTGCTGAAATACTTGTGTGAATAAATAATTCCCTCATAACTTTTCCCAAAAGCACTTTTCCGGTACCCCCTTCCCACTGGAAACGAATGAAACGTTTAATTCAAATTTTATGAATCCGAACAACTCATATGCTACAATTTCAAACAACTTGTGAGCGGGAATGGGGAAAAAAAAATCTGAAATGATGATGCACACCCCGGGTCGGTTTGAAATTGTGCGAAGACTTTATTTACCTCGTAAATTCATTATTTTATTACAAGTTAAATCTTTTTTGAAAAAGTTCCATACAAAGCAAAGGGAGATGCGATTCATGCTTCGTTTTTGCCCACACCAAAGAAGGGGTAGCTACGACGAACGAAACGATTCGAAATTTATTCCCCAAGAAATACGATCCCACGGACTTGGAGCGCAGAAGGGCCCACTCAGCTTTCCCACATCAGCCAGTTGGTGGTTGGTGGAAAAATCTCATCGCTCTTCATTGGAAAGCAATTCATTCGACAATTCCGGTGGTCTAGAGCAAAATTAAACATTACTGCACTATGGCTGCCGGTGGCGCACGACCGAATTGCGGAGCTTTTGGGCTTTTGGGTCGCATGTTTTAGCAGAGGGAGTACAGGACCATGTGTTCTTCCTGAGCGGAACAAGTGTGGTTGCCGGTGAATTTGAATGCCAGCGAGCATCTGTTCTAAAGCCACGTGCATATAAATTTCTATCACATTGAATCCTTGAAGTTTTGGGGAGTGTGAAATATATGTTCGGTCGGTTTCCGAATGATTCAAGAATATTCCTTTGAGCCTTATTTACCTTTATTAAAAAGTCCTAGTCAGCGGTTTTGGGGGCATTGGTTTAACAAATGTTTAAGCATGTTGAACAATTGTGTTGTCTTAAAATTTGAATTAAATATTAACTTACCATCATTAGCGCTGAAACGATGACGAAATACGGTTGTTGATACCTGAGGACGTTAAAGAGAGAAAATAGTTAAAGTCATATGATGATGTATGATATGTACTACCACCCATTGTAGCACGGAAACTAAGTCCGACAGCAATGGGCTCTCCCCTCTCTTATACATCATCAAGCTTTAACAACCACTCATTATCCTCATCACGCCGTTTTATGAGGAGGCCAAAAGGGGGGGGGGGGACTATATACCAACACCCATATAAACAACCCCAAGGGAAAAAAAAGAATCCCCTCCCAACAACAAAACGAAACAATTGGTCAAAAAGGCAAGTTATCTAACATGAGGATGCCCCAATGAGCGGGGAGAAGAGCCCGCCCTCTATTCACAAACTGTTAGCAATGGGGAGTTGGCATTCCCACTCTCCCCATCCAGAGTGCTTCAATCGGGTGCCCTGATGGTCCCTCCCATTCCCATGAAATATTTATATAATGGTGTATATATATATGTGAATGAAAAATACAGGCATTCGTATCTATAATATATGATCTTCATTCGGTTGATCCTGAAATGCAAGAAATGTTGTAAAATGTTAAAGTGTAGAGTTCTGTGGTTCGCGTTTAAGCACGCTTTCGTTTGTTTTCAGCGATAGCAGCATTTCACCGAAATCTTAATTTGAGGTATCCTGAAAAAGTTTATTAAATCTATTGAAATTTTACAAAACTAACATTTATACATTTTAATTTACTGTTGCCATGGTCAATATTTGCTACTTGATGCTGATTTTATAATAGCAATCCGCTTTAATTTTTGCTGACCTAATAGTTATTGCTACCGAGTTAGGAATGGGAAGATTTAAGTGGAAGGGAGTTAAAGATAAATGGGCAAAAAACAATAAGTAATTTTTTAATCATCTTTGAAGTAAAATCAATAAAACACTATTACCAAATATAATGATATTGTGAGTTATGATCAAGTAATGACAAAGGTTGAAATGTAAAATCAAACACTAGTCAAATGGCACATGAATCAGATCAGCTCAGAATTGGTAAAAAGTCCATTTGTAAACCGGAAATGAAAAATACATTCAGCAATAAGTGCAAAAGCCTACCACAGATTCCGTAATTTTCAAAAGCCTATACTGGACATATAAGGAATGCTAGATGTCATAAAATGAATGTATGTTTCGTGTTTAAGCCAGATACCGCCTAAATCAGGTTTGTTGCATGAAAATGTGAAGGTCATGATATGATGGAAATAATACGATGTTGTAAAGAAATACTACATAATGTACATATAATAATTAAATGCCGGTATTTGCCTCTTCCGCTGCGATGTTAGATGATTGAAACTCTAAAGTAGCGAAAATTCCAACGTGATATAATGAAATAAAGTTGAACACCATCCTAGCAAAATAGCAAAGAAAATTTAGGCAAATAAATTTCATACGAGTATGATTACTGCCCAAAAACGGAAACTCAATAAATCCAAAACAAATAAAAAATTAAAAATGAATGACAGGAAATTCTCCGATAACTCTTTTTTTTCTACTGATCCCATAAATGATTCTTTATGTCTGTAAAATAGAAAAGGTAGGCTCATAAACAATGTTAGTTTTTGAATTAACTAATTTGGACGACGAATATTTTTTTTTTTTTTTTTTGTAGAATTTGTCGTATATCTCTTTTTATATCTCTCTAAAAAAAAATTTAAAAACCATCCTATCTTTTCAAATACACAACGTGAGTTAGATGGGCCAAAACTTACAACGATGCAAATGCGAAGCTGAAAATAGCATTGAATAATATTGTGAAGGTATGTTATAATATAAAATGATAATAACTATTATATTTGTAGCGACCTCTTGACGCTCCCCCCCGCACAAAAAAATATAACCCTCCTTTTTCCCCTAAAATCTTCCTTTTTCCGATTTCCTTCTCCTCCGGGTCCCCCCCCCCCGTTCCCCCCCCGCCCCCTTTTGGCCCCCCCTGGCCCCCCCGGCCCCCCCCCCCCCCTCCCCGCCCGCCCACGCCCCCGCCCCCCCCCCCCCCACCCCCCCCCTTCCTGGGGTTTTTCCTCCCTCCCCCCGGCTTGTGGGCCCCTTTTGCGTGGCCCCTCCATCCCAGGTGTCTACTCACCATTTTGCAGCCCAGAAAATAGTTAAAGTCATATGCGGGCAAACTTCATGATTTGAACAATACAAAATCTCATTTTTTTTCGAAAACATGACAGATTCCCTATCTTAATGTTGTTTGTTTGACGTTAACACTAAACACTGCAATTTAATTTAAACCTACGATGGTTTAAAGCACGTCTAGAAAGTAACCTGAATATTTTCTGAGATTCGAAGAATGAAATCTTGCATTTCTAGTTTCTGGGCATCCGTTCCTCAAGTTACTTCGCCGTTTTAACGACAGCAGTGTCCTTCGGTAGATCTTTTGCGTACTCTTCATCGTTGATGTCCTTCTTCAGGCAGTGCAGCAATCCCTTGTGCTCCATCAAGACTTCGATTCGGAACTTCCAGTTGCCGATTTTTTTCTGTTAAACAGCCAAAGTTTTCCTCCTCTAATATTGGGAGAAATATATCTTCGTTTGAACGAATTTTCTAGATTTTTTCATCTAGGGAAACTGCCCCCATATTAATCTCATTGTTCCCATATTCATCCTACGATGAATCAAACAATTGGGCAGTTGAAGGATCGGTTTCGTTTTCTAATAATGTTTGCTTACGTTAAATAACTACAACAAACTTTACTAACTAATTCTGTCACGTGTATATCGTTTTATTTCAAGTAGGATGAATTGCATAGTGATGAGATTAATATAGGTACATCTTCCCTACTTCCTTCTTCACATCTTATGAATAGATAGAAGTTTATGGTAATGCTACTCGTTGAAGGTTTCGATGGAGGTGAAGATAAATTGTGTAACAATAAAGCAAGGCTAACTCAACGTTTGTTACTTGTTATTGGGGTCGGTAACTAAGCAACACAAACTACGTAGCTCTGGGCGTTGTTCAAAGTTGTGATTCGTAATAAATCACAATAATGTTCAGCACCGACAAGCAAATCAATGCACCTAAATAATATTAATTTAATTTAACGCTTGAATCTTACTTCCCCTCTTTGTTTACAAAATCAGATACGTCTGTTTGAAAAAGTACTCGAGAATATGTAGAATTCAGGATCCGCTAATACGACTTCACTAAGATTGGGTAACTGCGCCAATGTGATCCCATGCACTGGTAAATTGACTGTGAGACTGAAATTTTTTGCCATAGCGCATGGATATTCAATTCAATTTCAACGAGGTGAAATTTTAAACGCGTACCCGCCGTGCGGTGTATTTTCACGTCCCGACGCAGCGCGTTCACCAAACTGGATGGATCCGGGGAGCTCCTCAGCTACATCGTGCGCAACATGTGCAAACAGGCCTTCGAGTTTTCCACGGAAATGACGAGCCCTTTGGAGGAAGAAGAAGATCTCGCAGAATCTACCTTTTTTTGAGGACCTGACGACCTCTCTACAGCAAGGAGAGGTAAATAGTTTTAGTTATTCAAATTTGACTGACACGATCCAACAAACTACTTCACCTCAAACACAGATAGGAACAGATTTTTTGGTATATTGCCAAAATTTCAATCGAATGAGAAGTCCGGCTAAGATGAGAGAAATTCAAAATAAAATGTTGTGTTGTTCCTACCCAATAATTTTGGCAAATGAAACCAATTGGGATAATAGTGTACGAAGTGAAGAAGTTTTTGGAAGTAGATATAATGTTTATAGAGATGACAGAAATTTTCAAATGTCTTAAAAAAAAAGTCAGGAGGGGGTGTTCTTATTGCCGTCTCGGTCAATTTGAACTCCGAAATGTAAAGAAATTTGAACATGTATGGGTAAAGGTGCACATCGCAGGTGAAACACACGTATTTTCATCTGTGTATTTCCCCCCAAACAATGCTTGTAAAGACGTGTATGAAATTTTTTTCAATATTGCTGAAGAAATCTTGTCCAACCTTGCCCCAGAAGTAAAACTTCACATATATGGAGACTTTTTAAGATCAGCGTACTATTGACTTTGTTCCAGACATTGAAAATGAAAGCATCTTGCTTCCAATTGTTGGAGAAAGTGAAACACTACAATTTATGTTTGACAAAAGTGCAAGTTTAGGACTCAATCAAATTAATCATGTTAAAAATCGGCAAAATTGCTATTTAGATTTCCTTTTAACAAATATTCATGAAGACTTCTGTGTGGTCGAATCAGTTACTCCATTATGGAAAAATGAAGCGTTTCACACAGCTATTGAGTTATCTATATTTGTACATGAAAACAAAAGACCCGACGACTGCGAGTAAGAAGAGATCTTCCAATACCACTCGGCAAATTATGAAAAAAAAAGCATAGGCTAAGCAGAATAGATTTGCAAACGATTTTTAGAAACGAAGAAAATATCGAAACGTCAGTAGATGTCTTTTATAAATTACTATTTGAAATTATACATGAACACGTACCTGTGAAAAAAATAAGGCGGCAAAACAATTCAAAGCATCCGGTTTGGTATAACCAAGAAATAAAAAAATTGAAAAACCGCAAACAAAAAGCTCACAAAATTTATAAAAAGTATAGTAGTAACGATAATCTGGTCACCTATTTGAACATTTGCGATCAACTAAATCTAGCTACTGACATTGACTGCTTTTGAAGAGTACAATTCGAAAACTGAACGTGAAAAAAAATTTTGTCCAAAAAAATTTCTTTAGCTACGTGAAAACTAAATTGAAATCGGACAATTTTCCATCCAAAATACATCTGAACGAAAATTTTGGGGATAACTCAGAAAAAAATATTTGCAAGTTTTTTCCAAGAAATTTATACCACATTTTCGGAAGAAGACCGTGATCGCGAATATTTTGATTTCTTCCCAGAGTTCGCTAATGATGTTAGTGTCAACAGCGCGAATGTACAAGACATTAGAGAAGCATTGAATAAATTAGATGTATCGAAAGGATGTGGACCTGACGGTATTCCACCCGTATTTTTAAAAAACTTAGCGTTAGAATTCACAACTCCATTGTTTTGGCTTTTCAATATGTCGCTTGAATCTGGCATTTTTCCCAAATCATGGAAGAGCTCCTACCTAGTACCAATATTTAAAAACGGCAAAAAATCTGACATACGCAATTACCGTGGAATTATCAAATCAAAAACAGGATTACTAACAATCAACAAGGGTTCTACAAAGGACGTTCAACTAATACAAATTTACTAGAATTCGTTAACTACACGTTGATTGCAATGGATAGCGGAAACCACGTAGAAGCTCTCTATACAGATTTCAGTAAGGCATTTGATCGGATAGACATTCCCATGCTACTATTCAAATTACAAAAACTGGGTATTGAGCCAGGTCTTCTCAAATGGCTCAAATGTTACCTAACTAACCGCCAACAAAAAGTAAGATTTAAAGGAAAGGAATCAAATCCTATTCAAGTCTCCTCAGGTGTCCCCCAAGGATCCCATCTAGGCCCTCTTTTGTTTATTCTTTTCGTAAACGATATTTCATTCATTCTTAAAACTGTAAAAGTCTTAATATATGCCGACGATATAAAGCTCTTCCTAGAAGTAAGAAACAAAGAAGATTACAAGATATTTCAAGAAGAAATACATATTTTCTATACTTGGTGTAACAAAAGCCTTTTACAATTAAATGTTCAAAAATGTAATTCGATAGCATTTAGCAGAAAACAAGACACACCTGACATTATGATCACTCTAGGAAATCAGTCTGTAGGAAAGTGCACAAGAACTCGTGATTTAGGAGTTATGTTGGATTCTAAGCTAACATTCATTGACCATTATAATACAATAATTAACAGAGCTAATACCATGCTGGCATTTATAAAACGCTTTAGCCATAGTTTTAATGACCCTTACACAATTAAAACATTATACATTGCTTATGTGAGGTCAATACTGGAATATTGTAGTGTAGTCTGGTCACCTTTTTCAGTCATCCATGAAGAGCGAATAGAGTCTGTACAAAAACAGTTTTTATTGTTGGCATTACGTAAATTAGGTTGGGAAAGATTTCCTCTCCCACCCTATGAAGCTCGCTGTAGGCTTATCAGCATGCAAACACTAAAAAAAACGTCGAGAGTTTGCAAAAGTTTCGTTTGTTAATGGCATTGTTTCGCATCGCATTGATTCAGCAGAGCTGTTATCAAAATTAAATTTATACATACCCTCCCGGCAACTGCGCAATCGGAATATTTTTATCACAAATCATTATCGCACAAATTGCGCTAAATTTGAACCTCTGAATCAGATGATGGCAACCTACAATTTACATAGCGATACAATCGACTTTACAATTACAAAATCCAAATTGAAGCAATACTTCAATGCTCTACGCTAAAGAAGAACACGCCATATGAATATTGTAAACCAGGCGCTGCTTAGTCTAATGTTGTGTATTTTATAACCTCGATTATAACTAGAATTAGGAACAAAATGTAACAAACGGTCTACTTATGATTGACGACAATAAATAAATAAAAAATAAATAAATATAAACTAAATGTTAGAAAAAAAAAAACCAAAAGTACTTAAAACTTAGATTTTCCTAACCATTTTTATATTAAAAAAATAATAAAAATTAATATTAATTTGTGTGCAAAATATTTTTTTTGTTTTTCGGAAAAAAAAAATGAACACTTATATTTGTGTCTTAAAACTGAAACATTGAAAATAGCAAGAGAAGCAAAGCGATACATATTAAATTCAAATGTTGGAACAAGGTAGTGACTATTTTAGATGCTTCGATTGAGTTTTCAATCAGTTTAAGGCTCGGAGTTAGTTAAGATTAAGATGGTTTGATTGAGTTTTGAATTAGTTTAAGCTCAGAGGTACCCCTTAATCAAAATATTTATCCTTGTATTTAAGGTCTGAATCCGCAATAATCCGGACACCTCAAAACATGAATAAAACATAAATTTCGCATTATATTTCCGTCGTAGTTGTTTATTTCAGATTCATGGGATGTTTTTTAACAATTCGTGAAGACAAAACATAGTTATTCGGTATTTGCATAAAATTTTCGAACTTTGCGCTTAACTCCGTCCATTAGGGTTTGTGCAGACTCTTCAGAAATCGTAGAAGCCGTCTTTGTCCAAATTTGCTGGACAGTGTTCGATGTCTTTGATTCCTTGCTTCTTTCCAAAAAGCTTCCGCTTCATCAGAGTCCAATATCTCTCGATTGGTCGTAGCTCTGGGCAATTTGGCGGGTTTGAGGTTTTTGGTACAATGTTCACTTGATTTGCTTGGTACCACTCCATCACAGTTTTAGCATAGTGGCATGATGCCAAATCGGGCCAGAACATAGGTTTTTCTTTGTGACTTTTGATGAAGGGTAGCAATCGCTTCTGCAGACACTCTTTCTGATAGATCTCCTTGTTGATTGTGCCTGTAGTGACGAAAGATTTACTCTCTTTGCCACACGTGCAAATTGCTTGCCACACAAGGTATTTTTTGGGAAATTTCGATGCCTTCTTTGTTCTGAAATGCTCAACTGTAGCATTTCTGCTGCTTGAAATCCTACAGGACATAAGTTTCATCGTCCATAACAACGCATGAAAACTTCGTCAAATATTCGCAGTACAAAGGTCGAGCCCTTGATTTTGCTGCCAAGTTCTGTTTGTCGTTGCAATTTGGAACTGTTTTTACTTTATACGACTTATGTCCCAAACGTTGTTTTGATTTTTGGATAAAACCAGCCGACATCCCTATTTTACGAAACACCGTTCGAATGGAGAGATTTGGGTTTTTCGTTAATATCCTTTTCACCATTCGGTCCATGACAGAATCAGCGCGTCCAATGTTTTTGTCACTTCTCGGTTTCCTCTCCACCGTCAAACGTTCCGAAAATGATTTGAGCACAGCGTGAACAGTGTATTTAGGCAAATCCAATGTTTTTGCAAGGTCCCGTATTGACAAGTCAGGATTTGCCGTACGCCCGTACAAAATTCGCTCGCGCACTTGTTTTTCTTTCGTCGCCATCTTGAATACTAAACATGAAATTTAAACATCAATCATAGTCTTTTTCATCATAGACTCTCAGCTATACCACAGTGAAATTTTTCATTCCTACGTACAATATTTCAAAAGTTACAATTATTTGAAGGTGTCCGAATTAATGTGGATACAGACCTTATGTGACTGAAAATCACATGTTATGTTAATCCTTTGGTATTGAGTTTATCTTTGGTGCCAAAAGTCATTCAAACTAGATAAAATCCTATCATATAAAGGGCTATCAAATTATTCTTGATTGGTTTGATGATTCCATTTTCACGTAGATTTTATTTTTCACTTATTAAGTAATATCTAATTTTTTAATGGACCTATCTTCTGCTAGATTCTCTTCTGATATCTCTTTTTCGTTGATATCTTGGCTAAATAAATAATAAATGATTTGCTCAACATCCCAAACTCTAGATAAGCGTTTCTGGTGTCAAATTATGAGGCCAATTAAAGACGAAATATGTCAGAACAACCACATGGTTAGCAAAGAGAAAGTCGATGGAAATAATCGATCAAAGCAGGTAGGTTCATTTGAAAATTTCCTTGAACAAAATACTTAACATTTTCCCTTTCTCAAATGTTTTACATCAGTCAGTAGAGACATGACATAGACATTTTTCAGATGAGTTCGTTCACGTTTAATCGGCATACACGAATACACCAAGCACGAAGTAAGCAGGGACGGAGTGTTGTCAATGAAACAGTGAATCTATTCATCCATTTTTTAAACACGTAAACTGTGCTGCTCTTAAAATGAATATGGAGGATCCTAGAAGCTCATTCAAACGTCATTCGAATACTTGCGTATGAAATAGAAGGTTCTTTCAAGTAGAAAGTTTACGGTGAATCCCATCTGATGAAAATCATTGATCTTCAGAAGTATAATTTTTCGCCCAATAAAGGCTGTCTAAAAGTAAATTGTTACGCTCCTCGCACGCCGCTAGCACGCCTTTAATGTTGGAAATCAAAAATCTTTGACAATGGTTTGCTTACACTTGTATAAAGAACAACTGGTGCTAGTCTCATCAAAGTAGTCGGTCGCGTTTAGAAATGACATCAAATGGAACTCGAAAGAAGAAAAAAAATTGTGCATTAACTCCTGGAAAATCTGGAGTCCAAGCTGGCTAAAGTGCTGAATATTATGAAAACCTGCAAGAAAACCCTGAGTATGGAAAAGAATCAGCGGACCTAATAAAAAAACGGCAGCAGGGTAAATGCACCCTTCTTTTTGGGGAAATGCTCCTTAAACTTTGAAAAAATGCTCCTTAGATACGTTTGCCCGGTATAATGCAATCAGAGGTATTTACCTTCTGGTTGGCGCTTGCCGGTTGTTTTGACGGGTCTTAAGTTTCTTCAAGATTGTATGGCGGAGCTTCGCTCCGCAATCTTCTTGGTAGTTTTGACGGGTTTAAATTTCATTTTGACGAGTCTTAATTTCATTTTGAAGAGTCTTAATTTCGTTTTGACGACTCTTAAATTCAGAAACTTAAAACCCGTCAACACCATACAATCATGAAGAAACTTAAGACCCGTCAAAATACGCGGCAAGCGCTAACCAGAAGGTTAATACCTCCGATTGCATTATACCGGGCAAACGCATCTAAGGAGCATTTTTCCAAAGTTTAAGGAGCATTTCCACAAAAAGAAGGGTGCATTTACCCTTTGCCTAAAAAAACTGGAACCAGGGATCGTCAGCTGCGAAACAAGGTTTTAAGGTCCGTTAAAGCCAACCCCGGTCTTTCGATCCAAGATGTGGCCAGAAGGTACAACGCCAACTTGCAAACGGTGCGGAACATCCTTGCCAGGGAAGGTTATAGAGCTATGTCCATTTAGAATCCAAAATAATAAAATCATCTGTATCTCGGTAACGGATTGACGTACAAATAAGTTTAATACCTCAAAACAAGGTTAACTTACTGTACTTTAAGGAAAATGTATCAATACAAATCATTTCTCTTCGTTTCTAATGAAAATTCGCGCCTTCTTCTTTATTCCTCCCATCAAACGCTGCACACCTCCGGAGTCAACTTCCTTGACACATTTGTTCCACATTTTGGTCATCTGAGTCGCGTCCCGAGCCGTTTTTCCACTTTTCTTATGCTTCCGCTTCATTATTGCCCAAAATCTCTCGATGCCGGAACTGCGGGCAGTTGGGTGATTTATGTTTTTATCGATGAACTCTGTGTTATTGTCGCAGTACCACTGGATGACATCCCGGCTGTAGTGGCAACTCGCCAAATCTGGCCAAAACTTCACGGGACCTTTATGGGGGCTTTAATGAAAGGTAGTACGCGGTTTTGAGGCATTCTTCCTTGTACAGCTTCGAGTCCATCGTCTTATTCGTCACGAACACTTCGGTCGTTGCTCCGCAGCTGCATATCCCTTGCCAAATCATCAGGTTTTTGGCAAGTTTGTCCATAAAAACAAACTTAAACTTCGCAGAAACATCTCCTCGTGCCGTCGCCATGTAGAATTTTTGGCTGTCCGAAATTCATTTTGACGTAGGTTTCATCGTCGATGAGCAGGCATCCTTGGTACTTCATCAAAACCTGCTGGTACAATTTCCGAGCTCGAGTTTTGGTGACGAAACTTTGCTTCAACGTTCTATTTGGTTGCTTGCTGGCTCGATAAGAACGAAATCCTGCTCGCAAACAAATTCTTCGAACGCTCCTGCGAGCAGCAGCGTATTTTTGTGCGATTTCATTATCTGATAGTCCAGGGTTTGCTCAGACGGTTCTCAACACCTTCTGGTGCAGCTTGCGGTCATATGTTCCACTACGACGCTTACGTTGAGGCACTCAATCTACGCGCTTTTGCTCCCTGAAACGTTTGAGCATATCATACACGATTGATTTAGAGATTTTCAACGTTTTTGCGATTTTTATTGCGGACCACGTTGGATTATCAACGTGGGTGTGCAGAAGTTTTTCTCTCCTCTTGGTTTCCATCTGGAATAACTTTTGACTCACTGCACGAAACACCGTGAAATTTATACCACAGAAAGAGGGCTAGGTAAACAAACCGCTGTAAAAGAATTCTTGCAGCGGTCACTTTCCGTGCCACTGCAACACAATAAGTGATTCCGGATTCTAACTGGACAGATCTTTAAGTCGTACAAAGCCAGTAAACACCCAATTGTCACATAAAGCAGAATTCACCACAGAAACACAAGGGCTGCACTTTGATCCATAACGAAACATACCTGAAACTCGATTTTGAGCCGCTTACCGGTCAAACGTTTTACATCGCGACTGGGCGTGGGGATGTGCCGGGAAGATTCAAGTTCGTGTTTGCCAACACGTTCGCTTGCCATGATTTGGCAAGCGATTTGCAGTTGTGGCCTCAAAACGGAACCATTCGTCACATCCTCGACGATGACATCCCAAGTTTACACCGGAGAATGCCTGAAAAAGCATGTATTACCGTTCATCCGCAAGCATAGGGGCAGTGTCATCTTTTGGACATTACCCCAAGGTGGTTCTGGAGTGGTATACTGCCAACAAGATCGATTTTGTCCCCAAGCTAATGAATCCCGTGGTGGAATTGCCCGGAATTTCGACCAATCGAAAAATATTGGGCAATTCCAAAGCAGCGACTTCCACGAAGCGGTGGTACAGTCAAGGACATCCAGCAAATGCGGGCAAAATGGAAGAACTGCGCTGATGGGCTTCATCAAGAGGAGTGTTGGAGATTTTGTTCAAACTGGAGAAATTTAACCACCTAATGCTGTAACTTTGAAGTTTTAATGAAGGTACTGTAAAGCAACCACCAATGGACTACACACTTCCAAAATGTCATGTAAATTTCTGTCCCCTGAAACCAACACATGCAAGCGTCTTTTAGCACATAAGAATGAGTTGCAAGAGATGAGAAAATAAATTCAATCAAACACATATTTTGTCGAATTGCGTATTTGTCAGTTTATGGAGACATAATTTTCCACGACATATTTCTTTACGTTCCCCGACTCTTAACAATAATGAATTACGTCTCGTGTAAAATTCATAATTTCTAAGTGTGTATTTAAACTCATTGAATCACGAATTACAGGTTTTTTTGTGCGTACCAATTAACTTTTAGTCAGCCTTTATTCTCCAAATCAAACGGTAATGCATTGATTATTAAATTACTTTTTAAAATTACTTGACCCAGCAACGTTTTAAGTGCTGCCGAAAATTTAAATTTCATCCAATGAGCACCAAATTTAGCGATAATATTACTCGTTATATGAGAAGGCTACTAAAAATATTAAACATCAAATATAAAGACATCAATATTTAAGTTCATGTTCCGGCCACTATTTGGAATGGCCTGTAGTAGAATTTTAACTTCTATTCAATTTTTATACCACCGTATTTTACCGGAACCATCCGTACTTTCTCTTCATATCTAGAAAACAAACTCCAAACTTCAAACATTAGGCTGTTGATATGAAATTATTTCCTTTAATACTCTTTAATAACGATTTTCACAATCGATTTATGCATTGTCACTTCCGTAGACTTTTCCTAGTTAGCATGAGATCGCTCCACTTGCCTTGACGCCTTTTCGACAACTGAATGAAAAATGGTAAAAACAAAAAAGAAGCAACATTCCGTACGCACACATCAACAAAGTGTTCAAGTATTTTAAGTACACTATTAGAAAAACACCACAAATTTTAGTCGACCAATGTCTTCGACGAGCAGCGAGTGAGACATTTCCAAATCCCATTAGAAAGCTCATTCCAGAATTCTATGCCACCGCCAGCCCCATTCGAAGATAATGGCTCCCAGAGAATGTATATCGCTTTACAGCCCTATTTTCTATTTCGTCTAGTACCGTACATATTTTATTCATCATTCATTCATCATGAGCCGGAAGCAGCAGCCTCCTCATCATCGCCGTAGTCGGTTTTAAGTGCAGCACGTTCTAAAATGTATACAACACATTTTATGAGCCCCTCCTGAAGGGGTCGGCGGAGCGCGGAGAGTGATGGAAGGCTAAAACTTTTCCATCAACGTCGAAGATGACATTGCCGACGCCGTACCGCTTCCATCGTCGTGGTAGCTGCTGGAAGCTGACCATCATTATTAGAATGGATCCATAGGACCATGATTGGGACGGGTAGGTAGTAACTGCCATAGCGATGGGCCGTTCAACCGTTTCGATCTTCCAGTGCAACATTCGTGGGCGGATGGTCAAAATTCGAATGAGGTAAAACGGATAATTTCGGCAGTACGGTACGTCGCCTGATAATCATCGTCAGAAATTTTACCAACATTACAATGCATGGATTGGGGTAGCATAAGAAGAATAAGCCGATCGCATGGCGTTCAGGGTCTGGATAAAGTGCACTTGCTGGTAGAACCCGGTAGCTTAGAACTGCACGGCAGCAGCGAAAGTGGATTGCATTGCATCAGTGGATTCGCATTAGTAGAGTACAGTCGCACCGTGTGCATCCATCGGGTACTTCCAATGCATACCAAATTGGGTCATCATTATTCATTGTCGTCATTTGGTGTGTTTGGTGGAACCAGGCGAGCTTAGCTAGATCCATGGGATAGAACAGTGGGTGATTGGAATACTTTCCGGTTTTGTTGTTAATATCAAGCAACGGGTATAATGGTCATTTAAAATCTCACTGTGTCAATCGGCTCAACAAACGCCACGATTAGTCTCGAAGTGCACTTTGAACACATACGCGCCCTACTTGCAACCGGCTGACGGTTCGATGTCCATGCGGCGCCACACTCAACAGCCGTTCGTCCGGATGATGGTCCCGAAAAATGAATTAGGATGGACATGCGTCCATCGTGGAACAAGCTGATGCAATCAATCTGCGCTCGGGCTGCTGTGTGTAATGGAAAAATTACTTTATTTTCTGTAAATAATTAATCATCTAGTCGGATGGATTCTACACCAACCGGCGTTCTTCATACGAGAAACCACTTTGAAATATTCAACTAACAAGAGAAACTCACATCACGCCACGCTCCATTAGCAGCGATCCTAGATAAAGTGTACGCGAGATTGTTATGCACATTTTACCGAATCTGAAGAGCCTTTGTATGTGCTTTCATTATTCAATTTGTGCCAAAATTAGGTTCTGTATGCTCGCATCATATTGGTAGCACTGCGTGTACCCTAATGGAAGTGAACGAGTGTTTCTAATAACCGGCATTTACAGCATCCCCTAATTAGTTTCCTCGGCGGCGGAGTGGAAGTATTTGCGATAAAAATTGAGTTGCAACATCTTTCCACCCTCTCCGTTCGTTGAGCAAACCCTAATCTGAAGGCCTAATTCGGATTTGATGCTCGTACCATCACTATTGCAGACAGCCGTTCCCGGGCATCATTTCGTTCGACCACAAAGAAGCTGATTTTAAATCTGAAACAAGATATCCGATGGCGGTGGGGTGGGGTGGGGCGGTTGTTGAATCTGCTGCTGATGTTGAAGAAGACACATTGTAAACATATCTGCTAATGACTGACTGTATGCTCGCCATTTCAGGCTTCAATATGGTTGAAGCGATATCGGTAGGGACGCAAATCTGTTGCTCTAACCAAATTATAATTAATCTTCATCTAGTTAGCTATGCGTATGAGGGTGGGAGGTGGCTTTAATTGACTGATTGGAGCGACATTTTGACGTCAAGTTGTTTTTTTGTTATTTGGTAATTCAAGCTTTACATAGCCATGGAGCCACGATTTCTGGCTTTATCATTGCATTTGAAGACGTTGTACATCATCACTATACAGCACTTTAATGAGTAGAGTACACTTTGAACGCATCTTTTAACTAATGCAAAATTATTTTTTCAGTTTTGGTGCATTCTTAGATGGACAGTATCAAAGAGGATAGCTTTTCATATACGTTCCGTTCTCGATGGAGTTCTCGAGGAGTTAAAAAAGTTTGTTATGGATTTATGCGATTTTTGTTTGATGTTTGAAGTGCAAGTTCGTGTTCTTCTTTTTCCACTTTGCTTCATACGCCCTACGGGGCATTCCCTAATAGCACACTTGTTGCAAACCAGTTATAGAACCTTTAATGTGACTAAATTGAGTCACAATCAAGTTACTGCAACCAATTGATACAGATTTGCGTTGCTTGGGTTGCCTGCCACCCACATTGGTATTCTTCGGTTCAACTTCCACAGTGCACAGTGGTCAAAAAAAAACACTAACCTAACCCCCAAAAAAGAAAAAGAAGCCAAGCAGAAAGAAAAAGAAAATTGGCAAATATAACCACCCAAAAAAAAAAAAAAAAAAAAAAAATTTTTAAAAAATTTTAGAAAGAAAGATTCTTTAAAAAAAAAAAAAAAAAAAATAAAAAAAAAAACTTCCCCCAACGCTTCAAAAGGTGAGAGACAACCACGAAGGAGGGTGCGACCGCCCTCCCGTCCCCACAAGTTCCCACCCCCCCCCCCCACCATCACATCACCCCAAAAGACTCCCAGCTGAAACATGGAGACCCTGGTTGGCGTAGCCTGGGCAATGTTGTCAATCTAACAATAGCGAAGTGAGGGGGTGCGACTGAAGATCGTGTACCTTAAGTCATATTGTATATTTTCCTTTCTCGATTTATTAATAATTTCAGCACGCATCAGAATCATCGGCATCGAAAGCTTTCAATTAATAACTGTGGAAGCACATTTGGAATACTGAGTTGAGAGCAGGCAATAAGTAATTTGTGAAAGCAATAAGTTTGAAATGCTGTATATAATAACGCTTTAGAATCATCTTTGCATTCCAAAACCATGTAAGAGCCTGGAGCAACATGACAGGCATCAAAGGCTCAATTTGTTTTTCAGCATTTCAGCATAACATTTAATTTAAAATTGCACTTCTAAACTTCAACTACTATATTCATAAGAGACTGGCATGTGCTTAAAAGCAATGTAGGATTATATTTTAATATTGTGTTTAGTGGTATTATGGTAAGAAAAGCTATTATTTCAGAGATCATCAAACCGGACTCTTCGATCACTCCAATTGCTATCTTTGAATTCTTACTAGAACAGTATACAGAAAAATATTACAACATGTTTTATGAAATAATATCTTTTATTGAAATTTTATCTTTGATATTTGGAATGATCTATTCTGTTTTCAGTTTTTCCAGGACTAGAAGGATATTAATACATATGTAATTTTTATTTATTTTTTAGTAACAATCCATTGGATGTATCATTTAAGATTGAAATTCGAATAAATTAGCATTCTTGTCTATAATGATATCTTAATTTTTCGTGTGCAAAATATACTAAATATTAAATAAAATATAACTGGGAAAGGGAGGGACCATCAGGGCACCTAAGTTAAACGATTTGGATAGGGAGCATGGGACTGCCTCCTCCCTATTGTTAACATTTCGCAAAACAAGGGCGGGCTCTTCGACCCCATCTATTGGGTTTATTCTGTCAATCGAGGGCTCGATTCTAGTACTGTCTCTGTTACCTTGCTTTTGAAAGGAGATTCTTTTCCCTATATTCGCGGGTTTCGCGTAAGTGTCTCTGCTTACGGGCCCGCCCAAACGTTTTTGGCCCTTCATACAGGAGCTTGATGATCACATACAATAATAGAATCCTGATCAAATCGTTCTTCAGATTATTCAACTGCTATGGAAAGTCACCTTGCTACAATAGATGGTAGTATTATATCATCATCATCATCATCAAAAAACTTTGCTCAAGACATATAAATCGTATGTTTCACTCGATTCGAAATAGAGAGCGTTTTCTAAGAACTAAACTCCAAAATACATTTTTCACATTTTTTTGCATGATGTTGCAAGTTATTTGCAACATCAAAATATAGAACTTTCTTGAATATACCATATTAATCTAATCTAATCTAATCTAATACAAACGCAGCCAGTACGAGAAAGCATCCTGGAAATAATTGGGTTAGATGACGCCCAATTATTTTTTTTGTCAATATTGATGCTTGCAGCATATCAAAGACATGATACAAGCGTCAAAGCGGCCAGGCCTACTGCGTTGCATTAACCGCAAAAGATGATTCTGTAAAATTAGTTGGATTCAAATGAATAGATTTGAACTACAATGCATTTTTTGAATCTACAGGGGAGGAAGGATGCGTGGACATACCGTACCATACGCTCCGAGCTAAGAATGATAAAATAATATTTAAATTAATCATGACAATCTGAGTAATGATGAAAATGGTTATGATAATAATAAAAATATAAAATCAACATGGAATGTCATATAAAATAGTATCTGAAATATAGTGAAGGGATTTATAATGTAAAATGGTAAAAACAATCATACATGTCTGCAGATTGTTGTCCTGCTGAAATTGTAGAAGTATTTGCGTATCATAGCCACTTGAAAAATAATATTAAAATTATTTTACAAAACTTGGAAACTCCATGGATGACCTGAAATGATATATTAAGAATAGTATATCTAAAATATCGATGTACTGTTCCGTTTTCTTGCATCGCTATACTCAATTGTAGTGGATCTCATAGGTTCAATTGATGACATCCACTGGTTGGTCACTGATCTAATCTAATCTAATCCAATACAAACGCAGCCAGTACTAGATGACTTCGAATAATTTTTTCTTCCAATATTGGTGCTTGCTGCACGTCAATGACATAATACAAGCGTCAAAGCGGCCAGGCCCACTGCGTTACACAACCGCAAAGAAGAATCTGTAAAACGACCTGGATTCAAACAAAAAGGCCTAAACTAGAAGGCATTCTGAGACACTACAGGGCAGGAAGGATGCGCGGACACATCGTACCATACGCTCCAAGTCATATCAAGTCGAATATAATAGAAACTTTACATATTTGTATGACCCCAGTTACCTGAAATTGAACATAACAGAAACCTGCAAATACATGAATTTTGAACCACATATAGCTTATAATGGTAGGATCGCATTTGTTATATACAGTAAAAATTTAATGACTAGGAATATATTGTTTTGTCAATCTAATTTATACTTAGACTTCGGTCATTCCACGCTGATATCGTGGCATCCCAAATGTTCAAATTTTATGTTACAACAAATACGAATAAAATATGTGAATATTCATTATGCAATGCTGAAAATAAAAGAAATAAAAATTATTGCTGAAATGAGACTCTTACTTTTCTCCGGTTGCTCTTTCCTCCTGTGACATAGTTTTTGTAAGCAGTCATAATTCTAGAGAGCACGCTTAGTTAATTAGTTTAAGGAAAATTGGAAAATATATAATATAATTTCAAGGAACACAATCCTTCATAATTCCATAGTGTTAATTTGATTGATGCTTTTACGTTATTCAAAGCAAAGGAGCAAAGGTAGAACATACAATAGAAATCAAATGGAATATTAAGAGACAAAATAGTTCACAACTAGCTCCATATGAACAAATGATGCTCGCCACCTGGTGGTGAGTATAAACATAAGATAGGTAGTTTTCCTCAAAGAATTTCTCACTGCAGCCAATAGTCAAAGTCCAACTTTTTCTGCGTACAACATAACGGGATTTGTCATTGACGTTGTCAATTTTTGTCGGGTTCTCATTAGACCGTACCGGGCACGGGTCGAGGCGTTTTTGTGTGTTAGGTGAAAAAGTTACCTAGTCTAGCTGGCTATTTCATTACAACTCAAAAAAGGCACATCTTGGACATAGCACGGTGCAAAGAGAAAACTTCTTCATGCTTGTAGAGCCACCTGGATACATGAAACTCCTGCCAGGTGTGTCTCTTACATACGGATAAGAAACCCGGCTGGCGTGAAGAGTCTTCCGGCTAAGAGTCACTTCTCATCACCAATGTCACCAAAGCAGTGTAAGCAAAAAGGAAACAAGTTTGTGAGAAAAGGGAAACGGAAATATTCACCCAATTTTTTGAATAAACCAAGACGATTGAGCGGAAAGCTAAACAACAGATGGGTCAACAAAGCTTTTTTTGCAAAAATGATTAGATTTTGAAATATTCCGCGAAGCGACAATACAAAACAATGCGTCTCTATGGCAACGATGGAAAAATTTACATGGAGCTATGGGCAAGAAAATTGAAAAATAATGTAAAACATTTAATGGACGTTTACTTATCTTGATGACGCTTCCTCATCCCGATTCGGAATTGTGCTGGAATCTGACCATACAAAGTCCGCCAGCACCACCATTTTGACTTCCATGCCAGAAATGATTCTTTTCCCGTTTTGCTGAAAGTGTGCTCCTAGCCATATCGGTACCACATTTCGGTGCGGAAACACTAGCACAATTCTTCATTTCTTCAAGAACAACATTTTACCAACATTTATAAATTATGTGACGTTTAAACACATTCAAATTCACACAAATTCACATCAAAAAACAACACAAAAAAGCATAACGACATACCCAACGCACAACCGCCCCCCCAGCGCAGCTCCTGCTATCTTGCACTTTCCATAACCAACCCCTCCCAAATTACTGTAATTGAAAAAATTTCTTGACTTTTCTTGTTTTTTCGTCATTGTTTCCACCGCTGTTACAAGAATGAGGGAGCGGAAGAAGAAGATAAAATCGAAAAGTCCAATAATAGAGTTATCAAGATTACGAAAAGACGAGAGACCAAAGCAAAAAAATATAAAACATTTTATTTTCACCACACGTCCCGAGTACTCGACACCCCCCAGCACGCAAACCAAGACAACCCCACGTGGTGCAGAAAAAAATGAGAAAATGTTTTATACCTTTCCTATAACTCCCCTTCCAACTAATTCAAGCAATATCAACATTTTCGAGTGCAGTTGTCTTTATAAAGTCCTTTTAAACAAATTTATTCAATGTGTCCTCCATTTTTATTAATAACAACCTCGAACCGACGCCGGAAGCCAGAGCATGCCTTTCGGACGTAGTCCTCCGACATTGACTGCCATGTGCCTGTTATGGTTGACTTCAGGGTTTTCACACTAGGGTGTGATGTTTTGCAGGCTCGTGCTTCAACATATGCCCAAATCGAATAATCCAACGGATTAAGATCTGGACTGCTAGGGGGCCACAAATCCTTCGGCCAAAACTTCATGTTACCGTTCAACCATTGTTGGGTTCGATTGGACGTGTGACACGGCGCTCCATCCTGCTGTAGGACAACGTTTTGGTCCTCGGAGAAGTTGCTCTTCACCCGGTGCAGCACTTGGTCCTTCAAAATACCGATATACACTTTGGTATTGATTTTAACTCCAGCATCAATGAAAACAGGCGGCATTTTCAAACCGTTGGACGCCACCACTCTCTCTCTCTCTCTCTCTCTCTCTCTCTCTCTCTCTCTCTCTCTTTCTTTGCCGGGACTAAACGTCGGGACAATTTAACTTAATTTTGAATCGTTTTTGACTCACTTTGGCCAAAACAGGAGTCACTAATACATGAGTAAATGTGACTGGGATTGACAATGCGGCATATCTAAGACACCGACTTAAATCAGATCGCTGTTTTAGATACGGCGGCTTGTCAATTCCAGTCACATTTACTCATTTATGAGTGATTTCACTTTTGGCGAAACTGTGCCTAAAACGATTCAAAATTGAGTTAAATTGTCCCGCCGTGCACAGTGAAGTCTAGGGTTTTTTTCATTAGGGCGAATCTACAATTGAGAGATTCTCTCCGGGCTCGCTCTCTTTCATTTATTACAGCGCCATTATAAAACTTTTGAGGGATTATTCAGTACAGATCGAAACACAACAGTGCTGGCTAGCATACTCTACAAATAGAAGAATGAAAACCGTAAAGGTGATTGGTTTATGAATGAAAGAGAGCGAGCCCTGAGAGAATCTCTCAATTGTAGATTAACCCTAATGAAAAAAAAACCCTAGAAGTGACTGCTTCGGGAGATTGCTGTGCACATGCACTTCTCTTCAGCTTTCGACTTAAGCTGGCATGCTCGCATGCCCCTTTTTGTTAGCCGCCAAGACCTTTTGTTAGCGGCCAAGACCTGTACCAATGTGGAGTAGCCGACCGTTATGACATGCTCTCCTTCACATCCACCCTCGTGGGACACTTTTTCTGGTCTATGGATCGCAATGTCTACTCTACTCAGCTAGTCCCCAAAGGTGGATTTAACCTACTCTGCCGGAGAGTTCCCCGAAAACGGAGGTTCTCTCGAAACCTTTAGACGTTTATATGAGCCAGTCGGCTCTATCGCGTTCTACTCGGATTCTCGAGTTATGATTACGAACTTCTACCAGTCTCAGCGGGACCAGCGTTGTTGGACCGCTGTTCTTCTCTGCACCTACGCTGATGTTCCGATAGTATTTGAGTGACGGCTCTGCTGACCGCATTGCTTTTGGCCTCATAGCGACACATCTCTTCGAGGATATAAGCCACCCGCAGGGTAGGCATTACCCTTCGGGTTGCCTCAAATATAGGCTATTCGAAAACCACGTGCTCCGATGTTTTCTCCGCATTTCCACATTCTGGATAGACGGGTGACGTTGCATGTCCGAACCTATTTAGATACTTCCTGAAACAACCATGACCAGATAAGAACTGTGTCGTATAAATTTAACCTCTCCGTGCTTCCTGTCCACCCATGTTCTCGGACTCGGAATAAGCCTGAACGTCCATCTACCGTTCGCCACTGTGTTCCACTACTGATGCCACTTGGCCATCGACTCCGCTCTCAGTATCTTCCGTACTGCTGTGGTTTCTCTTCGACTTCATCAGGGTTATGACGATACGCATCATTCCAGTGATAACGAATACTGCCTCCGATGATATTGTTCAGTACGCGCTTGCAACCCGAATAAGCCATGAGCCGACGCGTATTGCTCAGCTTTGCTTGATACCGCTTGGTTGCCAACGCAGCAACCGCAGACCTTGCCTCTTACTACTGCTAGGTCCATGGTTGTTCAACAACAGTATTTCTACCGCGTTGATGGCCTTCGCCGCCTTTTTACAGGCATAATCGACGTGGCAGTTGAAATTCAATCGGTCGTCGACCATTTCTTCCAGGTACTTTAGCACGCGCTTCGAGACAATGTCATGCCCTCGGACGGTAATTTCAGCCCGCTCACCCATTGTGCTCTGCAACTCGGTTTTGTAATGGGCTCTCTGCAGATTCGCTCCATGCATCCAGTCTTAAATCATGTAGATTGACATTGACAGATCACCAGACACCGTCCAAATGACGTCGTGCGTAAAATTTTCGGCAGCTTCAGTGTCTACACACTATTGTAAATTCCGTTTCAAAGCGTTGGACCGAGAATGGAACCTTGTGATACTTTTTGACTTCTGTCCCATTTCAGTATCGTAAGTAGCTTTTTAGAATCCTGCACAGTTAGTCAAAAACCCTCATTCTGTGCCTCCCAGCTGGCGCTGCTAATTGCGTTCTTGAACAGCTTCACAGCTCAGTAACGCTTCCCTCTTCGCTTCTTTTTGGACGCCTTATCCGCTTTCTCAATCACCGTTCGAATAGCATCTACCGTTGATCTCCCAAAAAACTGCATCTCCTAAAAGCCATGGCAGGAAAATCCTCTCCAAGAGTTTCCCAACAATATCCAGCAGGCATATCGGCCTGAACGATGCTGGATCTCCCAGCGGTTTCCTGTCTGCGGCAGCAACACTAGCTTCTGGATCTTCCATCTGTCTGGAAAGTGACCTTCGACCAGACATTTTTGTAACACTCCCCGACGATCTTCAGCTTATATGGCCACGTCTCAGCGGGCGTTGTTGGGCTGACTTTCGCCATCATTACTCGATATGCATCGCCCTAGGGGTTAACAGCAACTTCTTCGCACAGTTGTTTGTAATAATAAGACTCACATGGCTTGATTCCATTTGAATCCCTGCGCTCCTCGCTGTCTGAATCGGTTCTAGCCATTTGCTCGCGTATCATGGCTCGAAGACAAGTGGCACGGAGGCATGAAGGGTGCTAGACTGTACGCCGTGTATTGACGGGCTCCAGCTTTCTCGGCATTGTTGTGCCGCACGTCCTCACCAACGTAGCTGTTAACTCGTCTGTGCCGGTTCCCCCGAAGAGTTTCCAGAAGAAGTCCTTATCGAAATCCTTCACCTTTTACTTCCGTGCACTCTCTGAAGAGCTGCGCGCAGCCGACGGATTCCGTAATCCGATGCTGTAACGGATCACCTGATGGTCGCTATGAGTTTACCTATTGTACATATGTACTCCTATTCATAGAATGTGTAACAGTAGTGCTGATGGTTGTAAACAAAACATGCTCCAAAAGGCAACATATATTTTAGGTAGGAGCAGGTTGGAAAGGAAAATAGAAAGAGAAAGAAAGAGAGAGAGAGAGAGAGAGAGAGAGAGAGAGAGAGAGAAAAAGAGAGAGAGCCCATCGATTATATTTGGAAATTTTCGGAAATTGACATTCTTGAATCAAGCTTGAAACTGCAAAAAGATTCTATATCGGGTGTATTGTTCCATGGATTTGGTTATATATTTTCGTTGGAACGCTCTCTTAATGCTTTTTTTTGTTCTTCGGCACCAACGGTGAAAGGTGTTCTCTTAGAATTTAGTTTTGTTTACTGAATTCACTAAATGCACATTAATGTATCTTTCTATCATAGATTTCAAACGTTACTGACACAGGTCTCATATGCAGTATCCTCGAAACGTTTGATTACAAGAAACACCGTTGACTTTGGGAATTTTAATACTTTTGCTATTTTTGAGGCAGACTTGATGTTTGTGCACAATTAATTTTCTTTTCTCAAGTTCCATGATTCGTAATTTTGAGATGCGTCGGTCAATCGAGAAAAAACAATTTCTTCGTCAATGAAACATCAATAAATGCCTGTCAAACGTGTTTTGTTTCAAACACCACGGACACGAGGTGTTTTAAACCGTGCGTCCAGATTTACTTTGAATCGAGCTATATGTAAATTAATGTAAATTTTTCAATTATTGTAATGGATGAGGGTAATTATGTTGAAACCTTATACACTGACTTTAGCAAAGCATTTGATAGAGTCGATATTCCTTTGTAGATTTACAAATTGCCTGAGATAGGTTTCAATCTCAATTTATAAAAGTGGGTTTAGTCATACATGCGTGGAAGAACACAACGAGTAATATTTGAAGGAAAGCTATCATCGGTTGTGAATGTTACATCGGGAGTACCACAGGGATCCCATCTGGGTCCTTTACTATTTATTTTGTTTGTCAATGATGTTGAATATATTTTGCGCCATTGAAATGATTTGATATATGCAGATGACATGAAACTTTTAGTGAAAATACGCAAATCATCTGACATTGAAGACTTTCAAAGAGAAGTTGATAATGTCCATATTTGATATACAAAAAGCTTGCTAGAGATTAACGTAAATAAGTGCATCTCAGTCTCATTCACTAAAAAGCGCAATGTAAGGCAAGACACCATCACTATAGGTCAACAAACTGTTGAAAGATGCAATCAAGTTAGAGTTAGAGATTTTGATTCGGGTGTAAAATATAATTACAAGGCAAGTAATATGCTCGGGTTCATCAAAAGGTTTAGTTCTCATTTCAATGAGCTATCACTAAAAACGTTGTTGTAACATAAAGACCGTAGTGAGTCAGTACAGAAACAGTTTTTATTGTATGCATTGCGTAAATTAGGATGGAACTCTTTTCGGTAAATCTCGATGTATGTTAATTAAAATAGATGGTCTTGAGGAACGACGTGAGTTTGCAATTCTATCATTTATAAACGATGATATTGAGCAAAGAGTAAATGACGCAGAAGTTTCAGAGAAGCTCAACTTGTACGCTTCCACCTGTTACTTAAAAAGCAGGAATTTATTCTACATAAATAAACAAAGAACTAACTATGCCCAAAATGGACCCAAAAATAAGATGATGTCTTGCTTTTAAAAATACTGCACCACAATTGATATAACATTGAATAAAAATCAACTAATAAAAGTATTTTTATCACAATATCTGTAAGAGTAGATTTAAGGCAAGAATGTAAAACCGGTCTACATAAATGATTAGCGACAAAAGTTGTCAGCCAGCGGTGGTTAAGCATCCTAGAAATGGCCTAAGCCTAGAGATCGTGTGTATCGGTTTTTTTTTTTCAAATACTGGAGGCGTATTTTTTCATCTTGGTGGATACTGTTCTACTGAAATTGTTTGGTCTTTTGTTAGGTGAAAGCTGACATGCGGATTCTTGGTCATCATTATTTCTGTGTTTAATAATATTCGATAAGCAAAGCATAATACCTTCCTTTAAAAAATTTTAACTTGCTTCGAGCTCACCCCTTCTTTCAAACCCTACAAACTTCTCAAAGGTACAAACGAAAATCTACAACTTCATTGTTTTCCCTCCAATCTCCTTCCAAGGACTTAGTGTGCATCAACGAAAATGGTAACGCTCCTTACCTAACGCAAAACCATTGTTTTTCGCGTACTCCAACCAGAAGGCATCATCATATCGGGCTTAAGAGAAACCAGCAACGCCAAATTTCACCAAACACCGACAAAGCGTTTCGCTGCTAAATTGAGTGAAATTAAAATATTCTTTCCTATCGCACCGGCAGTAGCGGATGACTTGTTGTTCTCTCCGATGTCGGTGGTGCCGGTGGTTAGATGGCAGAAAACCGAAATGAATCAAACCAGGTTTCGCCACGCCAGTCTTCGTGCCATTTCGGTGGCGGCGGCTAGAAGAGGTTCCTTTTGCTAGCTGCGGAAGGAAATTAGTTGGAAAACTGGTTAATGCAATGCACCACCCACTGACTGCCATACGACGACGACGACGTTGTCGTCTGGAAAATTGCGAACGCGAGCGGTTGGTACCTAACTACAATCGATTTGTTCCATTCAACTCGTACACTAATGTAGATATATAGCGAGAGGCAAGGCTTTCTCTTTCAGAACAAAGGAATCCCCAAAGCGAACAAGTTTTTCACGACGCTGATGACGCCTTGCGGAAAATGAGTAGCAAGGCAGCTCGCATAGCTCGCTGATTCGGTTGATGGTTTCGAGGCTCAAATTAAATTTAAAATATGCAAACATCAATTAAAACTAAATTAGAATAAATTGTCAACGATACGTAATTAAAGACAAATATTTCTCGTTGAAACTTGGAATGGCTTGCCGTGCGCGCCGGAAATGCAAATGTGAAACGGAAGTGTCGCCAACAGCAACATCGATAGCAACCGGGGCATCTGTATGATGGGACTTATGTTCAAATAGTCGGATCCTCGAAATGATTTAGACGGAGATGATCATAACTTTTAGTTGTGACGGACTGATGTTCAAAACGGTGTCGTATTTCCTCATGTTTTTCTAGACTTTATCGTCTCATCAGGTCAGAAAAAGTACTGCAGTTCAACAACCAATTGGAGTGTCTCCTATGTGCTATCAGTTCCTTATGGTTTTAAGAGAGTATTAGGGTAGTTCAAAGTATCGAATCAGCTCCACTCCACTCTATTCGATTTCAAATCAGGTCTTGACTCTCCTCCCTAAAATCATTCTATAATCAAAATGCCATTTTTTACTAAATACGACCAGGGCATCGTCCGCTGGCTATTGCCGTGGATATTGGGGGTTTCCCAGGTACCCGGTTCAAGCTTTAGTTGGTGACGGTGGCTCTTCTTGACCATCTATTGCTGAGTTGTAAGTGTGAATAAGGGCGTCTATGTAATGTTTTGCTGTACCTGTTGTGGACTCCCAGTACCTCCCATTACCCCAAAAGCTTTGAGCATAACTTGCCTTCCCTCAAAAGTTCTCTTTTTTTGGATTGGCCCCCATAACAAAAAGGGCACCATTGCAGAGCATATGATTGATCAAATTATTCGCAGTTCTACTCGCCCAACGCCCCCGGTTGGATGAGGGATAAAGGATGGTACACACTCTCACACACACACACACACACGCACTCTCTCTCTCTCTCTCTCTCTCTCTCTCTCTCTCTCACACACACACACACACACACACACACACACACACACACGCGCGCGCGCGCGCGCAAACATACAGGTCTTGACTCTCCTCCCTAAAAGAATCGCAGCAAGCGCTGCGATTAGACGGTTGAGTTTGCGAAAGGTGTCAGGTTTTCTTTCGTTGCACAGTGATTGTGATTTTGTTTTTAAAATTCCTGCGATTTTTATTTAAGTGCATTTGTGCGTGATTGGTTGAAATACTACTTATGTTCATGCTGTTTTGTGGAGTGGAGCGCTTCTCCTGTAGAGATAATATCGCATCTTTTAGCATTACAGGGGACGGCTTGCCATAGCAAATCAAGATTGAACCCACATCTCCGATACTCTACCAAAAACAAAAATAAACCACAATACACAAAAATACACACACTCCCAAAACAAAAACACCCTCGACCAGGAAGGAAATGCACCAACACCAATAATAATTTATTGTTGTATGGTGTTTTTTCAGGGGGTTTTTTAAGAGTGAAGTGACCTCGGAATAAACGTAAATAATCAGTATTTCTGAAACGGGGCACTGTAACTAAACCAAGGGGTAAGACAGCTCCTTATCGCGAGCAATTTCAGAGTTGCTTTTGAGGTACCTCGAGTAACTCACGTTGCTCAGCAAGCGAGCTCTGTAATTTGTTTTCTCTCTGTTTTTGCACACCAGCTGTCTAACAAACCGCTCGCTAGTACATGAGCTGTCGTGTGTACACAATTGTATACAAGCAATTCCTCTATTTAACTCTGATTTTGAAAATAACCTATATTCGCTCAAACTACATATCTGCTCGTACAATTTTCGTATTGACTACTTCTAGTGTTAGCGTTTGTATTTTTCGAAAAGTTATTTTCATGTCTCCAAGTAAGTCATACTTTGAATAAACCCACCACCGGCTTGACCTGCTATTTGCTATAGCAGCATTATTCCGCCAGACGGTCAGACTATGAACTGGTGCTGTGGAATAAAGGCAAGAGGACAAACGAGCTCAGCCCGCTGCATTCCGAGTCAAGCTCCAAGCTTCTTAGAATTGATGTTTAGCAAATTACTAATCTAAAAATACCGATATCACACCTGATAATTGTATCACATATGAAATATTCCTAGAACCCTCATAGTCGTGAAATAGGGCTAGCCGTTGTTCCACCTTCTATTGCCATTAGCGAAATGTCCATTATTTTTTCCAAACAAATTGGAAGTCAAACTTTTTGAAGCCCTGGCAACCGATAATAATCGATTAAGATTGATTCAATTTTAAGCTATATTGAGTTACTCGCAAGTTACTCGCAAGTTACTCGGTGCATCAAGGCAACTCAGAGTAGAGCTGTCTCACCCCTAGAACTAAACAGAGCTATCACTTTTAAACTCCCCGGTTGAACATGTTTGTAGTATCAGACAGCAGTTTGTCAAACTGCAAACATTTTTCTTCCATAAAAACACTTCCGGATGGTGGGCATTGGATTGTACATACACACAAAAAAAAAGTCTTGAGTCTTCTCCAAAACTTAAGTTCATTTGGTTGTAAGCTCGAACTGCATTGGCCTTTTGAAGTTTCTATGGAAAAACAAAGCATTTTGTTCTCATCCTCTTTCAAATTTTCAAATTTTCAAATTTTCCAAAATATGACTCTAGGCAAAATTTCAGCTCATTAGGACATGATTAAAGGATGCTTCTAATTGATCAAAGTTTTGACATATCAAGCCATTAAAATTCGTCCCATGGGGGGGGGGATGTATAGAAAAAATGGAACATCGTTTTTTTTTCGATGCCGAATGACTTAAGAATGCATGAAACTTCTAGATATGATAAAAAATTTAAATTATAATGTTTTCGTTTGGCTTGAAACACAATTTTTTTCTGTTAGAAAATGTTTAGGACTTTCAGATGATGCAAAACTGTCCATCGAATTCAAAAAACCAACCTTGCGACCAAGAAACGTTTCATAAGCCCAGAATATGCCTCTATGCTTATTTCGGTTTGGTTTTGGTTTTCGATCATGATTTTGAATTTTCTGGAACTTTGAAAACTTTTGAGTTCATATTTATTAACGAAGCAATTGATGAAATTGGTAGGGATGTTCATTATAGTGTTTCATTTCCTAATATATGACCCTAATCAACATCTTCTATTCAGTGTGTGATATTTTATTGAGATGGTTCTTCCATTAGGGCGATTCTTTCAGCCCAAACATTTCTGAAATAAATAATCGAGAATCGAAAAAAAAAAAAAAACCTTTTTTCGTGGGGGCGACCCCGGCGTAGTGGTTAACATCCATACCTCACCCCCGGAAAAGTTACGAAAATACCCAAAAGAGGTATTTGAGTGACTACAACGGGAGATGAACCAGTCCGAGGCTGAAAATCTCGATAATCCAGACAAAAAAAAAACTTTTTTCTTGGTTCCCGATTGGGAAAATTTTCATGGGTTTTACCCAATTTTATGGGTAAAAATGTCAAAACTCTGATCGATTAGAGGCATCCTAAAACCATGTCTGATTGAACTTAAGTTTTGCACTGGTTCATAAATATTTTGGAAAAATGAAACGTTTGAGCTGAGTCGTTTTTTTTTTTAAATCAAGGGAATTTTTTTCCCATGCATTTCATCGGTACCGTACTGTAGAATGTCGTATCCAAATGTACAAAGCTGACAGTAACTTTTGCCCTTAATATGTATAAGGTACGTTTCAAAGTGATGGTTTCAATTTGTAATCGGATGTTTATTCAGCTTTTATTCGGATCTTTATTTCGCTCTTCATTCGGGTTTTTATTCAAATTTTTATTCCAATTTCAATTTGGATTCCTATTTGTATTTTTATTCAGATTTTTAATCGGATTTTAATTCGGATTTATATTTAGTTTTTGTTTCGGATTTCTATTCGGCTTTGACCCAGATTTTTATTTGGACTTTTATTTGAATTTTTATTCGGATTTTAATTCGAAAATGTATTCGAATTTTTAATCGGATTTTTATTTGGATTTTTATTCGGCTTTTTATTCAAATTTTTTTTATACTCGGATTTCTATTTCCAGATTTATTTTATTCGGATTTTTGTGCGGATTTTTATTCGAACTCTTATTTGGATTTTTAATCGGAGTTTATTCGGATATTTAATCAGAGTTTTGTTCGGAATTTATTCGGACCTTTATTCGGATTTTCCTTCGGATTTTTGGATTTGAATTTTTATTCGGATTTTTGCTAGTACTCTTATTCGGATTTTTATTCGGATTTTTATTCGGATTTTTATTCGGATTCTTATTTGGATTTTTATTCGCATTTTTATTCGGATTTTTATACGGATTTTTACTCGGATATTTATTCGACTTCTGATTCGGATTTTTGTTTGGATTTTTATTCGAATTTTTATTCGGATTTTTTTATCGAAGTCTTATTCGGATATTTAATCGGAGTTCTATTCGGATTTTCATTCAGATTTTCCTTCGGATTTTCATTCGGATTTTGACTCGGATTTTAACTCGGATTTTCATTCGAATTTTGATTCGGATTTTGATTCAGATTTTGAGTCGGATTTTGATTCGGACTTTTATTCGGCTTTTTATTCGGATTTTTATTCGAATTTTTATTCGAGTGTTTATTGGAATTTTTAATCGGAGTTTAAATCGGATATTTATTCGGATCTCTAAGCAGATTTTCATTTGGGTTTTGTTCGGATTTTTATTCAGATATTTATTCAGATTTTTGGATTGAGATTTGGATTGGATTTGGATTGGATTTGGATTGGATTTGGATTGGATTTGGATTGGATTTGGATTGGATTTGGATTGGATTTGGATTGGATTTGGATTGGATTTGGATTGGATTTGGATTGGATTTGGATTGGATTTGGATTGGATTTGGATTGGATTTGGATTGGATTTGGATTGGATTTGGATTGGATTTGGATTGGATTTGGATTGGATTTGGATTGGATTTGGATTGGATTTGGATTGGATTTGGATTGGATTTGGATTGGATTTGGATTGGATTTGGATTGATTTGGATTGGATTTGGATTGGATTGGATTGGATTGGATTTGGATTGGATTTGGATTGGATTTGGATTGGATTTGGATTGGATTTGGATTGGATTTGGATTGGATTTGGATTGGATTTGGATTGGATTTGCATTCTTTACTAACAAAGAATTATTTGATTCAAAGTTTGAATGAGGAACTGAAAATTGTATGTAGCGAAAATTCCTATTACACAAGTCCAGAAGGCGGTGACGGTGCTTTTTTCATGGTGCTATATTTCCATTGGATTATGCAGTATTAGTTTCTTTCTGATTGAACTCAGATTGTTAAAGCCTGTTTTGAATGCGATTTGGATTCGTTTAAGCATAAAAGGATGGAGATTTGCAAATTTGCATCACTTTAAAGGACAAACGCAATGAGAGTAGAAGCGGAACGGCAACGACAAGTTTGACAGTTATCGAAAATGACGTCAATGTTGAATCGGCTTCGAGTTTTTATCCGACAGGCAGGCTTACTAAGATCGAGCTTTTCCGTTGTCGTTGTCGTTCTGCTTCCACTATCATTGCATTCGGACCTTATTATTACGCATTCTATCCTCACACCCCATTATGTGGACCTGATGAATAGCCAATAGACATGTATGAAGAAAAAGTTAATTATGTGGACAATGATAAATCAGGAACATTTGGAAATCAAATCTATCTGGTAAAATATTTAAAATATATAAACGTCATTTTTTGAGTATAGCCTTCTGACAAGTATGTCGTTAATTTAGATATCCAGTACAAGCAGTTTCTTGCTACAACGTGTTATCGCACCTCCTTAACAAGCGAGAATGGCTTCTTAACACTTTTACAATATCCTTATATTTTAAAATTTAATCCCACCAAAAATAGCTCTCGGTACAACAGGAACCACAGGAACGAGATTTATATGGTCAGTTTATCAATGTTGTACCGGGAGCTTCCAGAATAGGAACGAAGGGACAAGATTTATGTGAATTTAAGTGTGATGAATTTTGTCTTTCGTGATCGTCGTTGGAAAGTTATGACGATTATAAAGCAACCCTCTCCGTAGATGCTCATCTCTCCGTGTGTTTTACAAATGCCATGTGGAAAGTATTTACTTTTAAACCATATAGACCATTCAGGCTAAGTGAGGTGCAGATCTAAAGAGTGAACTTGAAAACTATTTTCTATTCCAACAGCAGCGGCACGGTAGCTCTTTTACACGCTCCATGGAACGTCAGTGCCCCCTCACCGTCGACGTCATCCATGTGTGGCAACTAGACCAACCGACGACGACGACGACGGCGACGGATGACGAGATGATGGTGAGACGTTGATAACGTCTGCTAGCTGCCACACTTGGGCTGTTCACAAGTTTTCTCGCTTAATTGACTGGCAATTCCTGGAGAAGGTTAGTATGTGTATCAAAGCGTACCCGGTGGCAGGTCTTAAAAGCATCTTTAACATAGCAATTCCATTTAGATACGAATTTGATTAAGATCTGCCAGCTGATATCGAAACAATTAAGCCGCTAGCCACCTCAGAAGGCATTAGTGTTTCTTTCCGTTTCTGCTCCCCGGAAGGCAGTGAAGCGTGCCACTAACCAACCAGGCACAAATCGCGAGAGAAATCATTTCTTTCTTTATACGTTTTGATTTAGCTTCCCAACTGCGACCGGCAGCGGTCTTAATGGTGGTTGCGCTCAATTTCCGCGAATGAAATAATCATTAGCATTACAATTTATGGTGCAAATTTCCACCACGTTGTATAGATAAGAAGCTTTCATAACTTTGTATCGTCCCCATAACGGGTGACGCCGATGCTGGTGGCAATGATGAATTATGGCCAAATGGCAATGAGGAGTGCCAAATATTTTCAATCAAAAATTCACACTTCAGCATGCTGGCATTGGAATTCGAAACGGTTAGCTGGGTTTCTGTAATTACCGAAATTGGTAAGAATAACGTTTTTCATTGAACGCAAGGTTGGGTTTATGTTTGCGAATCAGTGATTTTTCTTGTGGGACGGGTAGAGTTTCTTGATTGGGACTAGTCATTGAGCCGTTAAGACAAATATGAAATTGTGCTTTTTTTAAGAAATGTGAATTAATACACACTTGAGTGTTCTGAACATGTGTCTGTGCTGAATGTTCAGACTGTTTTTGAAAAAGTAAAACTTGAATGTGGAAAACTACTGAGATCAATGAGATACGTGTGAGAAACTTTGAGAAAAAACGGTAACCGGTAGGAATTCAACCCATGAATTCTTAGTAAGTAGGCCTTTGTATTACTAATTATACAACAGATAATACCGTTTGCATTAAAAAAAAATGGACAATAATTGCCGATTTTTCATGGGTTAACCTTCACCCGCACCGACCAAACTACCCATGCAGCATCAATCATAGTAACCCATGAGTCAGCAGACAAAATTTGACAGCTCTATCAGTCGAACTCTAACCGCGATGGCAAAAACAGTGAAGCAACTTCGTTCAGAAGTGTGCGCGTCCAAAGAACGGCACCCCGCCGCGTCAAAAACGGACATCGTGCGGCATCTACAACATCTTGGCACTATTAGACAACAATCAGAGCATCGAACGAAAGCCCGTTTCCGGACGGCCGACGACCCTGAGCGACAAGAAGCTCCAAAGGATGCTGAAGAGGACGACTGAGGGAAAAATGGCTACATCGCTGCGTGCGCTTGGCCGGGAGGTCGGTTCAACCGGCCAAACAGTGAAAAAGTACCTGGCAAACATGAATATACATGTCAGGAAGAGGAAGTCGCGTCCACTGATTTAGGAGCTGCAGGCAATGACGCAGAGGCAGCGGCTGAATAAGATGGTCAACTCGATTTTCCCGGCGAATCACGACGTGGCAGTGGTTATTGACGACGAGACCTATCTCACCCTGGATGGCAACGACTGGCAGGGCACTTCGTATTTTACTTCTCCCACGAAGAAAGTGAGCTCCAAGGTGAAGTCCTTTTCACACACCAAGTTCCCCAAGAAGGTGCTGCTGTCGCTGACAATCAGCAAGTAGGGGATGTCAAAGCCGCTCTTCTTTCGCTCCGGACTGGCCGTAAACGGGGAAATTCATAGTACGAAATGCCTTCCGGAAGTTGCGTCGTTCATCAAGAAATACCATAAGGGCGAAGACGCGGTGTTCTTGCCGGATCTGGCGTCGGCCCACTACTCGAAGCGATCGTTGGAGGAGATGGAGCGGCTGATTATAGATGTGGTACCCAAGTCGGCAAACCCGCCCAACGTCCTCCAGCTGCGTCCCATCGAGAATTTTGGGGCCAACATGAAGCGTAAGATCTACTCCAACAATTTGGCACGAAAATTGAGGAGGAATTGATAAATAAAACGAAGAAAGAACTCAAAAACATGCCACATGCATGTTCGTCACACAACGTCCGCCATGGCGAATGTTCCGCTGAACTGATGGAAGCCCGCTCGCAAGGGCGTAGAATTTTTTGGCAAGTAAGCTTAAGTAATTATCTTCCATGGGAAATTTATCAAAAGCAATTATCTGTCTTAGCTTTTTTTTTATCACCATCCGAAAAAAGTCCATTTTTTTTAATGCAAACGTTATTAGCATAGATTTTGTCTTGAGAAATAGTTGCGTAGAATCGCGCAATGTACCTTAAAGATTTTTTCTAAACCATATTTTCAACATTTTCAGTTTAAATAAAAAAAAACTCCTTTTGAATAAATAAAAATAATCGAGTTTGGAATTTTAGTGAATTTTTTTATTCTTGATATGGCTCAATGGTACAAACTGGTGCAATGGCGTACTGCGAAGAACACAGCGAAGGTGGTGGCTGTACAGAATATGATGGCAAGAGTTAAACACATCGTCCGATAATTCAACCGTAAAATTTAATTGATTTTTTTACACAGTTTATACTAATTGAACTTCAAAGAGAAAAAAAAAAATTTTAAGGAATCAATTCAATCAATTTACACGCATTCTTGTTTGACCAAATGTTGCCTCCGTCCCAGCCGTATAACACTACGAAACAACAAATTGTCTTAGCATGTTGTGATATTGGCAAAGTAAATTTGCCAACTTGACAAGAAAGTGAAGAAGTTTACTATGTTTAAATACACTGAAATTCTTTGCACTTTTCATGCTGTTTTTCTTTTACTTGGTTAGCATTCCATGTCAACGACCATGCAATTGTGCAAATGAGCGATGCAAACAATTGTACTTATTGTTTAGTCTTAAATACAACACGGTTGACTATGGATACGTTCAAAAACTTGTAAAGTAAGAAACACGAACTACCCACAATAAAATGTTCAGATTGTGAAGGAGTAATTGGGATTCAGAAGCAAAAGCTTTTGATGAGTAAAATCCTTTTGAACGACAACAAGTTTCAAAGTTTGATTGTTGCTTTTGATCCTACATGAATTCAATGAGACACTTAAAAAACATCGTTTTTCTATTCACTATAGAATGGTCCAATCTTCACCAAATAGATTAAAGCTTTTACCATTTTTTGTCATACAATGCGCAGTTTTAACAATTTTTCTACTCAAACCCTTAAGCTTCTAACCCTTCTCGTATGACCATAGGAATTATTTCCAATATTCCAATATTCACGAAAGTACTTAAAAACTGTCAGATGGTCACTTCTTTCGACATAAATTAACATGACAAGGCGATCAACCGGGAGTACTACCGCCTCCCGCTGATCGAGGAAATGAAAATTAAACTTCATGGAGCTCGATACTACTCGAAGCATGACTTGAGTAATGCATATTACCATCTGGAGCTATGCAACGATTCCCATGATCCTAAAATCCTTAATCTTTGGTGTGAATTGTGTGCCAGAAAAATTCCAACGCAAGATGGTCCGCATCCTAGAAAGCGTCGGAAACGTAATTGTACACATCGATTATATCTTGATATACGCAGCTACCCTAGAATTTCGTACGAGAGTAGCGTTTGGCGGATACTGCGCGCAAACAATCTGACCATCAACACGATCAAATGTGAATTTGATCAGCTCAGTATCAAATTTCTTGGCCACCAGCTTGATAAAGACGGCTTTCACATCGAGGAAACCATGGGGAAAAGCATCCAGTGTTTTAGGAAACCTTTGACCATATCAAAACTCCGGAGCTTCTTGGATCTCGCATCATTAGTTAGTCCTTAGAAGGAAGCCTCCAATTTGGCCAAAGAACGGATTATACAGGGTCCGGCAATTGAAGTGCTACATTGAAACTAACAGATAAACTAATCAAAACAAACACATTTTTTATTTCAAATTCATTCAACTTCACTTGAAAACAAATCACTTTTTGAAAACTAACTGGTCAAGTTCAACTCGTTCACCCTTGAGTTTAACCACTCGCCGCAGACGATCGAGGAGCACATCGTACGAAGCCCGCAAGTGCTCTTGTGGTATTTTATCCCAGGCTGCCGCCAGATGTCTCTTCAGGACTTCCCCACCTTCATGTTTTTTTTAGAGCAGACTTTGGCTTTCAACATACTCCAGGCAGCGAACTCACCGGCCACTCCGAACTCGAACCCTGGAAAATATTCCGCAATCCAGAGTTGGGTTTGCTTTGCTTTGTGAGCCGGCGCCGAGTCCTGTCTAATCGCTGGAACCAAAATGACGACGTGCCCACAGCTCGACGACGTTCTGTAGAAGTAGTTTCCGGAGTCAACTTCCTTGGCACATTTGTTCCACATTTTGGTCATCTGAGTCGCTCAGCCGTTTTTCCACTTTTTTTAAGTTTCTCTTAATTATCCCCAAAATCTCTCGATGGTCCGGAACTTTTTAAAGACATTTACACCGTCTTCAACTCGAGGTTGTACAGACTGAACGTTAAACATAGAGCGAATTACAACGGACACCTTAACCTAACACCCAGTGGACCAGATTGGACATTTTCGTTTTTGCGAAAAGTTCCACAAGCTGGAGCGGGAATCGAACCCTCACTTCATGGCAATCGCTTGAACGACGGAAGACGCCGCTAACCACTTGACCACGAAGCCCACTGCGGGCAGTTGGGTGAAATTAAGTTTTTATCGATGAAATCTACGTTATTATCGCGGTACCACTGGATGACTTCCCGGCTGTAGTGGCTGTACTCGCCAAATCTGGCCAAAACTTCATAGGACCTTTATGGGCTTTAATGAAAGGTAGTACGCGGTTTTTGAGGCATCCTTCCATGTACAGCTTCGAGTCCATCGTCTCATGCGTCACGAACACTTCGGCCTTTGCTCCGCAGCTGCATATCCCTTGCCAAATCATCAGTTTTTTGGCAAGTTTGTCCATAAAAGCAAACTTAAACCTTGCAGGAGCATCTCCTCGTGTCGTCGCCATGTAGAATTGTTGGCCAGGAAGCTGTCCGAAGTCCATTTTGACGTAGGTTTCATCGTCGATGAGCAGGCATCCTTGGTACTTCATCAAAACCTGCTGGTACAATTTCCGAGCTCGAGTTTTGGTGACGAAACTTTGCTTCAACGTTCTATTTGGTTGCTTGCTGGCTCGATAAGAACGAAATCCTGCTCGCAAACAAATTCTTCGAACGCTCCTGCGAGCAGCAGCGTATTTTTGTGCGATTTCATTATCTGATAGTCCAGGGTTTGCTCTGACGGTTCTCAACACCTTCTGGTTCAGCTTGCGGTCATATGTTCCACTACGAAGCTTACCTTGAGGCACTCGATCCACGCTCTTTCGCTCCCTGAAACGTTTGAGCACATAATACACGGTTGATTTAGAGATTTTCAACGTTTTTGCGATTTTTATTGCGGACCACGTTGGATTATCAACGTGGGTGTGCAGATTTTTTTTTCTCCTCTCGGCTTCCATCTGGATTAACTTTTGACTCACTGCACGAAACACCGTGAAATTTATACCACAGAAAGTGGGCTAGGTAAACAAACCACTGTAAAAGAATTCTTTCAGCGGTCACCTTTCGTGCCGCTGCAACACAGTAAGTAATTCCGGATTCTAACTGGACAGAACTGTTTAATATTTTATTGTTTTACATATCAAATCTGTTGATAACTGATGGATTCATACTATAGCGAAGGGATTATATATTGGACATTTACGCCACCAGAAGGTAAATATTGATTTATTTTACATAAAATAATGTTGCTTCTAATATTTTGGAATATTTTTTACGTCCAGATTCAAAATGGCCCGTGACAGTCTTGGATTGGAACTGCGAAAGAAGATAATCAATGATTATACGTGTGGAATGTCACAAAAAGGGATCTGAACCGAATATGGAGTGAAAAAATCAAAAATCTCCAGACTTTGCTCGAAGTTTCGTTCCACCGGAGAGATTTCTGTGGAGCACAAAGGCGGAAGACCACGCAGCAATACCTCTAGGGACGATTCTATGATCATCAAAGGCATCAAAAAAGATCCTTTCAAATCATCCTTCAAAGTGGAAGAAGATTTGCAGACTGTACTGGCACAGTCAGAAGACGTGCCGTTGATGCCAAATTGCTTTGCAGACGCCCTTCAAAGAAACCGCTTATATCGTTGAAAAACCAGAAGAAAAGTCTCCAGTTTGCTGAATCTCATACTGGTTGGAGTGTACGGAAATGGTCGACTGTTCAGTTCAGCGATGAATCGAAGTTCAACATTATCGGGAGTGATGGAATTTGCCGTGTACGTCGACCTGTCGGAAAACGCTTGGATCCACGATATTGTCAAAAGACCGTGAAACATGGTGGAGGCAATGTGATGGTCTGGGGATGTTTTTCTGCCAACGGTCTTGGTCCGATCCATCAGATTAGTGGAATTATGGATTTCTTTATGTACAATAACATCCTTAGAGATGTTATGCTACCTCATCCGGAATGGAATATGCCATTAAGATGGGTGTTTCAACAGGACAACGACCCAAAACACACCGCCAAAGTGGTCAAAAAATGTTTCAGCGATAATAACATCACGGTTATGGAATGGCCACCACAGCCCCCTAATCTAAACCCTATCGAGAACCTTTGGGAGATCGTGGATCGAAGAATTAATCGCATGGGGGTTAAGAATAACGACCAATTCTTTGAGAAAAAGGCGTGGGCAGCAATCCCTCAGAACATTATTGACAACCTGATTGACTCCATGACTCGACGAAGCAAGGCTGTTATTGAAAATAAGGGATTTGCTACTAAATATTGACAGCAGAATTCAATTTGACGATTGGATGCTATTTTCTATTTTCGGATGGGCCAAATTGCATTTTATTCATTACAAATTAAAAACATCGCAAAAATACTTCTACTCCCTGCCATTCCGCCTTGCAGCAGTTAGCCGGAACTTTGGCCAAAGAAGCTTGTTGGCATATTCTTCAGTTCCTTGGTCGCCTTTTTGATCGAATCATCCGTCGTTTTGGCCACAAAATTATTTGAATATATTCTTGTCTTCAAGTTGGCCCAGAACTACTCGATTGGGCGGAGCTGGGGCACGTTGGGAGGGTTGGCATGCTTCCGCACGTTCCGCTTCGCCGCTTCTGTTTGAGCAGAATCTTCAGCCGTTGTTTCTGGGTTTCCGCTTGGTTCTCCGACACGACTGGCTTGGACTCACGCTTCCGCATGTAGATATTCATGTTGGACAAATATTTCTTACCCGTTTGGCCGTTCGCACTGACCTCCCGGCACAACGCACGGAAAGAAGTGGCCACCTTGCCTTTCGTCTTCCATTTGAGCTTCTGTTGAATCCTCCGGTTGCTTAAAACGGTCGGACGGCCGGAACCAGGCTTCCGCTCGAAGCACTCTCTCTTTTCCAGAAGTGCCAGAATCTGGTAGATGTTTCCGCGATCGTATCTGGCCGGCACGAAGTAGGCCATGATGGACCATTTAGGACCGGTGCGAACAAACCATAGATCAAAGTTGTAAAAAAACTGATGGAGCTGTCAAATTTTCACAGTATATAGGCAGCTAGTAGGGAAGTATGGTACAAAACGCACCGTTTAAGCAACATCGTGAATAACTAAGGAATGTACGCTGAATTTAAGGAAGAAGTAATTGAGTATGGTGCATTACGATGTTTTCGTAGTCGATCCAATGTGATTTAAATTCAAAACGATGATTTTTCACGATATTTTAAACCGTTTCCCATTTGATCCCAAGACGACACCGGGGTAATATGCCTGTTTCATTGCTCAATATGCACCCAAACACTGGGATATGATGCACCACTATATTGGGATAGCATGCACCGCTCGTAAAAGGCTAAAACACGGCTATAACAAGTTACTCATTGGGGTTGTTAAGTGAGGAGGTTGCAACATATAACACATAGCTCTGTTTTGTAGCCAAGCAGCCAATGGGTAGCGAATAAAGATAGCAAAACGTTGCGATTTGTTGCCAAGTTCCCATTATATAGACGCATATAACGCCACGGTGTGTTCTGCCCCAGTTTTAGTTTTGCATACTTTAGTCTAAATATCCTAAAAATACGTAGAATTATACCCAAGTAACAAATTCAATTTTAAGGTACACTTGAAGAAGTTTTCAAGACTCATTTGATAAAACCACGCATAAAACTAGACTTTCTACATAACATCGATAAAACAGCCACAAAACCCTCATAAGTTCAAAAAGGCCCATACTACAGGAGGTTCTCAAGACAATTTCCCAAGGTTCGCTTAGTACTTGATAGTTTTATCGGTACATACTTGTAATGACATTCAAGACATGCTTAAGACTATGATAAAACTACCACAAGTTTTGATAGTTTTATGATTTTCCTCTTTAAGAACACTTCCAGTCCGTCACAAATGTGTTTCGAAGATTCCATTTTTCGATTCGTTCTGCTGAATGGGACTTTTTTTGTTTATGGTTGAGTGGAAGCTATTAAAGAAAAAAATATCGGTAGGCATATGATATTTCGTTTCCAAAGTGGATACGCATGTAAATAAATTGTAAAATTGACCATAAATGCATGTGTTTTTTGCCTGCAATTGATACATTTTTCATGCGACATTCAGTTTATTGGTGTTTTATAACATCAAAGTTCGAACATTTTTATGCGCCACTGAATTATGGCTAGAACATTAATTTATTTAAAAATTAAAAATAAATTTAAAATTCAACAATTAGGTGAGAAGGCTAAAAATTTGTTAGATCTTGAATAAATTGTGTCTACAATCCATTTTAAGTTTCAAAATGTATTTTAAACAGCATTGTTTGTTCGTAGCATTGAAAAAAACTAGAGTTTTGTTGCATACATATGTAAATGGCTACCATTCTGAGGGAATACAAAATAGCCACGCTCGCCATTTTTTCAATGGTTTTATCTAAAACTACCATAAAACGCAAATAAAACTAATATTTCTTGAACAAGACTAACAAGATTGTATGAGGAGCGCGATAAGTTCATCTTTATTTGTTATATTCTTGAAAAAGATAAGTTACGCTTGAATAAAACTTGTTTGAATTGCTCAAGGTAAACAAGTCTTTCGTAAGATAGCCATAAAACCAGTGTAGAGAAGGCACATCATAAACAAAGAAAATGTGAACGTCTAAATCAAATGTGCCTATGCATAATTGTTGTTCTTAGTCATAATTACAGCTTATAATTTATTGTTTTTACTCACCAGCGTAAGTCGATGAGAACAATAAAAAAATCTCTGACTTGAATATGCTATCAATGGTTTTGGGAAGAATAACAGATAATAATATTGCGTCGACGGCTGAATCATCAGTTGAGCGAAAAAATATATTTCTCTTGTTCTATACGCTAAACCTAACGTTGGAAGAAGTGCGATGTGTAGTGGATCACTGAGCAATTCCAGCGCACTACTTTCGACTTTAGATTTAACGTATCGATCATGAGAAAAATCGATTTTCGCTCAGATGATATACCAATTTTTACTTGCAACGAGTATAATTATTGTGTAGCCTATTGAGAACTGAAATGCACGACTCGGAAGAATTTAACATTAACATAACATTTTACTATCGTAGTGCACGTTAAAACTTATGTCGAAAGTACTGCGCTGTATTTCCACGGTAGTGCGCCATATAACGCACTACATGGGACGTTAGGTTTAACTTGCACAACTGGCATAAAATCAATTATCATGAGTTATGCATTTCGGTTTTCCACTGGCGACACATTGCACCATTTAATTTGATTCGTTACAAAAAATAACGGACGTATTACGCATAGACCCTTGTGATAAGTTAGTCTCAGTAAGCTGCAATTCCAATGGAATCCTGCGATGATCAAAAAAACATTTGTCGTTGGTGGATGATATGAAAGAGTATTCAATATATTGGATTGAATTGCCGCTTGAACGATCGACTATTTTATCATTTCTTCCACCTATGGGCGTCCATTGTGACAGTTTGTTTATTTTTCACATAATGTTCTTTCTCAAGAGTATGTGCTCATATTCAAAATCAAATGGTTCTAAGAGCGTTTTATGGCAGCATTTTCAAGATACATTCATCTTAAAGAAGAATGTCATAAAACTTTTTCAAATCTTTTATCCGGCTTTATGAAAGTTGCGAAACGATGTCTTGAGAAGGGAATCAGGTAGCTTATAAAACTACTTATAAGGTAAATTACACTTATACATGATGCAGTTTTATGGAGGTTTCTTCAAGTGTTCTTTAATCACTCTTAAGAACTGTTAATCAATTAAAACAACCTTAACTTGGAAAATGCCCTGATAAAACCAGATGATCTCCATAATGCTTTGATAAAACTTCCATAAAACACGAATAAAACCAATTTAGATTTGAATTGTGACTTGGGTAGTTACGTTCTGATACTATCTTGAAGTTTTGTTGTGTGTGAAACATGGGCAGTGAATTTATTATAAACCATGGATATAAACGCATGACAGAAGCTTATTTCAATAACACTATTATTAACATGTGAGGTAGAGTTTTCTTCAATTTTGATCATATTTTGGTGTATTTAATGCCTTATTGTACTGCTAAATTATGAGTTATGCTGCTTTATGAAAAAAAATGATAAAGTAATAAACATCAAAGCTATAGTTTTGAAGATTTGAGCATATTTATTGAGTGGGTGATTCCACCCCACCAGTGCATTTTGTACTGTTCTCCCCTATATATGGACAACTGACCGTTGGACCGACTACCAGGTGACAGGATAATCGCATGAAAAATCGGAACATTTAGTCACTTGTTTTTAAACTCTTGAAGTAAAGATGTGTGTGTGAGTGTGTTTACAATCAATCTGCCACTGACCGGCAGTGCTTTTATGGAAGAAACTTGTCTGCATTTCTTCAGTAATTTATATGTGATCACTATGTGTAAACATTTTTAGCCCTGGAGATTGAAGGTGACAGCTCTATTGAAAATCCAACGACCCATTTCAAGAATGCCTGTTCATACACGTACATTCTAGGTCATCTTCATATACAATAAACCCCGCATGAAAATCTTCACACATCAAATGGATATATGAAGAGTTTTTACACTTCCAGAATCAAAAATGGAAACTCTTGATCCTGGCGTGTATATAGTTAAGGTATATTTTTGATAATATAAAACGACCTCACCAATGTTCCTTATTTGATGCTGGAAAGCTCGCCCGGATGCGGGAGCGGGTCACTAAAAAACAAAAAAATGAAAAAAAAACTCGACGCACATTCTTTAAAAAAAAAAACACGACCATATCACATTATGAGAGGAATTCCATTCACAACGTCCTACGCAAAGCAGTTGGAGAAACTATAATTTCACCATTTATTCTAGTTGAATAAAGGAATTTGATTTATTTTATTTCCGCGAAAACGACGCAGCAAAAGCAAAACACGTCATTCTCGAATCACGGCTTGCTGCGATTCTTTTAAACTGTTGAAGTAAAGATGCAGTTAAATTGCCGGACCCTGTACAGTGCACCATAGCACAGAATTTACTTTCCGAAGATGACAAGATCATCAACAAGACAGTGACCTGAAGTTTTACACTCCACACGGATGTGCAAGGAGTGACATTTATCCTGAATCGTATTCGGAAAGAATAGAAAAGAGCTCTCCCCCGTGAAAATGGCTGGGCCGTTTTGCTTAGTCCGTACGATTATGACGTAGAATATGAACGCGGTAGGGACAACATCGTGGACGCATCAATAAGGCTCTATCAGTGATATTAAAAAAAAAGTCGATTTAGACTTCAATTTTGATCTTAACAAACAGATTTGATGTAAACATTGAGTCATTGGACGAAGCCACTCAAATGTGTTTGCTAATAAATTTGAACTTTATTTTAACTTGAGTGAAATTAAACCTGTTTGTTTACGAATTAAAAACTGGATCCAAAGGTAAAATTTTCTCTTCATTAGACACGATAATTGGATGATAAAAATGAAGAGTCTTCTTATGGTGTTATTTTTGAGTAACAGTTCCCTTCTACACTGGATGATGCATTCAAGCCATCAAGTTTTCATGGCATCAATTGAACATTGTACGAGTAGATGGTGAGATTTTTGCAAGTTTCCATTTTAATTTTTTATTGGCGCTCCGGTACATGTTTTTGGGCAGACACAAAATTTGTGTTATGATCAAATTGAAATAAGTTAAATGTTAAATATAACATCGTTTCTAAATAAAAGATATACATACTAAGTGCAAGAAAAATGTCAGCCATTTTCAGCTTTTGGAATAAGCTTGATATTACAAGCATCCTAATGAGATTTAAATCAACCGTGCTAAACTTTTATTTCGACATGATTGTGTTCCTTTCATCTTCAGGTAGAAAAGGATACATAGTTCTAGTTACAAAATACGAATTTTTAACAGAATTCAAGTAAGTTATCCTCTGTTAGGCTAGTTTGAGTAATTCTTATTAAATGTCCCTTGCTCTGCACGGTAAATGGTAATTATTTAAAAAAAAAAATTAAAATTTAAGGTTTCAATATATAACTAATACCCCATTCTCATCCAGAATCGTTGCCAGTAGTCCACTGCCAATTTATTTGACACACTCCTACCCCGGCCATGCAAACCCCCCGTCACTCCACCGTATCAATCGACGCGGAAAATAACCCTTAAAATCAGTTCCAGCTGGCTGAGCTACGTGCAAAATGGCACTCGCCGCCCGACAGAAAAAAAATGCCTCGTTTCACTCAATTGTATATTTTTCTAATTTCATCATTAGTTGGAGTATGAATTTACCTTTTTCGATGGTGGCCGCCGATATGTTCCCGCGATCGGTAAAATAGCCAGGCCATTGTCGGCCGTTGGCCGTTTGAAAATGGGCATTTTAGACAGTTTCCCGCAACCCGAACCTCCCACCTCAAACACAAGCACATTCCCGTGAGTGGTGCTAGAGACTGTGTGTATCCATAAATAATTTAGTTTCATTTCGCTAATTAATAAATGTGGAATTAATTTATACATGCGGGCATAATAAATAAACTCAGTTTGTTAAATATATGAGGGGTTTGCACCATTGAGCACAAAAAAAATTAGGGGGACGAAAAATAGCCAAGCATGACGACGATTCCGCGACAGAGGGACGGAAAAAGTGCTCAGCTTCCAGTTCCGATATTTTAAATGGGTTTCTTCTATTAGCGTTCCCACCTCGCCACCAACCGATTCCACCTGCGACAATACCAAATCAATGCAGCTGGTGGGTGGAGTTGTTTAACTGTTCGCCATTATTTTGATTGGCTAATTGTGGGCAATTTGAAGGAAGTATAAAAATTTACAGCCGTGCATTCAAAGGTGAGTTAGGTGTATTGAATTGTCCAGTAAATCCAAGTAAACCCCTTACAATCCATAAACAATACTG